>CM055128.1:253458188-253765688 GCA_029206835.1 Rana muscosa
GAGTTAGGCCCCTGGTTTCCGGACGGATGACATCCCTCCGGAGAGTTACTGGGCCCCTTCCTTCACTGTGATTCTCTCACCAGTCCTTCGGAACGGTCCTCCCCCAGCCTCCTGTTCCAGAAACGGGTCCCCTCGCAAGGCGGCACCCTGGGATTCTTCCTTCCGAAGTGGGCTCCAGTTAAAGGTGCTGGGCCCAGGGCTGAAGTTGCAGTCCCAGGACTAAAGGTGCCTGGGACTGAGGCACACGTGGCCCCATGGCCTGGAGGGCCATGCACCCGAAACCGGACTCCACACAATACCTTCCCCCGGGTACAGGTCCCCGTGGCGGCAACTCCCACTCTACTATGGTGTCTGCCCCTTGTGTACCCCCTCCCGGCATGCACAGCAGGCAGATCCCGCCCACTATACGACTGCCGAAAAGGGACACCAAATCGCTGCCCTAACACCTGTGGTTCAACCCCGAGTACCAGTGATAGCGCCACCCATACTTCTTAGGGGAACTGCACACCAGGTGAAATAGCAACAAGACAGAGTCCAGCAATTGAAAGATTTGAGTCAACTACCACTCAAATTACCCCTAAATTTGGTATTACAATCCCTAAATTTGGGACCCCGCTACATATAGATATACACTGTATCCAGTTTAGCTAGATCTCACTGCAGACCGTTCCTGGTGTACTGTTTCTAATATACTTCAGGCAGGCAGGCAATTCAGCTAGCTGCAGTGCATTTAGTATTTAGTATATATTGTGAGGGGGCTAGCTCGGCAGCGGGTATGTGTGACCCCCGGGATGGGCTCCCCACCCAAAACAGGCCCAGCAGACGGAGGTTGTGGTTTTCAAAATCAAAAAGGTGCGGTTTATTTTCTATTTACAGTGACAAAAACACAGCAAGGCAAAAAAAACATAAACAAAATAAATCCTGGTCAACTTGACCTCTGACTAAACTTACAGGTTTCCTAACTAACGACTGGGATCAGCCTAGTGCTGTCCTAGTCCCTGGTTTTAAATGTCCAAGCAAAATATAGCCACACAGGCTTTCTCTCACCGCACAGGGGTTCACTCTCCCTAGACAGTCCACACAGGTCTGCTTCCAGGCATGAGCTAACATCTAATGAATCTGGGAGTTTTTTATAGAGGCCTAAATGAGCTGACAAGCTTCAGCTGGCCTCATCAACTCCCTGTCTGCACGACGCCCAGCCCTCTCCCTAGAGGTATGAGTCATCAATGAGCCCACTAGTCTCAGCTGGGCTTATACAACTCTCCACCTAGCTGTATAAGTCAGCGTAAAGCCTGAATCTGGGCGAAATATATCTACCCCCCTGGATGCAACCAGGTGACTTTACCTTCCTGCTGTCACATACCCCCCCCTCTTGTTTTAACCTCGGGGTTGGAACACCAGCAATCAGGCATTCATGTACTCGAGACAAAGCATCCACATTCCCCATTTGAACGCCAGGGCGATGCTTTACTGTGAAGTTGAATTCCTGGAGGGCCAGGAACCACCTATTCACTCTTCTATTTGTTTCCTTGTTTTGAGCCATCCACTTTAACGGAGCGTGATCCGTAACCATGTCAAAGTGCCTACCTAGCAGGTAGTACCGAAGGGAATCTAGAGCCCACTTCACCGCTAAACACTCCTTTTCAACGGTGGCGTAATTTACCTCATGGGACTTCAACTTCCTGCTGAGGTAAATGACTGGGTGCTCTTCCCCGTTCCAGACCTGGGACAATACTGCTCCTAACCCCACATCTGACGCATCACTTTGTACGACAAAGTCTCTAGAGAAGTCGGGTGAGTACAACACTGGCTGGCTACATAAGGCTTGTTTCAAGAATTGGAATGCTGCCTCAGCCTCGGGGGTCCATTTAATCATGACCGACCCTTTCCCCTTCGTCAGGTTGGTTAGGGGCACAGCCTTAGAAGCAAAGTGGGGAATGAATCGCCGATAATACCCAGCGATTCCCAGAAAGGCTCGTACCTGCTTCTTGCTGTTGGGACGTGGCCAACTCTGGATGGCCTCGACTTTGTTGAGTTGGGGTTTTATTACTCCCCTCCCAATGGTGTACCCAAGATATTTGGCCTCCTCCTGCCCAATGGTACACTTCTTGGGGTTAGCCGTAAACCCTGCTTCCCGAACAGAGTCCAGGACTGCTTGCACTTTTGGCAGATGTGAGGCCCAATCTGTGCTATGGACAATTATGTCATCCAGGTAAGCCGCAGCATACTTCCGATGGGGCCTCAGCATCTGGTCCATTTTCCGCTGGAATGTGGCCGGCGCATTCTGTAACCCGAACGGCATTCTTTTATATTGGAACGCCCCGTCTGGGGTTACAAATGCGGTTTTCTCTTTGGCCGACTTGGCCAGGGGGATTTGCCAATACCCTTTTGTGAGGTCAAGAGTCGTCATGTATCGGGCTGTTCCCAGCCGGTCGATCAACTCATCTATACGTGGCATGGGGTAGGTGTCAAATTTTGTAACTTTGTTCAACTGACGAAAATCGTTACAAAATCGCCAGCTCCCATCCGGTTTAGGCACCAACACAATGGGACTAGACCAATCACTTTGGGACTCCTCTATCACCCCTAAGTTCAGCATTCTCTGTACTTCCTCCCGTATTGCCTCCCGTCGGGCCTCTGGGATCCGATAGGGTTTTAACTTCACCCTTTCACCGGGCGGGGTAATAATGTCATGCTCTACCCCAGATGTTTGTCCCGGCAGCTCAGAGAATACCTCCTTGTTGCGAAGTACAAACTCCTTAACCTCCTGTTGTTGGGGTTGTGACAAGGTGGCTGCGATTCCAACCTCAGGAATCACGCAACCAGTTTGAGCTGGTGACCAAGTGTCTGCGACTAGGGACTCTCTATCCCTCCAGGCTTTCAACAGATTAACGTGATAGATCTGTTCGGGCTTTCGCCTTCCTGGTTGTCTGACCTTGTAATTCACTTCGCTCACTTTTTCCATTATCTCGTAGGGGCCTTGCCATTTGGCAAGGAATTTACTTTCAACCGTAGGGACAAGTACCAATATCCTATCCCCCGGGGAAAAGGTACGGGTCTTGGCTCCACGGTTGTACACTCTCTGCTGTGCCAACTGCGCTTGGGCCAAATGTTCCTTCACGATGGGCATTACCTGTGCAATTCGATCTTGCATCAGGGCGACATGCTCAATCACACTCCTGTGGGGAGAACTCTCACTTTCCCAAGTTTCCTTGGCAATATCCAACAGCCCTCTTGGGTGTCTCCCATACAGTAACTCAAAGGGGGAGAATCCCGTAGAGGATTGGGGCACCTCCCTAATAGCAAACATCAAATAAGGAAGTAGACAGTCCCAATCCCTTCCATCTCTATCCACCACTTTCTTCAACATTTGTTTTAGGGTTTTGTTGAATCTTTCAACCAGCCCATCGGTTTGGGGGTGATACACAGATGTACGCAATTGCGTCACTTTGAACAATTTACACAGCTCTTTCATAACCCGGGACATAAAGGGTGTACCTTGGTCCGTAAGCAGTTCTTTACAAATACCCACCCGGCTAAAAACAAGAGATAGCTCTTTGGCTATGGTTTTGGCCGAGGTATTTCTGAGAGGGATCGCTTCTGGATAACGGGTGGCATAGTCCATTATAACCAATATGTACTGGTGCCCCCTAGCGGACTTGATTATAGGACCTACCAAATCCATTGCGATTCTCTCAAACGGGACCTCAATGATGGGTAGAGGGACCAGCGGGCTACGGAAATGTGGCATCGGGGCCGACCTCTGACACACAGGGCAGGAGGAACAATAATTTTCTATGTCCTTCATCACCCCAGGCCAATAGAATCTCTGTAATACCCTCTCTCGGGTTTTCTCTGTCCCCAGATGACCTCCAAGAATGTGCCCATGGGCCAACTCCAACACCAACTTCCTGTAAGGTTTGGGCACCACAAGCTGCTCAACGGTTTCTTCTGCCCTTTTTGCCACCCGATACAGTAGGTCCTTCTCTACGCTGAAGTATGGGTAAGTGCCAGTATTATCTGGGTTCACTAACTCGCCATCTATTTTCACTACGTTTTCCCGTGCCTTTATTAGGGCGGGGTCTTTCAACTGTTCTGTGGCAAAGTTTTCCCTGTGAACCTCAAGATCAGAAAACTCCACAGACGGTAGGTTTTCGTCTGAGGAGGTGGGCTCCTCTCCAGTTTCTTGAGTCTCCCCTGCCAATACTGACAAGGGAAATTCCGGAGAGTCCTCACCACTCTCAGGGGAGTTCTGGCTATCACATTCCTGGTACATAGGGGCACCAGTGGGGGGCTCAGGATCATCCCACAGTTCCCAGAACTTCGGAAAATCCCTTCCCACAATGGCGTCATGCGGTAACTGAGATACTAAGCCCACTGGATGAGAGAGGGTACCTTTGGGGGTCTCGAAACACACCGTAGTCACTGGATACTCTCGGGTGTCCCCATGCACACAAATAACGGCTACCTTGCTATTCCCAGAGACCTCTGTTTTAACTAACTCAGCCTTTATCAGGGTCACAAGGCTACCTGAATCCAGCAATACCACAACATTTCTACCATTAATACACATTTTGCATAAATGTTTCTCAGTTCCCCGAATGGCAGTGCATGCGACTGTCGCACACAGCGACTGACGTCTGCCCGTCAGAAAGTCACACTGCATGGGTTCCTCCACAACCGGGCAATTTGCTGCAATATGTCCCGCTTGCCGGCAGCGGTAGCAAACGATCCTTCTTGCGGCCTCTTGAGCCGCTGATTTCCCAGGCTGTTCTCGCCAAACTTGGGGTAGAGCTCCCACCCTCTCACTCTCTCCACCCTCACCCCTTGGAATCCTCTTATCCGCCCCTGGGGATGGTCTGGTCTTAGGGTGGAAAGTCCGAGTGTCTCTGGAAGAGGCCGTCAGGTTCTCTGTAGCCAAGTATTTCTCCACACGATCCACAAGACCATCGGCCGTCTCTGGGTCTCCATGGCTTACCCACTTTTGGATGGCAGTAGGAAGAGCTCTCAAAAACCGATCCATTACAACACGTTCCACAATCTTTGGTGCGGACAAAGTCTCTGGCTGTAGCCACTTTCTGCTCAGGTGAATGAGATCATACATTTGAGACCTGGGGGGTTTTCCAAGCTGGAAAGTCCAGTTATGCACACGCTGAGCCCGGACAGCCAGGGTGACACCCAGCCTTGCCAATATTTCAGCTTTTAGCATCACATAGTCTTTTGCTTGGTTAGGCTCTAGGTCATAGTAAGCTTTCTGCGATTCACCAGTTAACAGAGGAGCCACTAGTCCAGCCCACTGCTCCTCAGGCCACTTTTCTCTTTCAGCGGTCCTTTCAAATGTGGTCAAAAATACCTCTGGATCATCCTCTCCAGTCATTTTTGTCAATAAACGACTCACCCCAAAGGACGCGGTATTAGTGGGACGGCTTTCCTCACTGGTCTGCGGACGTTGCTGCATTACTGCTTCCATCTGTTGTTGTAGTCTCTGCTCTTGCTTCTGCAACAGGTCTATGAAGCGGGCCTCAGATTGCTGTTGGGCTTGTTGCTGAGCCTCCAGACTCTGTTGTAAAGTTGCAAGGCTCTGTTGATGAGCTTGCTGCTGGGCTGCAAGGCTCCTTTGCAAACCTGCATTTGTCTGCTGTTGATTGGCATTTGCTAGAGCCAGCTGTTTCAGTATCTCCTCCATGCTGGCTTAAAAAAAAACTGCCCGCATTCTCCACCAACTGTGAGGGGGCTAGCTCGGCAGCGGGTATGTGTGACCCCCGGGATGGGCTCCCCACCCAAAACAGGCCCAGCAGACGGAGGTTGTGGTTTTCAAAATCAAAAAGGTGCGGTTTATTTTCTATTTACAGTGACAAAAACACAGCAAGGCAAAAAAAACATAAACAAAATAAATCCTGGTCAACTTGACCTCTGACTAAACTTACAGGTTTCCTAACTAACGACTGGGATCAGCCTAGTGCTGTCCTAGTCCCTGGTTTTAAATGTCCAAGCAAAATATAGCCACACAGGCTTTCTCTCACCGCACAGGGGTTCACTCTCCCTAGACAGTCCACACAGGTCTGCTTCCAGGCATGAGCTAACATCTAATGAATCTGGGAGTTTTTTATAGAGGCCTAAATGAGCTGACAAGCTTCAGCTGGCCTCATCAACTCCCTGTCTGCACGACGCCCAGCCCTCTCCCTAGAGGTATGAGTCATCAATGAGCCCACTAGTCTCAGCTGGGCTTATACAACTCTCCACCTAGCTGTATAAGTCAGCGTAAAGCCTGAATCTGGGCGAAATATATCTACCCCCCTGGATGCAACCAGGTGACTTTACCTTCCTGCTGTCACAATATATACATCCAGGCTTTGTGCATATATATATTGTGAGGGGGTTAGCTCGGCAGCGGGTGTGTGTGACCCCCGGGATGGGCTCCCCACACAAAACAGGCCCAGCAAACGGAGGTTGTGGTTTTCAAAATCAAAAAGGTGCGGTTTTTCTTTCTCGTACATCACGGGACACAGAGCGACATAGTCATTACTAATGGGTTATATAGATACCGTCAGGTGCTGGCACTGGCAACTTCCAAAACCGGAAGTACCCTCCCCTATATAAGCCCCTCCCATCCGGGAGCACCTCAGTTTTTTGCCAGTGTCTAAGGTGTTGGCCAAGAAGAAACATGTGTTTTTCACTGAGCTTGCGTACAGGTTCTTTTGGGCCTCAGTAAGCTATTCCGGATCCGACCAAAAAAGCTTCATAGCTAAACGGTCGGTACCCGGGCCTTGCAGAGAAGAGCAAGGTTTTGCCTGTAATGCTTCTCTTAGGAGAGCTGGACCCTGGGATCCAGAGCTCTGGTCATACCCACGACCAAGATGTTTTCTGTGCAGGGTGCTATACAGGTCCAGGGGAGTGGAATCCTTGGGAACCCGGTCCCTGAAGGTTTGATTACAATGCCTGCCGTGATAGGTGAAGTTTGGGCTTTTGTGGACCAAACAAAGTCCTGCGGCGGGGAACAGGTAAGTGGGGGCCCCCAGGAACTTGGTTCTATTGGGGGACCCCCAAGCCTAATTTGTCTTTCTGTCTGTTACCTAATGGTATTCCCGCAAAATTCTGTGCATGCCTGTAACTACTAAAAAAATGTAATAATTTTTAATGGTGGTCAAGAAAAAAAAAAAAAAAAAATTTTTATATATATATATTTAATATATTAGACTGCGGTACCTGTGTTTGTCCACTAGAGGCCGCTGTGGAATGTTTTCTTGTCATGTGGACTAGCTTCTTCTCAGCAGAGCAAAGTCCAGGCAGATGGTGAGTTCTCTTATAGGAAACTGCTTCCTCTGCCATGTTGCAGTGCTCGTCCATCCCCCGGCCTGCGGCAAAGAGGGGCCCTGGCTCCTGTCCCTTGTTACCATATTTGAAATTAGCGCCGAAGGCGCACGTGCCCGTGCGCGTGCACGCGCCTCTATATATAGAGGTGAGCCGGGAAAGGGGGCGGAGCCTGGGGGATGACGCTCTGTGCGCGCCGCAGCGCTTCTGCGCATGTGCGGGCGTCCCAGCAGTTTAAAAAAAAAAACACAATATTGTAGTGAGCTGGCTATGAAGTACAGAGACAGAGCTGGCAACATTTAAAGGCATACAGCAAGCGGTTGATACAGGCATCCCCTAGAAAGGCACATTAGTAGACACCAACTGTGATATAGCAGCAATTGTGCTAGACTATTCTCAGTAAAAGTGGTGTATTACGGCTGGAATACCTCAGCTTTAGGCTTAGGAATATGCCGTCCAGAAGCTCCGGAACTGAATCTTCCAGGAAGCGAAGGGGGTCTCATCGGGCTCGGAGGATCTTGGGCATACTCCTGCTGCACCAGTCTCCCCTGAAGTTCAGAGGTAAGTGACCGTAGAGACCCCGCAGGGGTACTTGGTACTGTGGCTGTCCTCAGTTCACCTGCTCCTGTGTATGTAACAGAGGAGGTTTTTTCCTCAGCTCTGGGAGGATTAGAGAGAGATTGTCAACATTTATCGCTGCCTCCCTGTCAGGGAAAGCACGCCCGATCTCCGTCTCCTCCTTCAGAGTGCCTGTTAGCAGAGCAACAGTCCCATACAGGGATCGACCTGCCTGAAGGGGATCAGGATGAGGTTGATTCTGTTATAGAGGAATCAACAGTGGGGGAACCTTTTCTCAGCATCTCAAGCTGAAAGATTATGGGTTCAGTCTCTGACTAACATGGTCCGATCAGCATTTAAAAATGCACCTTGCGGAACCATCAACCACTACTGTATCCTCGTTGGGGTCGCTAGAAGCCCCCAGACTGTTTGTTCTTTTCCACTTCACCCTTTACTGAAAGGGCTCATTTACCAGGATTGGGAACGTCCTGAGAAAATATTTATTCCCCCAAGAGATTTCCGGTGGTCTATCCCATGGAGGATAAGTTCATGAAAAAAAAAAAAAAAAATGGAAGGTCCCTACAGTGGACGCAGCCATCTCTTGTATGTATAAATCACTGACATGTCCAGTGGATAATGTCCAAATGTTCAAGAACCCAATAGATAAAAGATTGGAGTCCTTATGAAAATCTGCTTGGTGATACAACCAGCAGTAGCAGCTATTGGGGTCTGCTAAGCAGTGAAGGATCAGTTGAAACAGGTCTTGAGGGACTTGACAGATCAGCAGGCTTTGCCCTAGCTGATCTACCTAGAGCCTTAGGCTTTGCGGTTGACGCCATAGAGGATTCAGTCCATCAGGCCTCCCGCCTTACGCTGTCTATAGTACATATGCGTAGGCTCCTATGGCTCAAAAACTGGTCTGCTGAAGCTCCCTGTAAAGAATGGCTGGTTAGCGTCCCATTTCATGGTGAACGCTTATTCAGGGAAAACCTGGACAAATATATCCAGAAAATTTCCAGCGGTAAAAATACGCTCTTGCCGGTTAAAAGCAGAGTTAGAGGTCCCTCTTTAAGAGGCCTGCTTCTCCAGTCCCTGGGGCATCGGCTGTGTAACAGTTCCGACGGCCTCCTCGGTCAAATCCCGGGGGTAAAAAACAGGGACAGTAGCAGGGTAATGAGAAACCCTGGGTCAGGGGAGGTACAAAACCTCCCCCAAAGTTAAATTCATTGAAGCCCCCACTCAGTCGGGTGGGGGGAGGACTCCAGTTGTTCGCAAGAGACCTGGCGGGACACGATCAAGACAGATAGGTGCTCTCCGCAGTAGGTTTGGGATACAGTTTGGAGTTAAAAGACTCTCCTCCTTCCCATTTTTGAGGTCAAACGTGCCAAGGGATCCCCGGAAGAGAGAGTCCCTCCTGTTGGCACTAGAACAACTATTGCTCCAAGGAGTAATTATGGAGGTTCCCCTGGAAGAATGAGGGTTCGGGTTTTACTCAAACCTCTTTACAGTCCCGAAGCAAACGCGGACGGGAGGCCCATATTAATTCTAAAAGGGCTATACAAATTCCTGTATATCAGGACTTTCCGATGGAGTCGATCCGATCGGTGGCCACTGCCCTACAAGGGGAGGATTGGTTAGCCACGATCGACATCAAAGATGCTTATTTGCACATTCCCATCTTTCCAGTCCACCAAAAATTTCTACGCTTTGCAGTAGAAGGGCGCCATTTTCAGTTCAGAGCCTTACCCTTCGGTTTGGCCACAGCACCACGAGTGTTTACAAAAATTCTGGCCCTTTATTGGCCAATCTAAGAACACAAGGTGTAATGATAATGGCATATCTGGATGACTTGTTGCTGATAGACCACTCAGTGAAAAAACTAGACGTGGTCGTTCACAAGACGATCAAGTATCTGGAATCTCACGGTTGGATTATCAACCGAGACAAGTCAGCCCTAAAAACCAGTCAAAAGTCTGGAATACTTGGGGCTAAGGTTGGATTCAGGCCAGAGAAAAATATTCTTGCCTCGAGGAAAGGTGTTGTCTTTGAAAGATTTGATCCACTTAGTGGGTACAAAAAAGACAGCCGTCCATACGCCTGTATATGAGGCTGCTGGGAAAAATGGTGGCATCATTCGAAGCAGTACCCTACGGTCAATTCCATTCAAGGAATTTGCAAGGGGCCATACTGTCAGCCTGGAACAAAAAAGTTCAGGCCCTAGACTTACAATGTCCTTGTCCCCTTCCGTTCGCAAGAGCCTCCGTTGGTGGTTGGTTCCCCAGAATCTGGAAAAAAGGAAATCCTTCAGTCCGATTTCTTGGAAGGTGGTCACTACAGATGCCAACCTTATAGGCTGGGGAGCAGTACTGGAGCAATAGTCTCTCCAGGGCAGATGGTCGGATGCAGAAAAGGCCCTGCCCATCAATCTCTTAGAGATACGAGCAGCCCGGTATGCCCTAGTAGCATGGACATCCAAACTCCAAGGGTCCCCTGTCAGAATTCAATCAGACAATGCCACAGCAGTGGCATATATCAATCATCAGGGGGGCACCAGGAGTCGTGCAGCCCAGAGGGAAGTAAATTACATCCTGAAATGGGCAGAAAAATATGTCCCAGCCATATCTGCGGTATTCATTCCAGGAGTGGAGAATTGGAAGGCGGACTTTCTAAGTCGCCAGCAATTAGGCCCAGAGGAAGGGTCCCTTCACCCCGAGGTTTTCTGGACAATATGTCAGCGGTGGGGAACATCGGATGTAGATCTTCTAGCATCCAGATTCAACGCAAAGGGGGACAGGTTTGTCTCTCGGACAAGGGATCCCCTAGCTTGCGGCTCGGATGCCCTAGTGTTCCCTTGGGATCAGTTCAAGCTGATATATGCATTCACACCGCCACAATGGTTACCTCGATTATTCCGCAGAATCAGGGTAGAAAAGAAACCAGTGATTCCGGTGGCTCCAGCGTGGCCCCGAAGAGCGTGGTACGCGGAGATTGTAAAATTTCAGTGGGGAGTCCTTGGACTCTCCCACGTCGTCCGGCTTTCGCAAGGACCGATATACCACCCTTCCTTACCAGCCCTAGGTTTGACGGCCTGGCTATTGAAGCCCACATTCTAAAAAAGAGAGGGCTCTCTAATGCTGTGGTATCTACCATGATCAATGCCAGGAAGCCGGTATCCAGGCAGATCTACTATAGAATCTGGAAGGCGTACATCGCGTGGTGTGAGGCCAAGAAATGGCATCCACATAAGTACGTAATAGGTAGGATTCTGGACTTCCTAGAGTGGGCTGTAGATAGGAAGCTTGCCTTGAGTACTATCAAGGGTCAGATTTCGGCCTTGTCAATATTTTTTCAAAGGCCCTTGGCTTCGCATTCACTAGTCAAAGCCTTTATACAAGGAGTGATGCGTATTAGTCCTCCGGTTAATATTCCCATATGTCCATGGGATCTAAACTTGGTTCTGTCGGTTCTACAGAAACAACCATTTGAACCATTACAGCATATTTCCTTGGTGCTTCTCACCAGGAAATTGATTTTTCTAGTAGCCATTTGTTCGGCTAAAAGAGTATCGGAATTAGCAGCTATGTCCTGTAAGGAGCCATATCTGGTTATCCATAAGGACAGAGTAGTGTTACGTCCTCATCCAGCCTTTCTTCCTAAGGTGGTATCGAGGTTTCATTTGAACCAAGATGTGGTTCTTCCTTCTTTTTTCCCCAAACCTACTTTGGTAGAGGAAAAGTTATTGCATTCTTTGGATGTAGTAAGAGCAGTTAAAGCTTATCTAAAAGCCACTGCTCAGATTCGCAGAACGGATACTTTGTTTATTCTGCCGGAAGGCCCCAGAAAGGGTCAGGCAGCGTCAAGATCTACTTTAGCCAAGTGGATTCGACAGGTCATTATGCAAGCTTATGGCTTGAGAAGGAGACCGCCTCCGTTCAAAGTTAGAGCGCACTCCACGAGAGCAGTTGGAACTTCATGGGCAGTGCATCACCAGGCCTCCCTGGCTCAAATCTGTAAGGCCGCAACATGGTCTTCGGTACACACGTTTACTAGGTCCTACCAGGTGGACGTTAGAAGTCAGGAGGATGTCGCCTTTGGGCGCAGTGTGTTGCAGGCCGCAAAAGATCCTCATGTCTGATAGCGCTCAGCTTATATATGGTGTATCCCCCCCCTCATTTGGCATTGCTTTAGGACATCCCATTAGTAATGACTATGTCGCTCTGTGTCCCGTGATGTACGAGAAAGAAAATAGGATTTTTATAACAGCTTACCTGTAAAATCCTTTTCTTGGAGTACATCACGGGACACAGAGCTCCCGCCCCTCTTTAGGGACACTTATTACTTTGCTACAAAACTGAGGTGCTCCCGGATGGGAGGGGCTTATATAGGGGAGGGTACTTCCGGTTTTGGAAGTTGCCAGTGCCAGCACCTGACGGTATCTATTGTGACAGCAGGAAGGTAAAGTCACCTGGTTGCATCCAGGGGGGTAGATATATTTCGCCCAGATTCAGGCTTTACGCCGATTTATACAGCTAGGTGGAGAGTTGTATAAGCCCAGCTGAGACTAGTGGGCTCATTGATGACTCATACCTCTAGGGAGAGGGCTGGGCGTCGTGCAGGCAGGGAGTTGATGAGGCCAGCTGAAGCCTGTCAGTTCGTTTAAGGCCTCTATAAAAACTCCCAGATTCATTAGATGTTAGCTCATGCCTGGAAGCAGACCTGTGTGGACTGTCTAGGGAGAGTGAACCCCTGTGCGGTGAGAGAAAGCCTGTGTGGCTATATTTTGCTTGGACATTTAAAACCAGGGACTAGGACAGCACTAGGCTGATCCCAGTTGTTAGTTAGGAAACCTGTATGTTTAGTCAGAGGTCAAGTTGACCAGGATTTATTTTGTTTGTTTCTTTTGCTTTGCTGTGGTTTTGTCACTGTAAATAGAAAATAAACGGCACCTTTTTGATTTTGAAAACCACAACCTCCGTCTGCTGGGCCTGTTTTTGTGTGGGGAGCCCATCCCGGGGGTCACACACACCCGCTGCCGAGCTAACCCCCTCACAGTTGGTGGAGAATGCGGGCAGTTTTTTTTTAAGCCAGCATGGAGGAGATACTGAAACAGCTGGCTCTAGCAAATGCCAATCAACAGCAGACAAATGCAGGTTTGCAAAAGAGCCTTGCAGCTCAACAACAGAACTTCGCAGCCCAGCAGCAAGCTCATCAACAGAGCCTTGCAGCCCAGCAGCAAGCTCACCAACAGAGTCTGGAAGCTCAGCAACAAGCCCAGCAACGATCTGAGGCCCGCTTCATAGACCTATTACAGAAGCAAGAGCAGAGACTACAACAAATGGAAGCAGTAATGCAGCAACGTCCGCAGACCAGTGAGGAAAGCCGTCCCACTAATACCGCGTCCTTTGGGGTGAGTCGTTTATTGACAAAAATGACTGGAGAGGATGATCCAGAGGTATTTTTGACCACGTTTGAAAGGACTGCTGAAAGAGAAAAGTGGCCTGAGGAGCAGTGGGCTGGACTGGTGGCTCCTCTGTTAACGGGTGAATCGCAGAAAGCTTACTATGACCTAGAGCCTGACCAAGCAAAAGACTATGTGATGCTAAAAGCTGAAATATTGGCAAGGCTGGGTGTCACCCTGGCTGTCCGGGCTCAGCGTGTGCATAACTGGACTTTCCAGCTTGGAAAACCCCCCAGGTCTCAAATGTATGATCTCATTCACCTGAGCAGAAAGTGGCTACAGCCAGAGACTTTGTCCGCACCAAAGATTGTGGAACGTGTTGTAATGGATCGGTTTTTGAGAGCTCTTCCTACTGCCATCCAAAAGTGGGTAAGCCATGGAGACCCAGAGACGGCCGATGGTCTTGTGGATCGTGTGGAGAAATACTTGGCTACAGAGAACCTGACGGCCTCTTCCAGAGACACTCGGACTTTCCACCCTAAGACCAGACCATCCCCAGGGGCGGATAAGATGATTCCAAGGGGTAAGGGTGGAGAGAGTGAGAGGGTGGGAGCTCTACCCCAAGTTTGGCGAGAACAGCCTGGGAAATCAGCGGCTCAAGAGGCGGCAAGAAGGATCATTTGCTACCGCTGCCGGCAAGCGGGACATATTGCAGCAAATTGCCCGGTTTTGGAGGAACCCATGCAGTGTGACTTTCTGACGGGCAGACGTCAGTCGCTGTGTGCGACAGTCGCATGCACTGCCATTCGGGGAACTGAGAAACATTTATGCAAAATGTGTATTAATGGTAGAAATGTTGTGGTATTGCTGGATTCAGGTAGCCTTGTGACCCTGATAAAGGCTGAATTAGTTAAAACAGAGGTCTCTGGGAATAGCAAGGTAGCTGTTATTTGTGTGCATGGGGACACCCGAGAGTATCCAGTGACTACAGTGTGTTTCGAGACCCCCAAAGGTACCCTTTCTCATCCAGTGGGCTTAGTGTCTCAGTTACCGCATGACGCCATTGTGGGAAGGGATTTTCCGAAGTTCTGGGAACTGTGGGATGATCCTGAGCCCCCCACTGGTGCCCCTATGTACCAGGAATATGATAGCCAGAACTCCTCTGAGAGTGGTGAGGACTCTCCCGAATTTCCCTTGTCAGTATTGGCAGGGGAGACTCAAGAAACTGGAGAGGAGCCCACCTCCTCAGACGAGAACCTACCGTCTGTGGAGTTTTCTGATCTTGAGGTTCACAGGGAAAACTTTGCCACAGAACAGTTGAAAGACCCCGCCCTAATAAAGGCACGGGAAAACGTAGTGAAAATAGATGGCGAGTTAGTGAACCCAGATAATACCTGCACTTACCCATACTTCAGCGTAGAGAAGGACCTACTGTATCGGGTGGCAAAAAGGGCAGAAGAAACCGTTGAGCAGCTTGTGGTGCCCAAACCTTACAGGAAGTTGGTGTTGGAGTTGGCCCATGGGCACATTCTTGGAGGTCATCTGGGGACAGAGAAAACCCGAGAGAGGGTATTACAGAGATTCTATTGGCCTGGGGTGATGAAGGACATAGAAAATTATTGTTCCTCCTGCCCTGTGTGTCAGAGGTCGGCCCCGATGCCACACTTCCGTAGCCCGCTGGTCCCTCTACCCATCATTGAGGTCCCGTTTGAGAGAATCGCAATGGATTTGGTAGGTCCTATAATCAAGTCCGCTAGGGGGCACCAGTACATATTGGTTATAATGGACTATGCCACCCGTTATCCAGAAGCGATCCCTCTCAGAAATACCTCGGCCAAAACCATAGCCAAAGAGCTATCTCTTGTTTTTAGCCGGGTGGGTATTTGTAAAGAACTGCTTACGGACCAAGGTACACCCTTTATGTCCCGGGTTATGAAGGAGCTGTGTAAATTGTTCAAAGTGACGCAATTACATACATCTGTGTATCACCCCCAAACCGATGGGCTGGTTGAAAGATTCAACAAAACCCTAAAACAAATGTTGAAGAAAGTGGTGGATAGGGATGGAAAGGATTGGGACTGTCTACTTCCTTATTTGATGTTTGCTATTAGGGAGGTGCCCCAATCCTCTACGGGATTCTCCCCCTTTGAGTTACTGTATGGGAGACACCCAAGAGGGCTGTTGGATATTGCCAAGGAAACTTGGGAAAGTGAGAGTTCTCCCCACAGGAGTGTGATTGAGCATGTCGCCCTGATGCAAGATCGAATTGCACAGGTAATGCCCATCGTGAAGGAACATTTGGCCCAAGCGCAGTTGGCACAGCAGAGAGTGTACAACCGTGGAGCCAAGACCCGTACCTTTTCCCCGGGGGATAGGATATTGGTACTTGTCCCTACGGTTGAAAGTAAATTCCTTGCCAAATGGCAAGGCCCCTACGAGATAATGGAAAAAGTGAGCGAAGTGAATTACAAGGTCAGACAACCAGGAAGGCGAAAGCCCGAACAGATCTATCACGTTAATCTGTTGAAAGCCTGGAGGGATAGAGAGTCCCTAGTCGCAGACACTTGGTCACCAGCTCAAACTGGTTGCGTGATTCCTGAGGTTGGAATCGCAGCCACCTTGTCACAACCCCAACAACAGGAGGTTAAGGAGTTTGTGCTTCGCAACAAGGAGGTATTCTCTGAGCTGCCGGGACAAACATCTGGGGTAGAGCATGACATTATTACCCCGCCCGGTGAAAGGGTGAAGTTAAAACCCTATCGGATCCCAGAGGCCCGACGGGAGGCAATACGGGAGGAAGTACAGAAAATGCTGAACTTAGGGGTGATAGAGGAGTCCCAAAGTGATTGGTCTAGTCCCATTGTGTTGGTGCCTAAACCGGATGGGAGCTGGCGATTTTGTAACGATTTTCGTCAGTTGAACAAAGTTACAAAATTTGACACCTACCCCATGCCACGTATAGATGAGTTGATCGACCGGCTGGGAACAGCCCGATACATGACGACTCTTGACCTCACAAAAGGGTATTGGCAAATCCCCCTGGCCAAGTCAGCCAAAGAGAAAACCGCATTTGTAACCCCAGACGGGGCGTTCCAATATAAAAGAATGCCGTTCGGGTTACAGAATGCGCCGGCCACATTCCAGCGGAAAATGGACCAGATGCTGAGGCCCCATCGGAAGTATGCTGCGGCTTACCTGGATGACGTAATTGTCCATAGCACAGATTGGGCCTCACATCTGCCAAAAGTGCAAGCAGTCCTGGACTCTGTTCGGGAAGCAGGGTTTACGGCTAACCCCAAGAAGTGTACCATTGGGCAGGAGGAGGCCAAATATCTTGGGTACACCATTGGGAGGGGAGTAATAAAACCCCAACTCAACAAAGTCGAGGCCATCCAGAGTTGGCCACATCCCAACAGCAAGAAGCAGGTACGAGCCTTTCTGGGAATCGCTGGGTATTATCGGCGATTCATTCCCCACTTTGCTTCTAAGGCTGTGCCCCTAACCAACCTGACGAAGGGGAAAGGGTCGGTCATGATTAAATGGACCCCCGAGGCTGAGGCAGCATTCCAATTCTTGAAACAAGCCTTATGTAGCCAGCCAGTGTTGTACTCACCCGACTTCTCTAAAGACTTTGTCGTACAAAGTGATGCGTCAGATGTGGGGTTAGGAGCAGTATTGTCCCAGGTCTGGAACGGGGAAGAGCACCCAGTCATTTACCTCAGCAGGAAGTTGAAGTCCCATGAGGTAAATTACGCCACCGTTGAAAAGGAGTGTTTAGCGGTGAAGTGGGCTCTAGATTCCCTTCGGTACTACCTGCTAGGTAGGCACTTTGACATGGTTACGGATCACGCTCCGTTAAAGTGGATGGCTCAAAACAAGGAAACAAATAGAAGAGTGAATAGGTGGTTCCTGGCCCTCCAGGAATTCAACTTCACAGTAAAGCATCGCCCTGGCGTTCAAATGGGGAATGTGGATGCTTTGTCTCGAGTACATGAATGCCTGATTGCTGGTGTTCCAACCCCGAGGTTAAAACAAGAGGGGGGGGTATGTGACAGCAGGAAGGTAAAGTCACCTGGTTGCATCCAGGGGGGTAGATATATTTCGCCCAGATTCAGGCTTTACGCCGATTTATACAGCTAGGTGGAGAGTTGTATAAGCCCAGCTGAGACTAGTGGGCTCATTGATGACTCATACCTCTAGGGAGAGGGCTGGGCGTCGTGCAGGCAGGGAGTTGATGAGGCCAGCTGAAGCCTGTCAGTTCGTTTAAGGCCTCTATAAAAACTCCCAGATTCATTAGATGTTAGCTCATGCCTGGAAGCAGACCTGTGTGGACTGTCTAGGGAGAGTGAACCCCTGTGCGGTGAGAGAAAGCCTGTGTGGCTATATTTTGCTTGGACATTTAAAACCAGGGACTAGGACAGCACTAGGCTGATCCCAGTTGTTAGTTAGGAAACCTGTATGTTTAGTCAGAGGTCAAGTTGACCAGGATTTATTTTGTTTGTTTCTTTTGCTTTGCTGTGGTTTTGTCACTGTAAATAGAAAATAAACGGCACCTTTTTGATTTTGAAAACCACAACCTCCGTCTGCTGGGCCTGTTTTTGTGTGGGGAGCCCATCCCGGGGGTCACACACACCCGCTGCCGAGCTAACCCCCTCACACTATATAACCCATTAGTAATGACTATGTCGCTCTGTGTCCCGTGATGTACTCCAAGAAAAGGATTTTAAAGGTAAGCTGTTATAAAAATCCTATTATTTTCTATTTACAGTGACAAAACACAGCAAAGCAAAAGAAACATAACCAAAATAAATCCTGGTCAAGTTGACCTCTGACTAAACATACAGGTTTCCTAACTAACAACTGGGATCAGCCTAGTGCTGTCCTAGTCCCTAAGTCCCTGGTTTTAAATGTCCAAGCAAATAGCCACACAGGCTTTGTCTCACCGCACAGGGGTTCACTCTCCCTAGACAGTCCACACAGGTCTGGTTCCAGGCATGAGCTAACATCTAATGAAGCTGGGAGTTCTTATAGAGGCCTAAATGAGCTGACAAGCTTCAGCTGGTCTCATCAACTCCCTGTCTGCACGACGCCCAGCCCTCTCCCTAGAGGTATGAGTCATCCATGAGCCCACTAGCCTTATACAACTCTCCACCTAGTTGTATAAGTCGGCGTAAAGCCTGAATCTGGGCGAAATATATCTACCCCCCTGGATGCAACCAGGTGACTTTACCTTCCTGCTGTCACATACCCCCCCCTCTTGTTTTAACCTCGGGGTTGGAACACCAGCAATCAGGCATTCATGTACTCGAGACAAAGCATCCACATTCCCCATTTGAACGCCAGGGCGATGCTTTACTGTGAAGTTGAATTCCTGGAGGGCCAGGAACCACCTATTCACTCTTCTATTTGTTTCCTTGTTTTGAGCCATCCACTTTAACGGAGCGTGATCCGTAACCATGTCAAAGTGCCTACCTAGCAGGTAGTACCGAAGGGAATCTAGAGCCCACTTCACCGCTAAACACTCCTTTTCAACGGTGGCGTAATTTACCTCATGGGACTTCAACTTCCTGCTGAGGTAAATGACTGGGTGCTCTTCCCCGTTCCAGACCTGGGACAATACTGCTCCTAACCCCACATCTGACGCATCACTTTGTACGACAAAGTCTTTAGAGAAGTCGGGTGAGTACAACACTGGCTGGCTACATAAGGCTTGTTTCAAGAATTGGAATGCTGCCTCAGCCTCGGGGGTCCATTTAATCATGACCGACCCTTTCCCCTTCGTCAGGTTGGTTAGGGGCACAGCCTTAGAAGCAAAGTGGGGAATGAATCGCCGATAATACCCAGCGATTCCCAGAAAGGCTCGTACCTGCTTCTTGCTGTTGGGACGTGGCCAACTCTGGATGGCCTCGACTTTGTTGAGTTGGGGTTTTATTACTCCCCTCCCAATGGTGTACCCAAGATATTTGGCCTCCTCCTGCCCAATGGTACACTTCTTGGGGTTAGCCGTAAACCCTGCTTCCCGAACAGAGTCCAGGACTGCTTGCACTTTTGGCAGATGTGAGGCCCAATCTGTGCTATGGACAATTACGTCATCCAGGTAAGCCGCAGCATACTTCCGATGGGGCCTCAGCATCTGGTCCATTTTCCGCTGGAATGTGGCCGGCGCATTCTGTAACCCGAACGGCATTCTTTTATATTGGAACGCCCCGTCTGGGGTTACAAATGCGGTTTTCTCTTTGGCCGACTTGGCCAGGGGGATTTGCCAATACCCTTTTGTGAGGTCAAGAGTCGTCATGTATCGGGCTGTTCCCAGCCGGTCGATCAACTCATCTATACGTGGCATGGGGTAGGTGTCAAATTTTGTAACTTTGTTCAACTGACGAAAATCGTTACAAAATCGCCAGCTCCCATCCGGTTTAGGCACCAACACGATGGGACTAGACCAATCACTTTGGGACTCCTCTATCACCCCTAAGTTCAGCATTTTCTGTACTTCCTCCCGTATTGCCTCCCGTCGAGCCTCTGGGATCCGATAGGGTTTTAACTTCACCCTTTCACCGGGCGGGGTAATGATGTCATGCTCTACCCCAGATGTTTGTCCCGGCAGCTCAGAGAATACCTCCTTGTTGCGAAGCACAAACTCCTTAACCTCCTGTTGTTGGGGTTGTGACAAGGTGGCTGCTATTCCAACCTCAGGAATCACGCAACCAGTTTGAGCTGGTGACCAAGTGTCTGCGACTAGGGACTCTCTATCCCTCCAGGCTTTCAACAGATTAACGTGATAGATCTGTTCGGGCTTTTGCCTTCCTGGTTGTCTGACCTTGTAATTCACTTCGCTCACTTTTTCCATTATCTCGTAGGGGCCTTGCCATTTGGCAAGGAATTTACTTTCAACCGTAGGGACAAGTACCAATATCCTATCCCCCGGGGAAAAGGTACGGGTCTTGGCTCCACGGTTGTACACTCTCTGCTGTGCCAACTGCGCTTGGGCCAAATGTTCCTTCACGATGGGCATTACCTGTGCAATTCGATCTTGCATCAGGGCGACATGCTCAATCACACTCCTGTGGGGAGAACTCTCACTTTCCCAAGTTTCCTTGGCAATATCCAACAGCCCTCTTGGGTGTCTCCCATACAGTAACTCAAAGGGGGAGAATCCCGTAGAGGATTGGGGCACCTCCCTAATAGCAAACATCAAATAAGGAAGTAAACAGTCCCAATCCTTTCCATCTCTATCCACCACTTTCTTCAACATTTGTTTTAGGGTTTTGTTGAATCTTTCAACCAGCCCATCGGTTTGGGGGTGATACACAGACGTACGCAATTGCGTCACTTTGAACAATTTACACAGCTCTTTCATAACCCGGGACATAAAGGGTGTACCTTGGTCCGTAAGCAGTTCTTTACAAATACCCACCCGGCTAAAAACAAGAGATAGCTCTTTGGCTATGGTTTTGGCCGAGGTATTTCGGAGAGGGATCGCTTCTGGATAACGGGTGGCATAGTCCATTATAACTAATATGTACTGGTGCCCCCTAGCGGACTTGATTATAGGACCTACCAAATCCATGGCGATCCTCTCAAACGGGACCTCAATGATGGGTAGAGGGACCAGCGGGCTACGGAAATGTGGCATCGGGGCCAACCTCTGACACACAGGGCAGGAGGAACAATAATTTTCTACGTCCTTCATCACCCCCGGCCAATAGAATCTCTGTAATACCCTCTCTCGGGTTTTCTCTGTCCCCAGATGACCTCCAAGAATGTGCCCATGGGCCAACTCCAACACCAACTTCCTGTAAGGTTTGGGCACCACAAGCTGCTCAACGGTTTCTTCTGCCCTTTTTGCCACCCGATACAGTAGGTCCTTCTCTACGCTGAAGTATGGGTAAGTGCAGGTATTATCTGGGTTCACTAACTCGCCATCTATTTTCACTACGTTTTCCCGTGCCTTTATTAGGGCGGGGTCTTTCAACTGTTCTGTGGCAAAGTTTTCCCTGTGAACCTCAAGATCAGAAAACTCCACAGACGGTAGGTTTTCGTCTGAGGAGGTGGGCTCCTCTCCAGTTTCTTGAGTCTCCCCTGCCAATACTGATAAGGGAAATTCCGGAGAGTCCTCACCACTCTCAGGGGAGTTCTGGCTATCACATTCCTGGTACATAGGGGCACCAGTGAGGGGCTCAGGATCATCCCACAGTTCCCAGAACTTCGGAAAATCCCTTCCCACAATGGCGTCATGCGGTAACTGAGATACTAAGCCCACTGGATGAGAGAGGGTACCTTTGGGGGTCTCGAAACACACTGTAGTCACTGGATACTCTCGGGTGTCCCCATGCACACAAATAACAGCTACCTTGCTATTCCCAGAGACCTCTGTTTTAACTAACTCAGCCTTTATCAGGGTCACAAGGCTACCTGAATCCAGCAATACCACAACATTTCTACCATTAACACACATTTTGCATAAATGTTTCTCAGTTCCTCGAATGGCAGTGCATGCGACTGTCGCACACAGCGACTGACGTCTGCCCGTCAGAAAGTCACACTGCATGGGTTCCTCCACAACCGGGCAATTGGCTGCAATATGTCCCGCTTGCCGGCAGCGGTAGCAAACGATCCTTCTTGCCGCCTCTTGAGCCGCTGATTTCCCAGGCTGTTCTCGCCAAACTTGGGGTAGAGCTCCCACCCTCTCACTCTCTCCACCCTCACCCCTTGGAATCCTCTTATCCGCCCCTGGGGATGGTCTGGTCTTAGGGTGGAAAGTCCGAGTGTCTCTGGAAGAGGCCGTCAGGTTCTCTGTAGCCAAGTATTTCTCCACACGATCCACAAGACCATCGGCCGTCTCTGGGTCTCCATGGCTTACCCACTTTTGGATGGCAGTAGGAAGGGCTCTCAAAAACCGATCCATTACAACACGTTCCACAATCTTTGGTGCGGACAAAGTCTCTGGCTGTAGCCACTTTCTGCTCAGGTGAATGAGATCATACATTTGAGACCTGGGGGGTTTTCCAAGCTGGAAAGTCCAGTTATGCACACGCTGAGCCCGGACAGCCTGGGTGACACCCAGCCTTGCCAAAATTTCAGCTTTTAGCATCACATAGTCTTTTGCTTGGTTAGGCTCTAGGTCATAGTAAGCTTTCTGCGATTCACCAGTTAACAGAGGAGCCACCAGTCCAGCCCACTGCTCCTCAGGCCACTTTTCTCTTTCAGCGGTCCTTTCAAATGTGGTCAAAAATACCTCTGGATCATCCTCTCCAGTCATTTTTGTCAATAAACGACTCACCCCAAAGGACGCGGTATTAGTGGGACGGCTTTCCTCACTGGTCTGCGGACGTTGCTGCATTACTGCTTCCATTTGTTGTAGTCTCTGCTCTTGCTTCTGTAACAGGTCTATGAAGCGGGCCTCAGATTGCTGCTGGGCTTGTTGCTGAGCTTCCAGACTCTGTTGGTGAGCTTGCTGCTGGGCTGCAAGGCTCTGTTGATGAGCTTGCTGCTGGGCTGCAAGGCTCCTTTGCAAACCTGCATTTGTCTGCTGTTGATTGGCATTTGCTAGAGCCAGCTGTTTCAGTATCTCCTCCATGCTGGCTTAAAAAAAAACTGCCTGCATTCTCCACCAACTGTGAGGGGGTTAGCTCGGCAGCGGGTGTGTGTGACCCCCGGGATGGGCTCCCCACACAAAACAGGCCCAGCAAACGGAGGTTGTGGTTTTCAAAATCAAAAAGGTGCGGTTTATTTTCTATTTACAGTGACAAAACACAGCAAAGCAAAAGAAACATAACCAAAATAAATCCTGGTCAAGTTGACCTCTGACTAAACATACAGGTTTCCTAACTAACAACTGGGATCAGCCTAGTGCTGTCCTAGTCCCTAAGTCCCTGGTTTTAAATGTCCAAGCAAATAGCCACACAGGCTTTGTCTCACCGCACAGGGGTTCACTCTCCCTAGACAGTCCACACAGGTCTGGTTCCAGGCATGAGCTAACATCTAATGAAGCTGGGAGTTCTTATAGAGGCCTAAATGAGCTGACAAGCTTCAGCTGGTCTCATCAACTCCCTGTCTGCACGACGCCCAGCCCTCTCCCTAGAGGTATGAGTCATCCATGAGCCCACTAGCCTTATACAACTCTCCACCTAGTTGTATAAGTCGGCGTAAAGCCTGAATCTGGGCGAAATATATCTACCCCCCTGGATGCAACCAGGTGACTTTACCTTCCTGCTGTCACAACATATATATATATACATATTGTGACAGCAGGAAGGTAAAGTCACCTGGTTGCATCCAGGGGGGTAGATATATTTCGCCCAGATTCAGGCTTTACGCCGATTTATACAACTAGGTGGAGAGTTGTATAAGGCTAGTGGGCTCATGGATGACTCATACCTCTAGGGAGAGGGCTGGGCGTCGTGCAGACAGGGAGTTGATGAGATCAGCTGAACCTTGTCAGCTCATTTAGGCCTCTATAAGAAATCCCAGCTTCATTAGATGTTAGCTCATGCCTGGAAGCAGACCTGTGTGGACTGTCTAGGGAGAGTGAACCCCTGTGCGGTGAGAGAAAGCCTGTGTGGCTATATTTTGCTTGGACATTTAAAACCAGGGACTTAGGGACTGGGACAGCACTAGGCTGATCCCAGTTGTTAGTTAGGAAACCTGTAAGTTTAGTCAGAGGTCAAGTTGACCAGGATTTATTTTGTTTATGTTTTTTTTGCCTTGCTGTGTTTTTGTCACTGTAAATAGAAAATAAACCGCACCTTTTTGATTTTGAAAACCACAACCTCCGTCTGCTGGGCCTGTTTTTGGGTGGGGAGCCCATCCCGGGGGTCACACATACCCGCTGCCGAGCTAACCCCCTCACAGTTGGTGGAGAACCAGTGGCAGTTTTTTTTTAAGCCAGCATGGAGGAGATACTGAAACAGCTGGCTCTAGCAAATGCCAATCAACAGCAGACAAATGCAGGTTTGCAAAGGAGCCTTGCAGCCCAGCAGCAAGCTCATCAACAGAGCCTTGCAACTTTACAACAGAGTCTGGAGGCTCAGCAACAAGCCCAACAGCAATCTGAGGCCCGCTTCATAGACCTGTTGCAGAAGCAAGAGCAGAGACTACAACAACAGATGGAAGCAGTAATGCAGCAACGTCCGCAGACCAGTGAGGAAAGCCGTCCCACTAATACCGCGTCCTTTGGGGTGAGTCGTTTATTGACAAAAATGACTGGAGAGGATGATCCAGAGGTATTTTTGACCACATTTGAAAGGACCGCTGAAAGAGAAAAGTGGCCTGAGGAGCAGTGGGCTGGACTAGTGGCTCCTCTGTTATCTGGTGAATCGCAGAAAGCTTACTATGACCTAGAGCCTAACCAAGCAAAAGACTATGTGATGCTAAAAGCTGAAATATTGGCAAGGCTGGGTGTCACCCTGGCTGTCCGGGCTCAGCGTGTGCATAACTGGACTTTCCAGCTTGGAAAACCCCCCAGGTCTCAAATGTATGATCTCATTCACCTGAGCAGAAAGTGGCTACAGCCAGAGACTTTGTCCGCACCAAAGATTGTGGAACGTGTTGTAATGGATCGGTTTTTGAGAGCTCTTCCTACTGCCATCCAAAAGTGGGTAAGCCATGGAGACCCAGAGACGGCCGATGGTCTTGTGGATCGTGTGGAGAAATACTTGGCTACAGAGAACCTGACGGCCTCTTCCAGAGACACTCGGACTTTCCACCCTAAGACCAGACCATCCCCAGGGGCGGATAAGAGGATTCCAAGGGGTGAGGGTGGAGAGAGTGAGAGGGTGGGAGCTCTACCCCAAGTTTGGCGAGAACAGCCTGGGAAATCAGCGGCTCAAGAGGCCGCAAGAAGGATCGTTTGCTACCGCTGCCGGCAAGCGGGACATATTGCAGCAAATTGCCCGGTTGTGGAGGAACCCATGCAGTGTGACTTTCTGACGGGCAGACGTCAGTCGCTGTGTGCGACAGTCGCATGCACTGCCATTCGGGGAACTGAGAAACATTTATGCAAAATGTGTATTAATGGTAGAAATGTTGTGGTATTGCTGGATTCAGGTAGCCTTGTGACCCTGATAAAGGCTGAGTTAGTTAAAACAGAGGTCTCTGGGAATAGCAAGGTAGCCGTTATTTGTGTGCATGGGGACACCCGAGAGTATCCAGTGACTACAGTGTGTTTCGAGACCCCCAAAGGTACCCTCTCTCATCCAGTGGGCTTAGTATCTCAGTTACCGCATGACGCCATTGTGGGAAGGGATTTTCCGAAGTTCTGGGAACTGTGGGATGATCCTGAGCCCCCCACTGGTGCCCCTATGTACCAGGAATGTGATAGCCAGAACTCCCCTGAGAGTGGTGAGGACTCTCCGGAATTTCCCTTGTCAGTATTGGCAGGGGAGACTCAAGAAACTGGAGAGGAGCCCACCTCCTCAGACGAAAACCTACCGTCTGTGGAGTTTTCTGATCTTGAGGTTCACAGGGAAAACTTTGCCACAGAACAGTTGAAAGACCCCGCCCTAATAAAGGCACGGGAAAACGTAGTGAAAATAGATGGCGAGTTAGTGAACCCAGATAATACCGGCACTTACCCATACTTCAGCGTAGAGAAGGACCTACTGTATCGGGTGGCAAAAAGGGCAGAAGAAACCGTTGAGCAGCTTGTGGTGCCCAAACCTTACAGGAAGTTGGTGTTGGAGTTGGCCCATGGGCACATTCTTGGAGGTCATCTGGGGACAGAGAAAACCCGAGAGAGGGTATTACAGAGATTCTATTGGCCTGGGGTGATGAAGGACATAGAAAATTATTGTTCCTCCTGCCCTGTGTGTCAGAGGTCGGCCCCGATGCCACATTTCCGTAGCCCGCTGGTCCCTCTACCCATCATTGAGGTCCCGTTTGAGAGAATCGCAATGGATTTGGTAGGTCCTATAATCAAGTCCGCTAGGGGGCACCAGTACATATTGGTTATAATGGACTATGCCACCCGTTATCCAGAAGCGATCCCTCTCAGAAATACCTCGGCCAAAACCATAGCCAAAGAGCTATCTCTTGTTTTCAGCCGGGTGGGTATTTGTAAAGAACTGCTTACGGACCAAGGTACACCCTTTATGTCCCGGGTTATGAAAGAGCTGTGTAAATTGTTCAAAGTGACGCAATTGCGTACATCTGTGTATCACCCCCAAACCGATGGGCTGGTTGAAAGATTCAACAAAACCCTAAAACAAATGTTGAAGAAAGTGGTGGATAGAGATGGAAGGGATTGGGACTGTCTACTTCCTTATTTGATGTTTGCTATTAGGGAGGTGCCCCAATCCTCTACGGGATTCTCCCCCTTTGAGTTACTGTATGGGAGACACCCAAGAGGGCTGTTGGATATTGCCAAGGAAACTTGGGAAAGTGAGAGTTCTCCCCACAGGAGTGTGATTGAGCATGTCGCCCTGATGCAAGATCGAATTGCACAGGTAATGCCCATCGTGAAGGAACATTTGGCCCAAGCGCAGTTGGCACAGCAGAGAGTGTACAACCGTGGAGCCAAGACCCGTACCTTTTCCCCGGGGGATAGGATATTGGTACTTGTCCCTACGGTTGAAAGTAAATTCCTTGCCAAATGGCAAGGCCCCTACGAGATAATGGAAAAAGTGAGCGAAGTGAATTACAAGGTCAGACAACCAGGAAGGCGAAAGCCCGAACAGATCTATCACGTTAATCTGTTGAAAGCCTGGAGGGATAGAGAGTCCCTAGTCGCAGACACTTGGTCACCAGCTCAAACTGGTTGCGTGATTCCTGAGGTTGGAATCGCAGCCACCTTGTCACAACCCCAACAACAGGAGGTTAAGGAGTTTGTGCTTCGCAACAAGGAGGTATTCTCTGAGCTGCCGGGACAAACATCTGGGGTAGAGCATGACATTATTACCCCGCCCGGTGAAAGGGTGAAGTTAAAACCCTATCGGATCCCAGAGGCCCGACGGGAGGCAATACGGGAGGAAGTACAGAAAATGCTGAACTTAGGGGTGATAGAGGAGTCCCAAAGTGATTGGTCTAGTCCCATTGTGTTGGTGCCTAAACCGGATGGGAGCTGGCGATTTTGTAACGATTTTCGTCAGTTGAACAAAGTTACAAAATTTGACACCTACCCCATGCCACGTATAGATGAGTTGATCGACCGGCTGGGAACAGCCCGATACATGACGACTCTTGACCTCACAAAAGGGTATTGGCAAATCCCCCTGGCCAAGTCGGCCAAAGAGAAAACCGCATTTGTAACCCCAGACGGGGCGTTCCAATATAAAAGAATGCCGTTCGGGTTACAGAATGCGCCGGCCACATTCCAGCGGAAAATGGACCAGATGCTGAGGCCCCATCGGAAGTATGCTGCGGCTTACCTGGATGACATAATTGTCCATAGCACAGATTGGGCCTCACATCTGCCAAAAGTGCAAGCAGTCCTGGACTCTGTTCGGGAAGCAGGGTTTACGGCTAACCCCAAGAAGTGTACCATTGGGCAGGAGGAGGCCAAATATCTTGGGTACACCATTGGGAGGGGAGTAATAAAACCCCAACTCAACAAAGTCGAGGCCATCCAGAGTTGGCCACGTCCCAACAGCAAGAAGCAGGTACGAGCCTTTCTGGGAATCGCTGGGTATTATCGGCGATTCATTCCCCACTTTGCTTCTAAGGCTGTGCCCCTAACCAACCTGACGAAGGGGAAAGGGTCGGTCATGATTAAATGGACCCCCGAGGCTGAGGCAGCATTCCAATTCTTGAAACAAGCCTTATGTAGCCAGCCAGTGTTGTACTCACCCGACTTCTCTAGAGACTTTGTCGTACAAAGTGATGCGTCAGATGTGGGGTTAGGAGCAGTATTGTCCCAGGTCTGGAACGGGGAAGAGCACCCAGTCATTTACCTCAGCAGGAAGTTGAAGTCCCATGAGGTAAATTACGCCACCGTTGAAAAGGAGTGTTTAGCGGTGAAGTGGGCTCTAGATTCCCTTCGGTACTACCTGCTAGGTAGGCACTTTGACATGGTAACGGATCACGCTCCGTTAAAGTGGATGGCTCAAAACAAGGAAACAAATAGAAGAGTGAATAGGTGGTTCCTGGCCCTCCAGGAATTCAACTTCACAGTAAAGCATCGCCCTGGCGTTCAAATGGGGAATGTGGATGCTTTGTCTCGAGTACATGAATGCCTGATTGCTGGTGTTCCAACCCCGAGGTTAAAACAAGAGGGGGGGGTATGTGACAGCAGGAAGGTAAAGTCACCTGGTTGCATCCAGGGGGGTAGATATATTTCGCCCAGATTCAGGCTTTACGCCGATTTATACAACTAGGTGGAGAGTTGTATAAGGCTAGTGGGCTCATGGATGACTCATACCTCTAGGGAGAGGGCTGGGCGTCGTGCAGACAGGGAGTTGATGAGATCAGCTGAACCTTGTCAGCTCATTTAGGCCTCTATAAGAAATCCCAGCTTCATTAGATGTTAGCTCATGCCTGGAAGCAGACCTGTGTGGACTGTCTAGGGAGAGTGAACCCCTGTGCGGTGAGAGAAAGCCTGTGTGGCTATATTTTGCTTGGACATTTAAAACCAGGGACTTAGGGACTGGGACAGCACTAGGCTGATCCCAGTTGTTAGTTAGGAAACCTGTAAGTTTAGTCAGAGGTCAAGTTGACCAGGATTTATTTTGTTTATGTTTTTTTTGCCTTGCTGTGTTTTTGTCACTGTAAATAGAAAATAAACCGCACCTTTTTGATTTTGAAAACCACAACCTCCGTCTGCTGGGCCTGTTTTTGGGTGGGGAGCCCATCCCGGGGGTCACACATACCCGCTGCCGAGCTAACCCCCTCACAATATATACATACATACAGTGTTGTAACTAACGCCTTTAAATAAACGGCGTTAGGTAACATAGCCACTTTTTGGGGTAACAAGTAATCTAACTGATTACTCTTCCCCTCATGGCACCACCATTCCCATTTCTTGGGCGGCATTACCCCAATTACATCTACTCGCCGCACCCGCCGCGAGTAGATGTAATGTAAGACTAACTAACTGCAAGCCGCTGTCTGCCTACCTGATCAGCGTGTCATGCAGACAGATGGTGGCCATTGCAGTGTTCAAAAGCCGCGCCTCCCGAGTCCTCGTCGTCTGTGATAGGCGGAACACTCAATTTCACAGCAGGCAGTATTCCGCCTATCACAGGCATCCTCTCATCCTCGTCTGCGTTATGAGGATGAGCGGATGTCCGTGATAGGCGGAACACTGAATGCTGGGAAATTGAGTGTTCCGCCTATCACAGACGACGAGGACTCGGGAGGCGCGGCTTTTGAATACTGTGGAATGGCCGCCGGGACGCCGCAGATCAGGTAGGGGCACACTGCACAGTGATTGAAGCACGGGCACAGTGAGGCATTGGGAACAGTGAGGCATTGGGCACAGTGAGACACGGGCACAGTGAGGCATTGGGCACAGTGAAACACGGGTACAGTGAGGCATTGGGCACAGTGAAACACAGGCACAGTGAGGCATTGGGCACAGTGAAGCACATGCACAGTGAGACACGGGCACAGTGAGACACGGGCACAGTAAGGCATTGGGCACAGTGAAGCACGGGCACAGTGAGGCATTGGGCACAGTGAAGCACGGGCACAGTGAGATTTGGGCACAGTGAAGGACGGGCACAGTGAGACACGGGCACAGTGAGACTTGGGCACAGTGAGGCATTGGGCACAGTGAGACACGGGCACAGTGAGACACGGGCACAGTGAGGCATTGGGCACAGTGAAGCATGGGCACAGTGAGGCATGGGCACATAACCAAAATTATTTATTGTTATCCCTCCTATTATTTTTATACACTGAAAAAATTACATATATATCATCCTTCTACCGCCCCGCCCCGCCCCCGCCCCGTGTATATATAATATAACCAATATAGTTACTTTGCTGAGTAACTAATTACTTTTTCAATGTAGCAACTGAGTAACTAACTCCATTACTTTTTGGAAGAAGTAATTTGTAACTGTAACTAATTACTTTTTTAACGTAAGATAAACAACACTGCTAGCAGCCAATCCTCAGCTCAGCACAGCAGCCAATCCTCTGGCAGCACGGGAGGGTGTGCGGGGAGCGGCTTTTTGTCCTGGACCTGCCAGACATAAACTGCCGATAATAGCAGCTGCTTTTAAAAGCCAACAGATCGGCAGTGCTGTGTTGGCTGGGTCTAGACAAGCTGGGGGCTGGACAAAACACACCTGCGGCCCGGATGTGGCACGCGGGCTGGGGTTTGGAGACCCCTGGTTTAGATCAAAGCATATTCATGTGTTAGAATGGCCCAGTCAAAGTCCAGACCTAAATCCAATTGAGAATCTGTGGCAAGACTTGAAAATTGCTGTTCACAGACACTCTCCATCCAATCTGACAGAGCTTGAGCTATTGAATGGGCAAAAATGTCACTCTGTAGATGTGCAAAGCTGGTAGCGACTTGCAGCTGTAATTGCACTGAAAGGTGGTTCTACAAAGTATTGATTCAGTGTTAGAAAAGTTTTTTGTATTGTGCGTCTATTAGACAGCTTCACTGATTTTTTAAGATGGCTCCTGAGCACATGTTCTAACCTTGGTGTATTCTTTTGTTCTTACTAACCCCATACGTAATATATATATATATATATACATATATATAGATAACAGATTGTACAGGAAGCTCTGCTTGGGAATAAACGTGCCAAGCTGTGCCAGGTACAGGTAGATCTTCCTTAGCAAATTAGCCAATAAGAAGTGTAATCGTGTTTCAGTGTAAGGATGAAAAGGGGGGGGCTCCCTCTTTCTCACTCACTTTTGCCTTTGCTCTCACTTTGTAAGCATCATGAAAATGTATTACTGCATTGCCGGCGGTATTAACCCCTTTTCGGCCACTAGCGGGGGTTAAAACTGTCTGAAAGGACCCTAAGGCCCCTTAACACTGGGGCGGTTTGCAGGCGCTATTGTGCTAAAAATAGCGCCTGCAAACCGTCCCTAAACAGCGGCTGCTGTTTCTCCAGTGTGAAAGCCTGAGGGCTTTCACACTGGAGCGGTGCGCTAGCGGGACGGTAAAAAAAGTCCTGCTAGCCGCATCTTTGGAGCGGTGTGTTTACCGCTCCTCCACCGCTCCTTCCCATTCCCGGTAAAATCTGCAGAGGCGCATTGCTGGAGGTATTAACCCTTTTTTGGCCGCTAGCGGGGGTTAAAACCGCACTGCTAGCGGCCGAATACCTCTGCAATTCCGACGGTATAGCGCCGCTAAAAATAGCGGCGCTATACCGCCACCGCACCCACCGCCCCAGTGTGAAACCAGCCTAATAGCAATGAAATTCATTGCTATAAGCAATCATAATATGTAAAAAAAAAAAAAAATACTGATCACTTCCCCAGAGTAGTACAATGTTATTATGGTAACATTATATTGCTCTGGTCACAGTGTGTTAATTTTTTTTTAAAAAGAAAACATTTAATAAAAGAGAAAAAAAAGTTAAAAAATAATATTCCCTGATCACTGCCACACCCATTATAAAATGACACTACTGCACTGGTGAGAGTATGTACAAAAAAAAAAATGTAAACAATTTTTTTTATTTATTAATTTTCCCCAAAAATTATGATAAAAAATGACTTGTTTTTTCTTGGAATCATATCACAAATCATAAAGTGCAAGGACTTGGAAATGGTCACAGTTGAATAAGGACTTCAATCTGCATATTTTTACAGCACTTTTCATTTTTTGATATGTATATGCACTGATGCACTTATCACTGATGGAACACTGGTATTAATAATTGAATTTTTTTTCACAGCATCTTCTTGGGATATTTTGGGCGATTTTTTTGGTGTGTGTTTTTTGTTTTTGGGATTTCACAATAGTGATTATCACACTATTTTTATTTTGAATGTATATGTATTAAGTTATAAGTGATAGCACACTGGCATTTAACAAAAAAGTAATTTTCACAGCATCTTTCTGGATTTTTTTTTTGCGTGCGATTATTTTTGTGCAACGGTTTGTGCATTTTGTTTTGCGTTTTCTGTTTTTGTTATTGCACAATAGCGACTATTACAGTGGGTGTAATCTTTATTAACTAGCACATGCCAATTTTAGCCAATGCCAATTTTAGGATGTATGTAGTTTAATTAGTGACTACTTTATACTTTTTGTTTGATTACACGTATCCACATAGGCATAGCGCCTTTTTATATTTTGAGATCGGTTAATGTTTTGTGAATGTCTGTTTTGTTTATGTGCTGAAGGAAACTTGGGTGGGGTGGGGACTGGAAGTCTGGGGACTGAGGTCACAGCAATCTGATTAATTGTTTTGTTTTTTCCCTAGAAAGAACTACAGTGTTTTGAGAAACCAGCTGTATGGCTCTACAGACACCACTACCACCACCATCAGATTAGACAACCAGCTCATCTAACGGTAAGTGTTTATCTTTCACACCAGTACAGCACACACACATTTTGTCTTTGCAGCCTACTGCATAACGCATGTGGGCAACACAGAAAAACAACATTATTTTTCTTCCTTCTTTTTTTTAACATTACAGTTTGATTTATGAAAATATTGGTTACGTTATGTAGCACACAGATCTTTTTCCCCCTCTTACCTTCCTTTTAGGGGGGTCAGACACACCATGCCACATGCCCGCCTCTTCTGGATTAGAGGTCGGGCGATGTTATGTATTTGGGTCCCACAGCAAGTTGCTTCCTTTCACTGGTTCTTCCCTCTAGACCAGGGGTCTCCAAACATTCTAAACAAAGGGCCTGTTTATTGTCCTTCAGACTCTTGGAGGGCCGGACTTTGGCCAGCGGGGGGTGAAAAATTTCCTAGCATCAGTGGGACTAAACATATGGTATTAGGGGGAGAAATAGTGCCCCATTGTTGGTATCATAGGGAGGAATAGTGCCCCATTAGTGGTGTCAGTGGGTGAAATGTTGCTCCACTGTCGGTGTCAGATGTCAGAATAGTGTCTCGTATCAGTGGGAGGGATACTGGCCCAAGGGCCGGATAAAGACAATCAAAGGGCCGCATCCGGCCCGCGGGCCGCAGTTTGGCTACCACTGCTCTAGACTATAGAGGCACGTCTTTACCTTTCCCAAAGAAGGTCAATGTCCACACAACACCTCAACTCCAACAAGAGTTTATTTTCTCTTTTTGCTTCAGTAACCAGAAAGTTGAAGAGAGGAAAGGAGTTAGCAGAATAGGATGGATTCAGGCACACTCTTGGTTTCTTCGCCACTTGGTCCGGAATGGGTATAGCTCACCCAGATAGTCACTCAATAGCACTAGCAGCCGGCATGAAGCTCGAACTGTGACTTAGTCCCCTCCAAGGACAAAGTCAAGGAGATCCCTCCTTAAGTAACGACACTCCACAAGGGCAGTCTGCAAAGAAAGGAATCCTTCCCTCCGACAGGTCACCAGCCCTCTCCCGAGACAGCAATCTTGTATTACTCGTCTCCAGTGGCGTCTCTAGCTTTCATATTTAGGGGGGGCACATGGGGGGACAAGGACAAAAGTAGGGGGGCCAACCATAAAACGTGTGTGTGTGTGTGTGTGTGTGTATGCACACGAAACGCATGAACATGAAATATTCCTGACAATGTACACGAAACGCACAAATATGAAATATTCCAGACAAATTCAATGCACACGAAACACATGAACATGAAATATTCCTGACAATGTACATGAAAAGCACAAAAATGAAATATTCCAGACAAATTCAATGCACACGAAACGCATTAACATGAAATATTCCTGACAATGTACACGAAACGCACAAATATGAAATATTCCTGACAATGTACACGAAACGCACAAATATGAAATATTCCTGACAATGCACACAAAACGCACAAATATGAAATTTGAATTCTTAATTCACGGTTCACCTACGTTGTCAGCAAATTTTAACTCATTCATGGTAAAATATCAATTTATTGTTTAATCCTTATCAATTATCATTGCATGCACTTTGTAAACTGAAAAAAATATTTCTTAGGCCCGGTTTACACTGGTGCGTTGCGAGAACACTGCGAATCCACTGCGGATTCCTGCATCGCACCCGACACGCACGCAAGTTCACATTTAAGGCTAGGTTCACACTGCTGCGATGTCAGAGTTCGCATGTGATCCGCACCGCACTGCAAGTGCACATCACAGGACCCTTTTTTTTGTCCGCAGCAGAATCGGATCGCATGGGTGTTCACACCCATGCGATCCGATTCCTGTCCGAGTTTGCAGATCGCACTGCGATATGTTAACTGATTTGGGGGTGTCATTAACTTTTACTTGACACTCCCAGCAGTTCACATAGGGCAGTGTGAACTGCTGCCGGGAAAACCTGCGATGCGGGAACCCGCAGTGGATTCGCAGCGTTCCCGCATCGCAGCAGTGTGAACTGAGCCTAAATCTGAAATAAATAGCTGGTGGTTCTGGTGCCGGACAACAGTAACTTCAAAGATACATAAGACAGAGCTCTCATGGAGGTAACAGAAAAAATACTTAACTAATATTATATATTGGGGTCAATGATATATATTTTAACCTCTAAAACACACATTGGTTTGGGTTTTGCAAAAAGAAAAAACAAAGCCTCCTATATACTATTTAGTCAATATTACTTCATCTTTTCATCATGCTTTTCTAATATTAGTTAAGTATTTTTTCTGTTACCTCCATGAGAGCTCTGTCTTATGTATCTTTGAAGTTACTGTTGCACCAGAACCACCAGCTATTTATTTCAGATTATAAATGGTAATGCAAGCAAATTTTTACTGTTTTTTGGACCTACCTTTCCTGTGGCAGCACTGGTGGCAGAGGCACTGTGACTGGACTGGAGTTGGCGGGCAAAATATGATCAATTATTCATGCTAACCTACCGCGGCGATGGGAGTTAGCATGCGGTAGGCTGGCTGCGCTGCTCTTCTCAGTGACTCACTGACTCCACCCCCCTGGAGCAGGGAGCTTGAGCACGACGTAGCCAGCGCCGCGGACTACAATTCCCATAATCAATAGCGGCGGCCGTCAGACGCGACGTCACGTGACAGACTGACGTCTGTTACTGTAGTGAGTCTGATTCAGTCATTCAGCGCCGCGGATGGAAACTCAGATAGCCGCGGCGCTGGCGGACATTTTTTGTGTTAAAACCAACAACTTAACTTGGGGGGGCACATGGGGGGGCACACAGTAAAATTGGGGGGGACGTGGCCCCCTCAGGTCCCACCCTGGTGACGCCCATGCTCGTCTCCTCTATGGGATCGATCCTCCCCTGACTTCCTCTCAGTCAGAGCGGTCGCCCTCACCTGGGCTCCCTGGGTTTCCTTTCTGGTTGTAGACCCAGTTGAAGGTACTGGGCCTACCTGGAACTCCGCAGCCTCATGCCGAAGGTGCCCGAAACTCCTTAGTCAAAGTTGGGCGCACCCCCCCTTAGAGGGGCACACACCTCCGGGTACAGGTCCCCGGGTACTACACCTGAACAATGGCGTCTACCCCTTATATACCCTCTCCCGGCATGCACAGCAGGCTGGAACCGCCCACCTCACGGCAGCCGAGAGAGGACATCCAATAGCCACTCCATCACCTGTGGTTTAACCCCGGGTATAAGTGACAGCACTACCTATACGCCTAAAGGGGAACTGCACGCCAGGTGACACAGCAGCAAGGCAGAGTCCAAACAATTAGAAGACCCGAGCCAACTACCGCTCTGGTCACCCCTAAATTTGAGCACAGCGACCCCCCTAGGTAGGGGTCCGCTACAGTTACGACCACTCTTAGTGGAACAGGTGGCGAGGGAAAACCTGCACATGGGGACACCTGTCCCACTGAACACTGCTGAAGGCCCCTTTCACACTTATACGACTTGTCCCACGATTTGTGATGGCAAAGTAGCATGACAAGTCGTTTCCCATGATTTCCAATAACTACCATTCATATTAGTACGACTTCAAGTCGTTCCGTTATCAAAGTAGTCCCTGCACTACTTTGGTCCGATTTTGATGCCACTTACATAGGCATTCCCTGAAATCGCGGCCGCGAATCGCGGCATAATCGGGGCCGCGAAATAGCATTAAAATCGCGTGACTTTGATGTCGTAGTAGTGTGAAAGGGGCCTAAAGGTGGTTTAAAAAAAATATTATTATATGTCTGTTTGGTAACTGCAATATCACTTGCTTATTGATGTCTCTGTGCCCCAGATGGGGAGATTCGCCCTCTATTTGCCCTGTTTACCATTGTCATGAAATCCAGAACAGAAATGAATGGGACCTTTATTCTATTGATCTTGATGGCTACCTGAGATTTCCTCTCACTTTCTGTGTTGGTGGCTAATTGGCATTGGACCTGAAAATAAAGGTAAATCTCTCCAGTTGGACACAGGTGACAATACTGCTGGGTTATATTAACCTGACCTTCATGTAAATGGAGAAATATGTTTTTTTTTTTTTACTTTTGTTTTGCCTTAAACACATTGCCAATAGCACTATCTACATGTTTGTAGCTTAAATGTTGATATCTGTACATCTGTACTGTTTTAATAAATGAAATACACCAAAAATTAGATAATAGTAAATGATGTGATATCAAAATCGTGAAAACAGTGATAAATAAGGGAAAACAAAAACAAGTGAGTCCTTGAAATCCAACGTGATGTGACAAGACACTAATAGACCCAGATGGTAAATGTATGTCACATAAATCCAAAGATGAACACCCTTCCAAATGTCCGTGTCACTAAAAACTATGATGACAGAAATAGTGTGTCACGCACTGGGAGTGATGGACGCCCCTGGACAACGTCATTTATGACGAAACGGCGTAGGGAGGAGCGGCGTGCTGACGTCACCGTGATACAACGCATCAGTCCCGGAAGGAACCACCAGAGAGAAAGAGCAGGCCGGCTTGAATTTTTTATCACATGCTTTTAATCTACTGTATAGCTGTAAGTTTACATCCTTGTGTTTACAATAAAATCCATGACAGTATTACGCTATGGTAGCCTTTGTATTTTCATGGGGAAATAATAACCCTGAGGAAAACTGAGGATCTCCGATGCAGAGGACCCAGGAGTGTCAGCAGTATTCCAATAAGAGACCCAGGGCTGGGGTAATTAGCCACAAACGGTTATGATCTCCTGACAAGAGATCTATACAGCTGGTAAGCAGCTTTGATATTAGAGGTGGAGGATTCCTTTCTATCTCATCACTTCTTCTTGGGTGCTTTTCTGTTTAAAGTCACCAGCAATCAAAATATTGAAGAACTGTGTTTTTGTAAAACTGTATCCCATCACTTCCAGTGCGTGACCAGGGCCGTCGGAACAGGAGAGGCAAACCAAGCAACTGCTTGGGGCCCCCAGCTGGCCTGGGGCCCCAGCAGAGCGGCCCCCCTCCTGAGATCGGCGGCCCCCCTCCCCGCGATTGGCGGCCCCCCTCCCGCGATCGGCGGCCCCCCCACCCGCGATTGGTGGCCCCCCTCCGTGATCGGCAGCCCCCCACCCGCGATGGGCGGCCCCCCCCCACCCGCGATTGGCGGCCCCCCTCCTGAGATTGGCGCCCCCCCCACCCGCGATCGGCGGCCCCCCTCCTGTGATTGGTGGCCCCCCTCCGTGATCGGCGGCCCCCCACCCACGATGGGCGGCCCCCCTCCCACGATTGGCGGCCCCCCTCCCGCGATCGGCGGCCCCCCTCCCGCGATCGGCGGCCCCCCCCACCCGCGATTGGCGCCCCATCTCCCGCGATTGGCGGCCCCCCTCCCACGATTGGCGGCCCCCCTCCCGCGATCGGTGGCCCCCCTCCCGCGATCAGTGGCCCCCCCTCCCGCGATCGGCGGCCCCCCCACCCGCGATTGGTGCCCCCCCGCGATCCGCGCCCCCCTGCCGCGATCGGCAGGCCCCCCCTCCCGCGATCTGTGCCCCCCCGATCGGTGGTCCCCCTCCCGCGAACGATGTCCCGCGTTAGCACCCCCCTTCTAAATTCAAACAAAAAATCAGTAGAAATCTCAGTAGCACCCCTCCGCTTCTGAATTAAAAAACAAAATCTAAAAAAATTGTGTAGCAGCCCAAACCCCCCCCCCCCCCCCCGCTTCTCACAAAAAAAATCAGTAGCCCCCCCCCTGCTTGGGGGCCCCAAATTCTCAATCTGCTTGGGGCCCCCAAATTCCTTCAAACGGCCCTGTGCGTGACACACTGTTTCTGTCATCATAGTTTTTAGTGACACGGACATTTGGAAGGGTGTTCATCTTTGGATTTATGTGACATACATTTACCATCTGGGTCCATTAGTGTCTTGTCACATCACGTTGGATTTCAAGGACTCACTTGTTTTTGTTTTCCCTTATTTATCACTGTTTTCACGATTTTGATATCACATCATTTACTATTATCAAATTTTTGGTGTATTTCATTTATTAATATCCATATAATATTCATATGATTTTTTGTTAATAGTAATTTGCAGCGCAAGCTCGGTTAGTTTTTATAGATATAGATATAGATAGATACAGTATCTCACAAAAGTGAGTATACCCCTCACATTTTTGTAAATATTTTATTATATCTTTTCATGTGACAACACTGAAGAAATGACACTTCGCTACAATGTAAAGTAGTGAGTAGTAGTAGTCGTAATAGTAGTAGTGAGCGTGTATAACAGTGTAAATTTGCTGTCCCCTCAAAATAACTCAACACACAGCCATTAATGTCTAAACTGCTTGGCAACAAAAGTGAGTGAGTACACCTCAAAGTGAAAATGTCCAAATTGGGCCCAAAGTGTCAATATTTTGTGTGGCCACCATTGTTTTCCAGCACTGCCTTAACCCTCTTGGGCATGGAGTTCACCAGAGCTTCACAGGTTGCCACTGGAGTCCTCTTCCACTCCTCCATGACAACATCACGGAGCTGGTGGATGTTAGAGACCTTGCGCTCCGCCACCTTCCATTTGAGGATGCCCCACAGATGCTTAATAGGGTTTAGGTCTGGAGACATGCTTGGCTAGTCAATCACTTTTACCCTCAGCTTCTTTAGCAAGGCAGTGTTCATCTTGGAGGTGTGTTTGGGGTCATTATTATGTTGGAATACTGCCCTGCAGCCCAGTCTCCAAAGGGAGGGGATTATGCTCTGCTTCAGTATGTCACAGTATATATTGGCATTCATGGTTCCCTCAATGATCTGTAGCCCCCTCAGTGCCGGCAGCACTCATGCAGCCCCAGACCATGACACTCCCACCACCATGCTTGACTGTAGGCAAGACACACTTGTCTTTGTACTCCTCACCTGGTTGCCACCACACACGCTTGACACCATCTGAACCAAATAAGTTTATCTTGGTCTCATTAGACCGCAGGACATGGTTCCAGTAATCCATGTCCTTAGTCTGCTTGTCTTCAGTAAACTGTTTGCGGGCTTTCTTGTGCATCATCTTTAGAAGAGGCTTCCTTCTAGGACGACAGCCATGCAAACCAATTTAATGCAGTGTGTGGTGTATGCAGTGGTGCATTTAGGTTTTGTGCTGCCCTAGGCCTTACTAAACTCGTGCCCCCCTAATTTAAATATGACCCACCCCTTCCTGTCAAGGCCACACCCCTTTCTGTTTAAGACCTGCACTGACATTTTCAAGTGGGGACACTATGTCTGAGGGCCTGGGGGTGGCAATGGATTTCCTTAATTTGCATAGATTTCCTCTCACTTCCTGTTTGGCTATGGGGCAGGAAGTGAAGGGAAATCTCTGCAATGGGACAGGGATGGTAAAAAAAAAACTGAAAGGGGCTATAACCCTCCCTTACTCTATCCAAAATGAAGAAAATAAACTGTTGCCTATAGTTCTACTTTAAGCACAAATTTCTGATAATTTTATGGAGAGGACTAAGAAGATATAACCATGCCAATGGTGTAGCAGAAACATATAGCACAGTGAAGAAGGTTTGTGGTCCAGAATGATAGGACAGTCAAAATTAGAAGCAGCCCTCCCCACAGTTGCGGAATGCCGGCCACTCGCATACCGGAAGCAGTGCGGCCGCTTTATGGGGGCGCTAGACTAATTTGCCTCTCAGCCCAGTCCACCTCATAAGACTGGTGCTACACTAACATTGTAGCGCAAGCCGTGGAGACTCTTTCCGTGCTGCCCCCCTGCAAAGTGCTGCCCTAAGCCTGGGCCTTGTTGGCCTAGGCCAGGATACAGCGTTGGGTGTATGGTCTGAGCACTGACAGGCTGACCCCCCACCCCTTCAACCTCTCATACGTCTATTTCCCAAAGACAACCTCTGGATATGGCGCTGAGCATGTGCACTCAACTTCTTTGGCAAGGCCTGTACTGAGTGGAACCTGTCCTGTTTAAAAGAGAAGTATGGGTTTCCTTTTTTTGCTTACATCTATTCTATGTGAGCTGCTGATATCTATAAACCCTTCCAGCCCTCTCAGAAGTGCCCCCATTCTGGTAAAATCTAGATAAATACCTGTGGGAGGATCTACAGCAGGGGTGCCCAAACTTTTGAGGAGCAAGGGCCACTTAAGCGACTTGGTAACCGGTCGTGGGCCACAATGAGCCGAGCGGGTGGATGACAGCCCACTCGGCTCCATACAGCCCACTCTACTCTCAGCACACCAAACTCACAGGTAATAGAAGTCTATAGCTCAGTGCAGGTAACCCACAGGTGCACTTCTCTGCACCTGTGGATCAGTTTGAAAGCAGCCCAGTAACCACTGCAGAACAGATATGCCCATATATACACTGTGATTTCAGTAATAAACTTACCTTTAATAACAGTATTCTATTCTATTTTATTCCATCCCAGAGCAGGAGGTCGTGGGCCACATCAGAGGGCTCCGCGGGCCACATCTGGCCCCCGGGCCACTGGTTGGGCACCCCTGTTCTACAGTCTTTCATACAGCATCATCCCGACAATGGTGTGAATATAGAGTCTTGATCCACCCCCTTTCCTGTCATTTTTCTTGATTGATGTCGGCTCTCCTCCCTCTGCTCATTCCTGAGACTTCACAGAGCGTAGCTGCTCCCCCTCCCTTCTCCCTCCTCCCCCTACCTTCTCCTCTTCAGCCTGTTCCGTTCTTTAGAGGAATCCAGCAGAGATAACAGCCCTTCAGTGACTAAGGTGAGAGAAGTCACTGATAGTGCTGTGTATGAGAATCTACACTATATATTTCTTCTATCAGCACAGCCACGTCTCTTAGGCGAGGGGGGGACAGAGGCAGGGAGTGTGTTTGTGTGTTGCTGAAGATGTTTACACCCCCTGAGAACTTTTCAAACTGAAAGTGGACCGTTTTTGTCAGCTGAAGGAAAGTTCATGTGCACATGCTGTAAAAACTAAAAGAGGTAGGAAAAAAAGATTAGCTGATACGTGACTAATGTAATATGTACTAGTTATTTAACCCATCCCATACTTCTCCTTTAAACCGCTGTCTGGTCTTGGCCACCGTGCTGCACCTCAGTTTCAGGGTCTTGGCAATCTTTTTATAGCCTAGGCCATCTTTATGTAGAGCAACAATTCTTTTTTTAAGATCCTCAGAGAGTTCTTTGTCATGAGGTGCCATGTTGAACTTCCAGAGACCAGTATGAGAGTGAGAGCGATAACACCAAATTTACCACACCTGAGACCTTGTAACACTAACGAGTCACATGACACCGGGGAGGAAAAATGTCTAATTGGACCCAATTTGGACATTTTCACTTAGGGGTGTACTCACTTTTGTTGTGTTGAGTTATTTGAGGGGACAGCAAATTTACACTGTTATACAAGCTCTGCACACACTACTTTACATTGTAGCAAAGTGTAATTTCTTCAGTGTTGTCACATGAAAAGATATAATAAAACATTTACAAAAATGTGAGGGGTGTACTCACTTTTGTGAGATACTGTATATATATATATGTAGCAGATATGTACTATTTAGGGGCAGCGAATGGGTGGTAGTATGACCAGATGCACTATTGGTAGAACAGGGCTATATTCTATTCGTGTGAGGACATCAGTGGTGTTCAGTTCCCTGCGGCTCAGTAGGTGGCGCTGTCACTTTGGGCCTGGGTTGAACCACTACTGCAGTGCCGTACCCTTTGTGACCTCTCGCAACAGCTGTACTGTGGGGCGGGGAACCTGCGGTGCTTGCTGGGAGAGGGTATAAAGGGTTGACATCTTCACCACGAGGTCCGAGTCCCAGGCACCTTTAGCCTGAGGGCTGCTGTCTGTGATCGGTGTCCAGGCGCCCTTGGTCTGTACACGTGGAGTTCGTGTTCCATCCCAGACACCTTCAGTCTGGGGTGAGGTACCTTCCACTGGGTCCCGTGAGGGAGGGATCGTCCTAAGGTGCCCCGGGTGTCGGGCACCTGAATTCAGGGCGTAAGGGACCAGAGGGGGGATCCTCCCGAAGATCTGGTGCAGCATATTGCCAGTGGCGGGTGGACCTCTGGAGACCGTCCGGATGGATGTCTTTCCTGAACAAGGGCCAATTCATCAAGGAAGGTGGTTCATGTTCTATGACCGGTGGCAGCGGTTCATCTAGTCAACTCAGGTCGGTGGCAGAGACCTGCTATTAGGCCTGTGGCAGGGGCCTCAACAGTTCACCCGGTTGGTGGCAACGACCAATCTCACGGTCGGTGGCAGAGACCGTGCGCCGAGCCTATTTGCAATAAAAGGAATAGGAGAGTTCACTGTGCCTTGACCTACCTGTATCCACACCCTGTCTGTTTATTCAAAAGTTCAACTGATGCTGTTCACTATTCAAGAAGAATAAAGAAGTGTTGGACTTTCTATGGTGTGGGGCTCTATTACTGACAGTTAAACTTTCACAGGAGAAGCAGAGGTTCCATCCAGAACACAGGCCCGAGGTAAAATAAGTGTTGGCTTTCACCTCTACACATTAGAGGACATAGGCCGTAGTGAACCTCCTCTTCCTTCCGCATACCCCTAGACAAGCCAGCCATTTTATTTACAAGGGGACGGGGGGTGAGGCCACTACACGTGGGGTCTCGAGGTCCGGGATTGTGTTATGGAGCCGAAGCTGACGGAGTTTGAACGTGTCTACCCAATGGAGTTCCGAGTAGGTCAGCCATATTGGCCAGAACACCATGAGGCACACCCTCCCTGCACAGTTCGTGGGCGTGACTCGGAGAAAGCCCGCAAGCTGAAGCGCCAGAGGGGAGGAGTCCGGCCATGTGAGGAGGATCACAAGGGGACTGTGGCGCGAACTACGCAGTGCGCGATGGAGCAACAAGCCGTGACCATGTTCACGAGGATGGCTTTGACTAATGCTCCGGTTACGGATACGGGGATCCGGCTGAAGCCCCGGGGAAGATTCCCCCTGTATTCCTGCAGAGACGTTGAGGCCCTGGGTATGATTTGTCCCGGCTGTTCGGGACTGGTGGTGCAGTTGAAGCCATTCGGGCGCTGCGAAGACTGCGGAGAGTTCTCATTCGAGGTGGAACCATCCTTTCAGAAGCCAAGAGCCATCTACCTCGACCGCACAGGCGCCACTACTCAAGGAGGAGGAATCGCTGCTTGGACAGCCGTCCCCACACGCACTGCCGGGACCCTGGAGGAGGTCCCCATCAAAGAAAATAAATCTGAGGATGCTGCCTCGGTCACCACAGAGCCCTTGCTCCCACCGTAGAAACGGAAGGTCGGCCTGGTCAAGGCTTCTTGTGGCCGTGGAGGAGCTTCGCCCCGCTGCTTGCCTGGCCTGGATGGATCTGGAGGGAAGAGCCCTGGACATCTTGACACTACTACAGGCCCAGGTGAGCCAGGGTTGGGACTGTTGGTGTGGTTGGAGGTGTCGGGAGTCCGCAGTTGGTGGAGCAAGCTGAGGGGGGTGACTCCAAGTCTACAAGGGGTTACCTGCCTGCTGAAATGTATGACACCTCCGACCTGGAGTCGCTCTCCGACATTGGAGACGATGCAGAGGTCGACAAGATTTTCTACCAGAAGGGCTGGGACAAGATACCTCTGTCCTCGTCCTGTACCAAAAGGGACTCACCTATGTCCGCAGGGGATAGTGCACCCCAGGTGGAGGCACCAGCGCCTGAGGAGGGGTCCCGTCCCCAGTCTGACCTTCGATTCCTGGTGCCACCTGCATCGAACACCGGGGGTCAGAGACTTCGCTGCGAGCGCCTATGCCCAATTTGGAGGTGGTCAAGGCACCTCGCCATCCGGATTGTATTGTCTTGCCGGGTGTGGGGAACTGTCACGTACCTGATGGTAGTGAGCCCGAATTGCAGGGGACGGCCTCCCTTACGGCCCCCACTCCCGGCCCCCTGGTAAGGTGACAGTTAGCACAGGAGTAAGGAGTTGCAAGGGAGCCTGGCAGGATCAACTGTGGTGAGGTGGTGATTCAGACACCCGGAAGCTTCCTCGCAGAATACCGGAACTGGAACGGCTAGCAGGCTGGATCAGAAGTAGCACAGCAGACAGGATCAGCTAGCAGGCAGGTTCAGCTTAGCAGGCTGGATCGGTCTCACAGATTGGATAGGAAGAAGCACAGCGGACAGGATCAGCTAGCAGGCAGGTTCAGCTTAGCAGGCTGGATCTGAAACAGCTCAGCAGACTGGATCGGTTAAGCGAACTCGATGGGAACCAGGAACAGGGTAGTAAACAGGCCAGGCCAGATATCAGGCGGGCAGCAGAAGTACAGGGTGCAGGCAGATAACAGGTTGGTCAAGGTAAGCCGCCGGGTCTTTAGCACGGGTATGGTCTCAGATCCGGGTTAAGCACACAACGCTGTAGAGCAGACAGCAGGGACTGTCTGTAATTGACAGGTTTAAATAGTCTCTCTGGCGCCACCCGCTGGACGCACGCGCAAACGGAGACCAGGAAGTCCGGGGCGCCTGTTTCTGGCAGGATCTCCATGACATTGCCCCCCAAGGGGCAGCCTCCGGATGCCCATCCGGGCGAACTTTTCAGGGTGAGACCTTTTATAGGACTGTACCAGACTCTTAGCGTGGATGTTCCCCTCGGGCTCCCAAGAATTCTCTTCGGGTCCATAACCCTTCCACTTTATCAAAAACTGGTTCTGGTTATGGTTCCTTCTCCTCCTGTAATCCAGGATAGCCTCTACTTCAAACTCCTCTTCCCCGTCTATAATAACAGGGTCAGGGGTAACAGAGCTTCGGCCAGGAAAGGGATTGGAAATAGATGGTTTCAACAGTGACACATGGAATACTGAGTGGATCTTCAGTGAATCCGAGAGTTCCAGTTCAAAAGCCACTTCATTGATTTTCCTTTTAACTGGAAAAGGTCCTAGGAACTTGGGGCCCAATTTCTTTGAAGGGCATTCCATCCTCAAGTTCACTGTAGACAGCCACACCAGGTCACCGGGTACCAGTACCAACTCCCCCCGTCTCTTCTTGTCAAAAGTTAATTTGTTGTGTTCCTGGGTCCTGGTCATAGTTTCCTGCAAAAGTTGGTTATTGGTGGAAAATAAATTTATTTTCTCCTGTACTGCTGGCACCGCACATTCGGGAAGAGAATTGGGTAGGAATGAAGGGTGAAAACCAAAGTTGGCAAAGAACGGGGTCTGCTTGGTGGCGGAATGGATGGAGTTGTTGTAGGCAAATTCGGCCAAAGGGAGCAGGGAAATCCAGTTATCTTGTGTAAAAGAGGAGAAGCAGCGCAGGTACTGCTCCAGAGTTTGGTTAGACCTCTCAATCTGTCCATTGGTCTGGGGGTGATAGGCGGAAGAGAATGACAGTTCTATATCCAAGGCCTTACAGAGGGACCTCCAGAAGCGGGAGGTGAACTGTACCCCTCGATCTGAAACAATGTTGGCTGGTACCCCGTGGAGTCTGACGATTTCCTTGATAAATGCCTGTGCTGTTTCAGGGGCAGAGGGAGTGCCTTTTATAGGAATAAAGTGTGCCATTTTGGACAGACGATCGACTATCACAAAGATAGTGGTATGATCTTCTGCTGGAGGTAACTCGACAATGAAGTCTATGGATAACATCCTCCATGGTCTGTCTGGAACAGGCAAAGGTCTTAATAACCCCCAGGCCTTGGTTCTATGAATCTTGTTCCTGATGCAGGTAGTGCAGGACTCCACAAATTCTTTGCAATCTTCCCGTAATCGAGGCCACCAAAAGGTACGCTGTACCAAGTCGGTGGTCTTGGCTATGCCAAAGTACACGGCTAATGCATGGTCGTGGCAGAGTTCCAGGACAGATACTCGTAGATCCTCTGGGATATAGATCTTGTCCTTATGCCAGAGCAACCCGTCCTTAACCTGCAGTTCCAATTCAGGAGAGGGCAACTGCCCTGCGGAGGCTTGTTTAAGTCTGGAGAGCAGGTTTTCCTGAAGCAAGAGGAAATTCCCAGGGGCAAGGATGGTATCCGGAAGAGAAACTTCTTTGGGTTTGTGAAACATCCGAGACAAGGCGTGAGGCTTAGTGTTCTTGGAACCTGGACGGTACGTGACATGGAACGAAAACCTGGAGAAAAAGAGCGCCCATCTTGCTTGTCGTGGTTTCATTTTTTTTCTCAGATCTCAGATATTCCAGGTTCTTATGGTCAGTAAATATCAGAATTGGATGGGCAGCTCCCTCCAGCAGATAGCGCCATTCTTCTAGCGCAGACTTAATCGCCAGCAACTCCCGATCCCCCACGTCGTAGTTCCTCTCTGCTGTTGACAACTTGCGTGAGAAGAAGGCCACTGGGTGAAGCAGGGCCTTGGTTCCTTGTCTCTGGGACAATATTGCCCCTACAGCAATTTCGGATGTGACTACCTCGAGAACGACTGGCAAAGAGGAATCCGGATGCTTCAAGACGGAGGCAGAGGTAAAAAGTCCCTTAAGGGCCTCAAAGGCCTTTTGGGCCTCGGAGGACCAATGGAAGCGGTTCCCCTGTTGGGTTAATTGAGTGATTGGTGCAATGATGGCCGAGAATCCTCTGATGAACTTGCGGTAAAAATTGGCAAAACCGACGAAACGTTGGATTCCCTTCTTGTCTGTAGGGACTGGCCAGTCTAGGATTGCAGCAATCTTCTGGGGGTCCATCTCGATGCCCTCACTGGAGATGGTTAATCCCAAGAATGGTATACTTCCCTGCTCGAACGCACATTTTTCGGCTTTCGCATATAGGCCATATTGTCGAAGCCGGGCCAACACACTCTTGACATGCCTGCGATGGGATTCGAGGGAGGAAGAGAAAATTAATATGTTGTCTAGGTAGACGATAACAAATAAGTCCAGAAAGTCCCGAAGGGCATCATTAATGAAGTATTGAAACGTGGCGGGGGCATTGCACAACCCGAAAGGCATCACCAAATACTCGAAGTGCCAAAATCGAGTACGGAAAGCAGTCTTCCACTCATCTCCGTCCCTGATGCAGACCAAATTATAGGCTCCATGGAGATCAAGCTTGGTGAAGACATTGGCAGCCCCCAGTCTCTGGAATAACTCTGGCATCAAAGGAAGGGCATAACGGTTCTTCACCGTAATTTTATTTAATTTGCGGTAATCCACGCAAGGTCGAAGGGTATGGTCCTTTTTCTCGACAAAAAAGATGCCCGCGCCTGCTGGAGACGTGGACGGGCGAATAAACCCCTTCTTCAGGTTTTCGTCTACGTATTCCCTTAGTGCCCCCTGTTCAACCTCTGTCAACGGAAAAATCCTTCCAAATGGGATTTCAGCCCCGGGTAATAGTTCAATGGGGCAGTCGTAGGCTCGATGGGGTGGTAGAACCTCCACCTGTTGTTTACTGAATACATCCAGGTACTCGTGATAGACTTCTGGAATAGACTGACGTAATTCAGCTTCTGAGTCCAGGCAGAGCAGGTTAGACTGCCCATGAGGGGCGTGAGAGCCACAGAACTGCTGGTAGTAAGGTGACGAAAAGGTGACTTCCCCTGTGGCCCAGTTGATGGCAGGGTTGTGGGCTTGCAGCCAGGGCATACCGAGGATCACGGGGAATAATGGGGAAGAGATGATGTCCATACGTAACAGTTCGTGGTGGGAGCTGGAAATGACAGCAGGAATAGGGTCAGTCTCTAGAACTACAGGGCCGGATTTAATAGCAGACCCATCAGCCAGGTGAACAGAGAGTCCATGGGTCTTGGGAAGGAGAGGAATCCGATGTTTAGCAGCGAATGAAGAGTCCATGAAACAACTGCAGGCCCCAGAATCAATAATGGCGGGGGTTGGTAGGGTCTTTCCTGAAAGCTGCAATGAGGCTGAAAGGGCAAGATGCGATGCAGTCTTGGTGTCATGGAAACCCTGTCAGGAACAGACGCCCTGGACTTCCTGGTTCCCGCCCCCGCAGGTGACGCCCGAAGGGCTATTTAAACTCCTCACTTGCAGACAGTCCCTGCTGTCTGCTCTACAGCGTTTATCCCAAGTGACCTGATCTGCCTTGTTTACCTGTATCTGACCCGGCTTCCTATGACCCTCCTGCTATCTGCCTGTACCTGACCATCGGCCTGTTTTCTGACTTCGGTATTGCCTGATCCTTTTGTGCCTCGCTGCCTGCCAGTTTACCCGACCCCGGCTTGTCTGACGATCCTGCCTGACCTTGGCTCTTGTTCACCTGCTGCTGCCTAGTGGTTCCAGTTTACCTGCTGTGCCTCCCGGTCCGGGTCATCTGCTGAGTTCCTGGTTCCTGTCTGCTCATCTGCTGGTTCCTGTCTGCTCATCTGCTGGTTCCTGTCTGCTCATCTGCTGGTTCCTGTTCACCTGCTGCTGCCTAGTGGTTCCAGTTTACCTGCTGTGCCTCCCGGTCCGGGTCATCTGCTGAGTTCCTGGTTCCTGTCTGCTCATCTGCTGGTTCCTGTCTGCTCATCTGCTGGTTCCTGTCTGCTCATCTGCTGGTTCCTGTTCACCTGCTGCTGCCTAGTGGTTCCAGTTTACCTGCTGTGCCTCCCGATCCGGGTCATCTGCTGAGTTCCTGGTTCCTGTCTGCTCATCTGCTGGTTCCTGTCTGCTCATCTGCTGGTTCCTGTCTGCTCATCTGCTGGTTCCTGTTCACCTGCTGCTGCCCAGTGGTTCCAGTCTACCTGCTGTGCCTCCCGGTCCGGGTCATCTGCTGAGTTCCTGGTTCCTGTCTACTCACCTGCTGCAGTTCCTGGTTCCTGTCTGCTCATCTGCTGGTTCCTGTCTGCTCATCTGCTGGTTCCTGTTCATCTGCTGCTGCCCAGTGGTTCCAGTCTACCTGCTGTGCCTCCCGGTCCGGGTCATCTTCTGAGTTCCTGGTTCCTGTCTACTCACCTGCTGTAGTTCCTGGTTCCTGTCCACTCACCTGCTGTAGTTCCTGGTTCCTGCCTCCTCACCTGCTGGTTCTTGATCACCTGCGGTAGTTCTTGATCCTGCCAGGCACTCGTACCCCTTCCACCTCCGTGCTTCCTGTTAAACCACCAGGGGCCGCCGGTGGGAGCCGTAAGGGAGGCCTCCCTCTGCTAACCGGGCTCGTCACCGTCAGGTACGTGACACTTGGCTATAGGACCCGTGTATTCAGGAATCATAGAGAGACATTTACGGAGCTTCAGAGGGCAGTTCCTAACGTAATGTCCAGGCTCTCTGCAATAGAGACACAGATTGTTCATCCAACGACGTTGTCGCTCCTCCGGGGTAAGGGAAGGACGAAGAACCCCAAGCTGCATGGGCTCAGGTGCGTTGGGTGCGGAAGCTGGTGATGCAGCGGGTACTGGGTGCAGGTGACTTGGAGCCCTTGGGAGCATCAAGGTTGGGTGAGAAAACCCTGCAGCTCTCTCAGCCCTTCGTCTCTTAGGCATTGATTGATCTTTATGGTTAAATCGATCAACGCATTCAAAGTCTGTGGCCCCCCAACTCTAGCCAGCTCATCTTTCAGAGGATCTGAGAGTCCCATGCGGAACTGGTGACGGAGAGCGGCATCATTCCAGTCCGTATCTGCGCTCCACTGCCTAAACTCGGCCACGTAGTCCTCTGCTGCCCTGCGTCCCTGCTGAAGGGTACGCAAAGCCGCTTCTGCAGTTGCTGAAAGCTGGGGATCCTCGTATAGCTGAGCCATAGCGTCAAAGAAGGAGGCAAGGTTGGTCAGAACTATGTTCTTTTGTTCCAGGAGACGGTGGGCCCAGGCTTGGGGGTCCCCGGTAAGCAGGGAAACCACAAAGCCCACTTTAGTGATTTCCAGAGCGAAGGTTCGTGGCTGGAGGGTGAAGTATAGTTCGCAGGAGTTGCGAAAAGCCCTAAAGCTACTTCGATTTCCGGAAAATCTTTCGGGTGCAGGGACCCTAGGTTCTGGAGGAAGCATTTCTATTGTTTGGGTTGGTTCAGTCCCAGCGTAAGAGGTGGAAGCATAGGGAAATCCTTGGATTCCGGTAGGGTTGGGAAGAACCAGTAACCGTCCTTCCAGCCGGGTGTAGCTTTGTCGAAGGTCCTTGACTGCTTCGGTTAGATCTGCCAGATGCTGACACAGATCTTCCATAGGGAAGGCTCCCTGCTCAGGCATGGCTGTCTGCTACTGTCACGTACCTGATGGTAGTGAGCCCGAATTGCAGGGGACGGCCTCCCTTACAGCCCCCACTCCCGGCCCCCTGGTAAGGTGACAGTTAGCACAGGAGTAAGGAGTGGCATGGGAGCCTGGCAGGATCAACTGTGGTGAGGTGGTGATTCAGACACCCGGAAGCTTCCTTGCAGAATACCGGAACTGGAACAGCTAGCAGGCTGGATGGGAAGAAGCACAGCAGACAGGATCAGCTAGCAGGCAGGTTTAGCTTAGCAGGCTGGATCAGTCTCGCAGACTGGATGGGAAGAAGCACAGCAGACAGGATCAGCTAGCAGGCAGGTTCAGCTTAGCAGGCTGGATCTGAAACAGCTCAGCAGACTGGATCGGTTAAGCGAACTGGATCGGAACCAGAAACAGAGTAGTAAACAGGCCGGGTCAGATATCAGGCGGGCAGCAGAAGTACAGGGTGCAGGCAGATAACAGGTTGGTCAAGGTAAGACGGGTCTTTAGCACAGGTATGGTCTCAGATCAGGGTTAAGCACACAACACTGTAGAGCAGACAGCAGGGACTGTCTGTAATTGACAGGTTTAAATAGTCTCTCTGGCGCCACCCACTGGACGCACACGCAAACGGAGACCAGGAAGTCCGGGGCAGGATCTCCATGACGGGAACAAAGCTACTATGCCTCCCTTGGCCAGGCTTCAACACTTATTTTGCCAGAAGGTTGCTTATGAGTATGGGTGGGAATACCCCTACTTGCCAAAAGAACTGCTGTATGAAGTCGAAGTCTATCGGGAGCATTTTGTACAACGACTTCGTATGGACACATATTAACGTGCCACACGCACGCAGGTACCTCGCCTGCTCTCCCAGGGCATCACAACGGTTCAAGGACTGCAAGGCAGAATGGATGCTGGGTCGGCACATCCACGCGGATAAGGTGCTGATACGCCGGAAAGATAAGGAAGATGCTGAGTATCAGATCGAGACCATGGATCAACATTTGAAACCCCTTGTCCTGCCGCATTCCCAGGTTCTATCTGTAGGAGAACAAGACTCCTTTCCTTTGTCCTTTTCCCAAGTTGATGAAACTTTCCGGAGCTTGTGTTTTTCTTCTTCCGGGAAAAATCAGTGAGGCCTCGTACACACGACCGAGTTTCTCGGCAAGAACCAGCAAGAAACTTGCTGGCAGAGATGTCTTGCCGAGAAATTCGTTCGTGTGTATGGTTTCTCGTCAAGAAAACCGACAAGTAATCTCGACGAGAAAATAGAGACCCTGCTCTCTATTTTCTCGTCAAGATTCTCGTCGGCATGTTTCTCGACGAGAAAAGTGAGTGTGTGTACACTTACCTGTCCTCCCGGAAGCCCGCGCATGTTCGAAATGAATTTGACGCATGCGCGGTAGCTTCCTAGGCATAGGTAGGGTATACCAAGATGGCGGCGACGGCATCGAATGTGACGAGCGCATGCTCGTCGTAGTCGATGACGTCACCGCGTACGCTCCATTCAAAGAACCGCGGGTTCTTTGAATCGAGCGTTTGTACACTCGGCCGGGACAAGTTTCTTGTCCAAGAATCTCGTCGAAAAAAACGACATGTTTTTTTCGACGAGAATCTCGGCTGTGTGTACGAGGCTTGACTGTGCCCTAGTTAAAGGGGTGTTTGTGCTCTTTAGAGGAATGGAGACTTTCAGTTGTTTGTTCTCCTTTCTTCCATCCCGCAAAGTAATCATGGACTTTGGGGTAGTTAGAGCCAAGACAGAGGAGTTTCGTCTCAGGATTCGACAAGTGCTATGACTGCGGTGCTGTCACCAGGTGGCAGTGTTGCGCAACGACATTCACTTTTCACACACACACTTCTGGAAGGAAAGAATTTCTCTTAAGAGGAGTTTTTTCATTCCCACACAAACATATGTGTCAGGGCTTTGTGTGCTTAACTTTTTTGTTTCCCTTCTGCAGGAGAACATCCATCAAGACCGCTGAGAATGGGGCGGGTCTTAGTTAGTGATGAGGGAGGGAAAGAATGTCATTAATGTGGATGTGTTGATAATTTGTTATGTGTTTGTTCCCTTTCCCTTCCATGTCAGGTTCAGGCACAGTGTAAAGGTTTTTTTCTCTTTCAAAAAGTTTTGTTGTTTTTGAATTTTCCTTAGCTAGTCTCTGGATTGGGCTATGTTGCCTCCCGTTGGAGAAATGGCTTGTTCCAGACACTGGGGACCAGTGTCAAATTACTGGGGGGAGAGTGTAGCGGGTATGTACTATTTAGGGGCAGCGACTGGGTGGTAGTATGACATCTTCACCATGAGGTTCGAGTCCCAGGTACCTTTAGCCTGAGGACTGCTGTCCGTGATCGGTGTCCAGGCGCCCTTGGCCTGTACACGTGGAGTTTGTGTTCCATCCCAGACACCTTCAGTCTGGGGTAAGGTACTCAACCGGAGGCCTGGGGCCCAGTACCTTCCACTGGGTCCCGCGAGGGAGGGATCGTCCAAAGGTGCCCCGGGTGTCGGACACCTGAATTCAGGGCATAAGGGACCAGAGGGGGGATCCTCCCGAAGATCTGGTGCAGCATATTGCCAGTGCCGGGTGGACCTCTGGAGACCGTCCGGATGGATGTCTTTCCCGAACAAGGTCCAATTCATCAGGGAAGGTGGTTCATGTTCTATGACCAGTGGCAGCGGTTCATCTAGTCAACTCAGGTCAGTGGCAGAGACCTGCTATTAGGCCTGTGGCAGGGGCCTCAACAGTTCACCCGGTTGGTGGCAGCGACCAATCTCACGGTCGGTGGCAGAGACCGTGCGCCAAGCCTATTTGCAATAAAAGGAATAGGAGAGTTCACTGTGCCTGGACCTACTCGTATCCACACCCTGTCTGTTTATTCAAAAGTTCATATATATATATACAGGGCTTTTTTCTCAGAGAATAGGTGCAGGAACCCACCCTCCCCAGTCGATGGGGGCCCCCAGTCCTGCCCTCCCCTATGTACCTACATTGTACCCCTACCATTTCACAAAAAAAAAGTGTCAAAATGTTAAAAACCACAGTACACGGCTTGGGACAAGTCCTTTATTAAAAAGAAAAAAAAAATTCCAGCGATGTAAATCCATTCTCGATCTCCAGCGATGTAAATCCATTCTCGATCTCCAGCGAGGATACGAAGAAAAAAAAAAAACAACAACGCCGACACGATCCTGCCTCCATGGGAGGCACCCAACGAATGATGCTCTCCAGCCTGACAGCTCTTATATAGCTGAGGGTGGGGCCACCCGTCACGTGCGCGTGTGACCCCGCCCCCTCTGATGCAACAGGGAAACGCCAGGGTTACCCAGTGACATGTACAGGGGTTTCCCGTGACGTATCAGAGGGGGTGGGGTCACCCCTGACGCCACGGTGAAACCGCCGGAAACCCCCGTTGTGTCAGGTGGCCCCGCCCTCGGCTATTTAAGAGCTGTCAGGCGGGCTGCGCGTCATTCGGCGGGGCCTTCTATAGAGGCTGTATCGATCATGGCGGCGTGTATCGCCGGGTCCTGGAAGGATTACATTGCTGGAATTTTTTTTTTTCATTTTTATTAAAGGACTTGTCCCAAGCTGTGTGTGTGTTTTTGTTTTTACCATTATTGTCACTTTTTTGTGAAATGGTAGGGGTACAATGTACCCCATTACCAATTCACATGGGGAGGGCAGGATCTGGGGGGCCCCTTTGTTAAAGGGGGCTTCCAGATTCCGATAAGCCCCCTGCCCGTAGACGCCCACAACCACCGGGCAAGGGTTGTGGGGATGAGGCCCTTGTCCCCATCAACATGGGGACATCCTCCCCATGTTGAGGGCATGTGGCCTGGTACGGTTCAGGAGGGGGGGTACTCTCTAGTCCCCCTTCCTTTCCTGCGGCCTGCCAGGTTGTGTGCTCGGATAAAGGGTCTGGTATGGATTTTTGGGGGGAAACCCAACGCCATTTTTTTTACATTTTGGCGTGGGGTTCCGCTAAAATCCATACTAGACCTGAAGGGTCTGGTATGGATTTTGAGTGGGGCCCCTACGCCATTTTTTTTTTAATTGGCGCAGGGTTCCCCTTAATATCCATACCAGACCTGAAGGGCCTGGTATGAAATTTGGTGGGACCCCCACGCATTTTTTTATTTATTTTTGGTTCGGGGTTCCCCTTAATATTTATACAAGACCCAAAGGGCCTGGTAATGGACTGGGGGGGAACCCATGCCGTCTTTTTCAATGACTTTTATCTGTATTGCTGGGACCCGACAATTCATTATAGTAGTTTTAAATGACTTTTTTACCTTTCGAAATGTCATTTTGTGCAGGGACAGTTCTAAACACGGGAAACATGCACTACTTTACATGCATACTATAGACACCCCCCAGGTATGAAATTTAAATGAATATTTCACTTTTATTGTTTCACTTTAAGCATTATTAAAATCACTGCTCCTGAAAAAAATGCAGTTTGTAAAACTTTTTTTGCATTAATACATGTCCCCTGGGGCAGGACCCGGGTCCCCAAACACTTTTTCTGACAATACCTTGCATATTAACCTTTAAAATTAGCACTTTTGATTTTTCACGTTCATGTCCCATAGACTTTAACAGTGTTCGCATGAATATTTTGCCTGTTCGCATGTTCAGCTGCGAACCGAACCGGGGAGTGTTCGGCTCATCCCTAGTAACACACAGAGTACTGGACTCAGGAGTGCATAACACACAGGAGCACATATTGTGCAGTGCTGAGTAGGGATGAGCCGAACACCCCCTGGTTCGGTTTGCACCAGAACCTGCGAACGGACTGAAATTTTGCGTGAACTTTAGAACCCTATTAAATACAATGGACTTGAACGTTTGAAATCAAAAGTGCTAATTCTAAAGGCTAATATGCAAGTTATTGTCCTAAAAAAAGGGTTTGGGGACCCGGGTCCTGCCCCAGGGGACATGTATCAATGCAAAAAAAAGTTTTAAAAATTGCTGTTTTTTCGGGAGCAGTGATTTTAACCACTTCCCTACCCAGCCATAGTCAAATGACGTCCACAGATGGGATCTCCCATCCTGGGTGGACGTCATATGACGTCCTTGGTTTGTAGGGGGATATCTGAATGATGCCTGCAGCTAGAAGCATCATTCAGATATCCTTTTGTTGTGCCGGCGATTCTGTGCACCATAAGAATGATCATAGCGGCGGTTTCGGCGCTTGATCATTCTTATAGGCGGCGGGAGGGGACATCCCCCCCTCCCGCCGCCATTCGGTGCTTCTCCGGGCTCTCCCGTGCCATTGGGGGCCCGGAGAATGAATCGTCCGGCACACGATAGGAAGCATAGAGATGACTGGTGACCAGGTGGTCACCAGTCATCTCTATGACCGTCGGAGGCCCGGGCGCGATGTGATGACGTCACGCCCGGGTCCTCAGATGTAAACAAAGCCGCCATTGCGGTTAGGAAACATGAGATCAGTGAATTTTTTTCACAATCTTATACTTTCCAGCCTTGAGGAGAGATGTGGGGTCTTATTGACCCCGCATCTCTGAATAAAGAGGACCTGTCACACACATTCCTATTACAAGGGATGTCTACATTCCTTGTAATAGGAATAAAAGTGATCAAAAAAAAATAAGTAAAATAAGTGTAAAAATAAAAGAAAATAAGTAAAATAAAAAAAAAAATTATAAAAAAAAAAAAATTAAAACGCCCCTGTCCCCGGTAGCTCTCGATCAGAAGCGAACGCACACGTAAGTCCCGCCCACATATGTAAACGCCGTTCAAACCACATATGTGAGGTATCGCCGCATGCGTTAGAGCGCGTGCAACAATTCTAGACCTAGACTTCCTCTGTAACTCTAACCTGGTAACCTGTAAAAAAAATTAAAGCGTCGCCTATGAAGTACCGAAGTTTGGCGCCATTCCATGAGTGTGCGCAATTTTAAAGCGTGACATGTTAGGTATCTATTTACTCGGCGTAACATCATATTTTCCAAAAAAATTGGGCTAACTTTACTGTTTTGTTATTTTTTAATGCATGAAACCATTTTTTTTTCAAAAAAAAAGCGTTTGAAAAATTATTGCGCAAATACCGTGTAGGAAAAAAAGTTGCAATGACTGTCATTTTATTCCCTAGGGTGTCTGCTAAAAAAACATATATAATGTTTGGGGGTTCTAAGTAATTTTCTAGCAAAAGAATGATGATTTGTACATGTAGGAGAGAAGTGCCAGAATAGGCCCAGTATTGAGGTGGTAAAAAAATCCCGGGGTTGAAGTGGTTAATGATGCTTGAAGTGAAAAAAATAAGTGAAATATTCCTTTAAATATCATACCTGGGGGGTGTCTATAGTATGCCTGTAATGTCGCACATGTTTCCCGTGTTTAGAACTGTCCCTGCACAAAATGACATTTCTAAAGGAAAAAAAGTCATTTAAAACTGCTTGCGGCTTTAATGTAATGTCTGGTCCCGGCAATATGGATGAAAATCTTTGAGAAAAATGGCATGGGTACCCCCACCCCCAGCCCACTACCAGACCCTTTGGGTCTTGTATGGATATGGATATTAAGGGGAACCCCGAACCCAAATTAAAAAAAGGCCCTATATACTCTGAACAGCAGTATACAGGCGGTGCAAACAAGACAGGGACTGTAGGTCTGTTCTTAAGTAGAATCTGTTTGTAATTTGGAACTGCTAAATTTTTTAAGTGTAGCTCCAGCCAAAAAATCTATTTTTAAGCTTTTTGGAAAACATAGGGATTAGGGAAGGGTTATCACCCCTGTAACATTTGTTTTGCTGTCTGTGCACCTGTTCAGACCTGTTCAGCTCTCTGTCTGTGGTTTTATTATGAGAACACCACAAACTGTAATCAGGTTCCTTTAAGTGAACGCTGTGCAAAGGACAGAAGTACTGCAGTACACTAAATGAAATGAATGCAGCTCTCTGCCTGTGGTTTTATTATGAGAACACCACTAATTGTATTCAGGTAAGCTTCAGGTGAACGCTATACAAAGCACACAGTACACTAAGTGAAACACTGCAGCTAGCACAATCACCTGCCTGCCTGTCACAGTATAGAGAATAACAGGAATGGATCTAGCTAAACTGAATACAGTGTGTAAATATATATACAACACCTAGGATGCATATATATCCTCTACACACTGTAACTGTAGCTAACTGACTCGCCTGCCTGCTCTATCTAACTCAATATAAATGACACTGTCTATCTCTCTGTAAACTCTCTCTTTAACCACCGCAACACACTACACAAGGCCGCCACGGAGGTGGCCTTATATAGGGTGGGGCGTGTACTAAACCCCCTGAGACATAATTGGCCAAAGCCACCCTGGCTTTGGCCAATTACGGCTCTCCGTTTTTTGCGCGCTGTGATTGGCCAAAGCATGCGGGTCATAGTGCATGCTTGGCCAATCATCAGGCAGCAATGCACTGCAATGCCGTAGTGAATTATGGGCCATGACGCGCCACTCGAATTTGGTGCGAACGGCCCATAATGTTCGCAATTCGGCGAACGACCGAACAGACGATGTTCGAGTCGAACATGGGTTCGATTCGAACACGAAGCTCATTCCTAGTGCTGAGGAGTGTGTTTCACACATTGTGCAGAAAAAAATTTGCATTCCCATCCTACCCTCTGTCAACATGTCATCTCTGCACCTCATCTCTCTGCCCCTCCACATGTCACCTCTGTATCCCCATCCACTGATTATCTCGCCTCTGCACAACCTTCCACTGATTATCTCGCCTCTGCACAACCCATCCACAGACTATGGGGTTGATTTACTAAAGGAAAATCCACTTTGCACTTGCAAGTGCACTGAAAGTGCACATGGAAGTGCAGATGCTGTAGTTCTGAGGGGGACATGCAAGGAAAATAAAAAACAGCATTTTAGCTTGCACATGATTGGATGATAAAATCAGCAGAGCTTCCCCTAATTTCAGAGCTTCCCCTCAGATTTACAGCGATCTACAGCGACTGCACTTCCATGTGCACTTTCAAGTGCAAAGTGGATTTTCCTTTAGTAAATCAACCCCTATCTCTCTATGCCTCCCCTTTCCTCCTCCCTTTCCCTTTGCACCTCTCTCACCTCTTCATGGTTTGTAGCACACAGGTTATCTTCGCGGCAATAGAACGGTGCAGCCAGCTCCATCCTGTTAGAACATTCTACCGTGCAGTCTTCTCTCTGTACAGCGTCACCTGCCAGCTCAGTGTAGCACAGAGCTGAGGAGGACTTTCACAACGCTTAACTCGGCTCCGTGCTACACTGAGCTAGCCGGCAGCAGGCGGGGACAGAAGATACCTATGGAAGCCCCAGAAAAAAAACTTGCAGCGTCTGAACCCCGGGGCACCTATTAAAAAAAAAATATATATATATATATATATATATATATATATATATATATATATATCAACAGGTGCATCAGCCAAGCTTCTAGTGTTCTAGTTCATGTGCGTGGAAAGGCAGGCATCCCAATACTTTCGGTAATAAAGTCTATGCTTTTTTAACATTCTGCTGAAACCTTTGTGAATTTAGTACTTTTCGGACCTTGAAAAAGGGGATATCCCCCCGAAAGCTTTTCCTGAAAAATTATATGTTAGTGTAATTAAAAATGATCACGGACAGTACTAAATTGTTTCTGTTAAAACGTTCAAATTCATTGTTTGGCTGAGTACTGCTCACGTCACTATTTCGCTCAATGTTAATTAATTCTTCCACCATAACTTGTGAATGCATTGTTACCTACTCCTGTTGCCTTTACAGGCTCTTTGTATTTATTTTTTTGGATTCTTATTCTATGAAAAAAAAATTAGTTTGTTAAAAACGATAAGTGACCGGTTCACACTGAGGCGACCTGTCAGGCGACTTAGTCGCCCGGCAAGTCGCGCTCCATGCGGTGCAGTGGAACCGTTCTAATGGAAGCGACTCAAGTCGCTCCGACTTAGGAAAAAGGTTCCTGTACTACTTGGGGGCGACTTCGGAGCTGCTTGCATTGACTTCTAATAAAGAAGTAGTTTGCAAGCGACGCTGAGGTCGCGCTGTGTGGGGCATCTTCAGAGTCGGGCGACTTTGAAGCCCCCCCAGTGTGAACTGGCACTAAGACATCCAAACTCTTGTTATCATGGAAAAACATTGAACGTATTCAGGACGCTGCAGAGTATATCGTAAGACACAAGTTATAACCTGGAGAGCTAGTATAACATACAGCACTTAGTGTGGTTTGTGAAACCCCTCCCTAAACGTTTCTATAAATGAGTAAGCTTCAGAGTTATTAGCATTGTACTAGTTCTGCCTCAAGCCAGAGAACTTCGTCCAAATCTGACAGCACACGGTAATGCGGCGTACACACGATCGTTTTTCATGCCATTTTTTAAACCAACGTTTTTCACGTCGTTTTTTTTCATGTTTCCTCTCAAGCCTGTCTTGCGTACACACGATCATTTTAAAAAACATTCAAGCAAAGCGCAGTGACGTACAACACGTACGACGGCACTATAAAGGGGAAGTTCAGTTCTAATGACGCCACCCTTTGGGACGCTTTTGCTAATTTCGTGTTACCGCGTGTTAGTAAAAGTTTGGTGAGAGACGATTCACGCTTTTCAGTCTTCGTGCTTTGAAGATCGTTTTGTGGAGTTCAGTTTGTGCCTGTGGGTTTGTATCTGTCTTGCAGTGCTTGTAGTCAGTTCGTATCTGTTTATTCAGTGCGTTCTTGTCTGCTCGTTCCTGTTTTTCAGCTTGTTTTTCATAGGCCTTGCTGTTCTTCCGTTCGTTCTTCTAGTTCGTTCTGAGCTGCCGACCGTTATCTAGCCATGTTGCGGCTACGTACTCGTCGTAGAGTTCGTGCTGTAGTTGGTGCCGGGGTTCATGCTGTATCCCGACTCCAGGCCATGAACAGGGTGAGGAGGAGTTCATGGACCAAGAATTGGTTGCTCCAGCAGCACCAGTTCTGTCATATGCCTTTGTTGCGGGAGATCAGGGAGAATAATCCTGAGGACTACAGGAATTTTCTCAGGATGTCTGACCCCGTATTTCAGCATCTGTTGGCTTTGGTGTCCCCCTACATTACCAGGCAGGACACCGTTATGCGTAAAGCCATCAGTGCTGAGCAGAGGCTCATTGCCACGTTGCGATACCTGGCGACTGGGAGAAGCCTGCAGGACCCAAAGTTCTCCACAGGCATATCCCCCCAGGCTCTGGGTATCATTATACCAGAGACGTGTTCTGCCATCCTTCAAGTTTTGCAGGAGGACTATATTAAGGTAAGTGTTCTTATTTCAAACCTCACATTGTATGTATTTCTTTGTTAATATTTTTTTGGGGGTTTATTAGCAGTCCCTAATTCCCATGATTCTTAGCTGCAGGGAATGTCCCCTTTCTCCACATGGTTATTTATTTTTGGGAATGTTTTTATTAGGCCTACATTTAAATTTGCCTTACCTAACCTCTCCAGCATGCTATCCTGGGCCCATACCCACCTTGCCTAGTCATTTTCATGTATTTTATTCTATGCTCCATCGTAGTGCTTTACCCTAAACGCACCCTAAAGATTGCCTAGGAATGTTACATTTTTTTAAACTTCATACAGAGTGCTACAGCCTTCATTTGTGATCTCCCCAACTCATCTTCAACCCCCCCCCCAGTTTTTATTTTGGGTTTGTTTTTGGTTTGTTGTTGCTTACTAATAATGTTTTAATTTTTCGGTTTCTCCTAATGTTGGCCATGAATGGTTTTCTTAAATCTGCTTTCAATGTTTCTGTCTCAAAGTATTAATTTATTTTTAATTTAATTCCACAGTTCCCTTTTACGCCACATGAATGGCAGAATGTGGCATCTGAGTTTGCCCAACGATGGAACTTTCCGAACTGTGGAGGGGCCATCGACGGCAAACATGTTCGGGTCGTCCCACCACCCCATTCGGGATCCTTTTATTATAATTATAAGGGGTTCCACAGCATCGTCATGATGGCAGTAGTGTTGGCCACCTACGAATTCCTCTATGTGGACGTTGGCAAGAATGGCAGGATGTCTGATGGAGGAGTCTTTGCACAGACGGAGTTTGGGGAACGGCTCCTTTTGGATCAGCTGGCCTTGCCACCAGCGGAGCAGAATGTGGAGGGACTCCCATTTGTCTTTGTGGCGGATGAGGCGTTTGGCCTGGGTCCCCATTTGATGAGGCCATTCCCGCAACGCACCCTCACCCCTGAGAGGAGGGTGTTCAACTATCGGCTGGCCAGAGCAAGAAGGGTGGTGGAAAATGCCTTTGGCATCATGGCCAGCCGATTCTGCCTGTTCCTCACCTCCATCCACCTTGCCCCTTACAAATGGAACCATGTTGTAATGGCTTGTTGTGTGCTCCATAATTTTCTCAGGGTGCATTCAACCAATTATATGACTTTGACTGGGCCTGAGGCCTCATTATTGGAATCTGAAAATGTAGTGGCCCTGGAAGCTGGCCGTCCAGGCTTGGCCCCCCAAACCGGACGTGAGGTCTGTCAACAATATGTCGATTATTTTGTGGGTAGGGGGGCCATTGATATGCCTGATGAATTTTAACATTATTATTTGTAAAAATAAAACCTTTTTTTGAGAAAATATTGTTTTGGTGTTTTCATTTAATATTCTTTTAGGTTTCTCGTAGGTTTACCTAGTGCACTTGTAGTGCCATGTGTATTTTGCATTCTTAATTAGCCTTCATTGTCAGTGTAAACACAAAACATTGATTAGTTCACTTTGCACAACATTTACATAATGAAGCCACAAATTCTTGTTAAGAAAATACCTTTTTTTTTTTTTTAGGAAACTTCCTTTTAAATGTAGATGTCATAAAAATATTTTTGGGGTTAAAACGCATGAACAGCCATGCATAAAAAAAATATCAAAAAAAATATCGTGAAAATGTAAACATGTACTATTCATTAAAGCTTAAAAGAAAAACAAACCTGCCAAAACACAGCAAGTTCAACGTTCTTTTGTGTTCAAACATTATACACGCCCAAGCACAGCCATGATATTTTGTAGCTTTTCCTCAACCCGCTTGGTATTTTGCCTGATCTCTATCAAGTCTCCCTTTATTTTTTCAAGGTCACGACAGCAGACCATGAGGTAATGGATCAGGATCTGGGCACTGTGATATGTAAACTTTTCGGGGTCTCCGGCCAGAACTGCACCTAAACAAAAACAAATCATGTAGTATAGAATATGTAGGCCTGCATCTGTCTGGTTTGACACTGACCTGTTGTGGTGCCACTTTCCACTTCCACAACTTCACGTTCCTCTCCATCATGTGGTTCTGGGGGTATTGTTGAAGGTGTTGGATTTATAGGCTCATCTGACGTAGCTTTTTGAAGCCCTATGGAAATTGCAATAAAAGGTATAGTTTCATTAGTAACTAATAATTTTTTGGCCACAAAAAACCCTGAAAAATTGATTTGTAAAGATTATTTGGAAGTGTGGTCCATTTTTAAATGTACCCCCAGTGACAACCGGAACACATGATTGGATACATAGCCAAAACCAGAGCACATACTTTTTGAAACAAAGTTTGACACATTGTAACACCCCAAAGTATATACACAGGATCACCTGTGTGTGACACCCTAAAAATTTAGGGGTTTTGTCCCACACTTGTACTACTGCATTCAGATGTTTAAGCAGCTGCTGAGCATTCTCTCCCTTAACATTACAATGCATACCCTTTTTTAAAAAAAAAAATGTCATTTGGATTATAAAAATAAAGTAAATTGTTTACCAAATTTGCTCCCCAAAAAAAAATAAAAAATTTGGGTGTTCACACTGGATGATCCAAAAACATCGTTTTAGGAACTGTACGGAGAAAGAGGTTTACTACGTCCGTTTACTTTGCGGACGAACATGAAAGTTGGTATCTTTCACTGTACTATATCAAAGTCAAATATACACGACTTAATACAAGTAATAATCTTTAGCAGGGAAAATGTATAAAAATTACTTACTTTTTCCTAAAACCTTCTTGATTCTTTTGTATTGGTCGGGCTCCCGCAACTTCAGATCAGACCATCGTTTTCTGAGCTGTTCCTTCGTTCTGCACACCCCGAATTTTTGGTGAAGAGTTTTGACCACTTTGCCCATAATTTTTGTCTTGACAAGATTAGGCCTTTTATATGGCCCATGCTTGGCATCATAATCCTCCCTCTTCAAAATGGCGACCATCTCCACCATTTCCTCGAATGACATGTTGGATGCCTTATATCTCCTGGATCGGGATTTGGGCTCCTCTGGAATTTCCTCCTCTGTAGAGGTAATCTCAGCCACCTGTGTCTCGGCCATGTTTTTAAGCACTACGACGAGCGAGAAGGGGCGGGGAAAGTACAATATCGAACGTCAGGGGCGGGGAAAGCGTGCAGAGTTTCACGCATGCGCAGTGTATATCAAGTGAAGATCCATGTGTCGAAAATACGATCATTTGGCGGGAGAGGGAGTTAGCAACGAACGTGTTGACCAAGGTACATAACATTTTAAGGATTTGGGTTTCATCAGAGGAGGAGATTTGGGGCTTGAAAATCTGTCGAAAATGCTGATTTGATGAATGTTGCCTGAAACATATGTATTTTCTTGTTTCTTGATTTTACAGAGAGAATGAAAAGTTTCAAAAACCCAGAGTTTATGGGGGAGTTCATTGATAAATGGAAAGAACTCCCTATCCTTTGGCAGACAAAAAGTGGTGGAAATAAAAATAAAGTGGCCAGGACAGCAGCACTGGAGAGCCTGCTTGCATTTGTGCAAACACAGATACCCACAACAACTCTCCAAGATGTGAAAACCAAAATTGCTACCATCAGGGGGACATACAGGACCCAGAGGAATATGGTCCTGAAGTCCCAGAGGTCAGGTGCTGCAGCAGATAAGGTTTATAAACCCAGTCTGTGGTACTACAGCAAGCTATCTTTCCTGGATGACCAGCTGGAAGTGCGGGAATCTCTGTCCACCCTTCCCCCAGAGGTCAATCCAGCCTTTCTTGTAGCCAGCCCTCCAGCCTTCCCTGCAGCCAGCCCTCCAGCCTTCCTAGCAACCCTGCTCTGGCTTCCTCTGAGGATCAAGATGAGGTCCTTGAGGAGGCAGATTTGGATATATGGAGCCAGGTAAAGTATTGATATCTACATTTATATGTTACAAAAGTGATGATTTTAAATTGATGTTAGTATTGTTAGGTATTTAATGTTCTAAAAAATTAGGATTTAAAGAGCAAGATACAGTAGTGGTCAAATTTGATGGGGACAAGGCAACAATATCAGGAGGCGGAATCTATGCAAATTTAATACCTTTTGACATTCAATTAAAAAATGTCTGGAGGTGAACAATGTGTGTGATTGATGGTGGCAAAAATTAAAGAATGTCCCTTTCTTTTTTTACTGACAGAGCAGAGCCAGGAAGAGGGTGATGTTGGGGACCAGGAGGAGGCAGGGCCCAGTGGCACACAGGAGGAGGCTGGGCCCAGCACAAGAGCCCAGATGCCTCCCCTGATAATGAAACAACGAGGGCCAAGGAGAGCTAGGCAGGTGGAGGAGGAAACAAGAGCCTTCCTAAAAGAGGCTACTGTGGCCCTCAGAGAGGCACCCTCTGCTGAGGAGGGCTTTGCCGCAGTCCTGGCCCATAAGTTAGGCCAAATGGACTTGCGGCAAAAGCTATATAGTGAGAACCTTCTGCTGAAGGTCATTAACAAGGGGTTGCTCGGTGAACTGACCAAGTTCACCGACATCACTGAGGTTGTCCCTACTCCTCCACCTCCTCCTCCTTCTCCTACTACTCATCCTGCCACCTCCTCTCCTCCTGATCCCCAGCCTCCGAGGAAGCAAGCAACAAAGGCTGCAGGGAAGGCTGCAGGGAAGGCTGGAGAGAAGGCTACAAGGAAGAGGAAAAAATAATGCCTGCTGTAGTACCACAGACTGGGGAAATATATGACTTATCTGCTGCTGTTCCTGACCTCTGGGAGTTCAAGCCAAGATTGGGCTCCTTTTTTTTTTTTTTTTATAAAATAGTTTGGTTTTGACATCTTGGATGGTTGTTGTGGGGTCCAAAGGATGCACAAATGCAAGCAGGCTCTCCAGTGCTGCCTTCACCTTTAATTTGTAATGTACCTAAATAAAGGATTCTTTTTTTTGGCTTCAAATACTTGACTATGTGATTTGTATTTCAAAAGAGACTTTGCTAGGGAGTAGGCAGGGACATTTCAAATAATATTATTGTTATTAACAAGGGACACAAACCTCCTTGAGGCAAAATGAGTCAAATTTTGAAGGTTGGTGTGGTAACTTTACACACCAATAATTTAAGCAAAATCCAAAAAAAAAAAAAAGCCTAAATATATCAAAGAAGCTCAAAAAAAATAATAAAGCTAACTTAATTACTAAAATAAAAAACACAAAAAATATAAATAAAAATAATTGTGATCTTTACATTTATTTATGAATTTATGAGGGAGATGTGGCTTCAAAATAATATTTTACAATCATTAGATCAATTAGGAATTACTTAAGAAACAAGTTTGGCATAACTCTCAATGTCATTAGCAAAAGAAGGTAATTATTTAAGCATTATCAAAAGAAGAACGGAATGCGCAGCATTAAAACGATGCTATTAATTCCACCGTGACGAATGTGCCATCTCCATTTCCAACGCTAGCTTTACCAAAACGTGCGCTCCCGTCTCATACTTTATTCTGAGCATGCGCGTTTTTTTCTCCTCGTGAAAGCATACACACTATCGTTTTTCACGTCGTTAAAAAAAACGACATGAAAAACGACGTGAAAAAATAGAGCATGTTCGAAATTTTTAATGGCCGTTTTTCACGTCGTTAAAAATGCTCTGGAGCATACACACGATCGGTTTTAATGCCCATTTTTAAAAATGGCATTTTTAACGGCATGAAAAACGATCGTGTGTATGGGGCATAAGAGATTCAAGCTTGATATATTGTACTGGGCTGTTAAATTCCAAAGAGCAATAAGTATTTTGGAGCTATATATATATATATATATATATATATATATATATATATATATATTGTGACAGCAGGAAGGTAAAGTCACCTGGTTGCATCCAGGGGGGTAGATATATTTCGCCCAGATTCAGGCTTTACGCCGACTTATACAACTAGGTGGAGAGTTGTATAAGCCCAGCTGAGGCTAGTGGGCTCATGGATGACTCATACCTCTAGGGAGAGTGTGGGGCGTCGTGCAGACAGGGAGTTGATGAGACCAGCTGAAGCTTGTCAGCTCATTTAGGCCTCTATAAGAACTCCCAGCTTCATTAGATGTTAGCTCATGCCTGGACCCAGACCTGTGTGGACTGTCTAGGGAGAGTGAACCCCTGTGCGGTGAGACAAAGCCTGTGTGGCTATTTGCTTGGACATTTAAAACCAGGGACTTAGGGACTAGGACAGCACTAGGCTGATCCCAGTTGTTAGTTAGGAAACCTGTATGTTTAGTCAGAGGTCAAGTTGACCAGGATTTATTTTGTTTATGTTTCTTTTGCTTTGCTGTGTTTTGTCACTGTAAATAGAAAATAAACCGCACCTTTTTGATTTTGAAAACCACAACCTCCGTTTGCTGGGCCTGTTTTTGTGTGGGGAGCCCATCTCGGGGGTCACACACACCCGCTGCCGAGCTAACCCTCTCACAGTTGGTGGAGAACCAGTGGCAGTTTTTTTTTAAGCCAGCATGGAGGAGATACTGAAGCAGCTGGCTCTAGCAAATGCCAATCAACAGCAGACAAATGCAGGTTTGCAAAAGAGCCTTGCAGCTCATCAACAGAGCCTTGCAGCTCAACAACAGAACTTCGCAGCCCAGCAGCAAGCTCATCAACAGAGCCTTGCAGCCCAGCAGCAGACAAACGCAACTTTGCAACAGAGTCTGGAGGCTCAGCAACAAGCCCAGCAGCAATCTGAGGCCCGCTTCATAGACCTGTTGCAGAAGCAAGAGCAGAGACTACAACAACAGATGGAAGCAGTAATGCAGCAACGTCCGCAGACCAGTGAGGAAAGCCGTCCCACTAATACCGCGTCCTTTGGGGTGAGTCGTTTATTGACAAAAATGACTGGAGAGGATGATCCAGAGGTATTTTTGACCACATTTGAAAGGACCGCTGAAAGAGAAAAGTGGCCTGAGGAGCAGTGGGCTGGACTGGTGGCTCCTCTGTTAACTGGTGAATCGCAGAAAGCTTACTATGACCTAGAGCCTAACCAAGCAAAAGACTATGTGATGCTAAAAGCTGAAATATTGGCAAGGCTGGGTGTCACCCAGGCTGTCCGGGCTCAGCGTGTGCATAACTGGACTTTCCAGCTTGGAAAACCCCCCAGGTCTCAAATGTATGATCTCATTCACCTGAGCAGAAAGTGGCTACAGCCAGAGACTTTGTCCGCACCAAAGATTGTGGAACGTGTTGTAATGGATCGGTTTTTGAGAGCTCTTCCTACTGCCATCCAAAAGTGGGTAAGCCATGGAGACCCAGAGACGGCCGATGGTCTTGTGGATCGTGTGGAGAAATACTTGGCTACAGAGAACCTGACGGCCTCTTCCAGAGACACTCGGACTTTCCACCCTAAGACCAGACCATCCCCAGGGGCGGATAAGAGGATTCCAAGGGGTGAGGGTGGAGAGAGTGAGAGGGTGGGAGCTCTACCCCAAGTTTGGCCAGAACAGCCTGGGAAATCAGCGGCTCAAGAGGCCGCAAGAAGGATCGTTTGCTACCGCTGCCGGCAAGCGGGACATATTGCAGCCAATTGCCCGGTTGTGGAGGAACCCATGCAGTGTGACTTTCTGACGGGCAGACGTCAGTCGCTGTGTGCGACAGTCGCATGCACTGCCATTCGAGGAACTGAGAAACATTTATGCAAAATGTGTGTTAATGGTAGAAATGTTGTGGTATTGCTGGATTCAGGTAGCCTTGTGACCCTGATAAAGGCTGAGTTAGTTAAAACAGAGGTCTCTGGGAATAGCAAGGTAGCTGTTATTTGTGTGCATGGGGACACCCGAGAGTATCCAGTGACTACAGTGTGTTTCGAGACCCCCAAAGGTACCCTCTCTCATCCAGTGGGCTTAGTATCTCAGTTACCGCATGACGCCATTGTGGGAAGGGATTTTCCGAAGTTCTGGGAACTGTGGGATGATCCTGAGCCCCCCACTGGTGCCCCTATGTACCAGGAATGTGATAGCCAGAACTCCCCTGAGAGTGGTGAGGACTCTCCGGAATTTCCCTTATCAGTATTGGCAGGGGAGACTCAAGAAACTGGAGAAGAGCCCACCTCCTCAGATGAAAACCTACCGTCTGTGGAGTTTTCTGATCTTGAGGTTCACAGGGAAAACTTTGCCACAGAACAGTTGAAAGACCCCGCCCTAATAAAGGCACGGGAAAACGTAGTGAAAATAGATGGCGAGTTAGTGAACCCAGATAATACCTGCACTTACCCATACTTCAGCGTAGAGAAGGACCTACTGTATCGGGTGGCAAAAAGGGCAGAAGAAACCGTTGAGCAGCTTGTGGTGCCCAAACCTTACAGGAAGTTGGTGTTGGAGTTGGCCCATGGGCACATTCTTGGAGGTCATCTGGGGACAGAGAAAACCCGAGAGAGGGTATTACAGAGATTCTATTGGCCGGGGGTGATGAAGGACATAGAAAATTATTGTTCCTCCTGCCCTGTGTGTCAGAGGTCGGCCCCGATGCCACATTTCCGTAGCCCGCTGGTCCCTCTACCCATCATTGAGGTCCCGTTTGAGAGGATCGCCATGGATTTGGTAGGTCCTATAATCAAGTCCGCTAGGGGGCACCAGTACATATTAGTTATAATGGACTATGCCACCCGTTATCCAGAAGCGATCCCTCTCCGAAATACCTCGGCCAAAACCATAGCCAAAGAGCTATCTCTTGTGTTTAGCCGGGTGGGTATTTGTAAAGAACTGCTTACGGACCAAGGTACACCCTTTATGTCCCGGGTTATGAAGGAGCTGTGTAAATTGTTCAAAGTGACGCAATTACGTACATCTGTGTATCAGCCCCAAACCGATGGGCTGGTTGAAAGATTCAACAAAACCCTAAAACAAATGTTGAAGAAAGTGGTGGATAGAGATGGAAAGGATTGGGACTGTCTACTTCCTTATCTGATGTTTGCTATTAGGGAGGTGCCCCAATCCTCTACGGAATTCTCCCCCTTTGAGTTACTGTATGGGAGACACCCAAGAGGGCTGTTGGATATTGCCAAGGAAACTTGGGAAAGTGAGAGTTCTCCCCACAGGAGTGTGATTGAGCATGTCGCCCTGATGCAAGACCGAATTGCACAGGTAATGCCCATCGTGAAGGAACATTTGGCCCAAGCGCAGTTAGCACAGCAGAGAGTGTACAACCGTGGAGCCAAGACCCGTACCTTTTCCCCGGGGGATAGGATACTGGTACTTGTCCCTACGGTTGAAAGTAAATTCCTTGCCAAATGGCAAGGCCCCTACGAGATAATGGAAAAAGTGAGCGAAGTGAATTACAAGGTCAGACAACCAGGAAGGCGAAAGCCCGAACAGATCTATCACGTTAATCTGTTGAAAGCCTGGAGGGATAGAGAGTCCCTAGTCGCAGACACTTGGTCACCAGCTCAAACTGGTTGCGTGATTCCTGAGGTTGGAATAGCAGCCACCTTGTCACAACCCCAACAACAGGAGGTTAAGGAGTTTGTGCTTCGCAACAAGGAGGTATTCTCTGAGCTGCCGGAACAAACATCTGGGGTAGAGCATGACATCATTACCCCGCCCGGTGAAAGGGTGAAGTTAAAACCCTATCGGATCCCAGAGGCCCGACGGGAGGCAATACGGGAGGAAGTACAGAAAATGCTGAACTTAGGGGTGATAGAGGAGTCCCAAAGTGATTGGTCTAGTCCCATTGTGTTGGTGCCTAAACCGGATGGGAGCTGGCGATTTTGTAACGATTTTCGTCAGTTGAACAAAGTTACAAAATTTGACACCTACCCCATGCCACGTATAGATGAGTTGATCGACCGGCTGGGAACAGCCCGATACATGGCGACTCTTGACCTCACAAAAGGGTATTGGCAAATTCCCCTGGCCAAGTCGGCCAAAGAGAAAACCGCATTTGTAACCCCAGACGGGGCGTTCCAATATAAAAGAATGCCGTTCGGGTTACAGAATGCGCCGGCCACATTCCAGCGGAAAATGGACCAGATGCTGAGGCCCCATCGGAAGTATGCTGCGGCTTACCTGGATGACGTAATTGTCCATAGCACAGATTGGGCCTCACATCTATCAAAAGTGCAAGCAGTCCTGGACTCTGTTCGGGAAGCGGGGTTTACGGCTAACCCCAAGAAGTGTACCATTGGGCAGGAGGAGGCCAAATATCTTGGGTACACCATTGGGAGGGGAGTAATAAAACCCCAACTCAACAAAGTCGAGGCCATCCAGAGTTGGCCACGTCCCAACAGCAAGAAGCAGGTACGAGCCTTTCTGGGAATCGCTGGGTATTATCGGCGATTCATTCCCCACTTTGCTTCTAAGGCTGTGCCCCTAACCAACCTGACGAAGGGGAAAGGGTCGGTCATGATTAAATGGACCCCCGAGGCTGAGGCAGCATTCCAATTCTTGAAACAAGCCTTATGTAGCCAGCCAGTGTTGTACTCACCCGACTTCTCTAAAGACTTTGTCGTACAAAGTGATGCGTCAGATGTGGGGTTAGGAGCAGTATTGTCCCAGGTCTGGAACGGGGAAGAGCACCCAGTCATTTACCTCAGCAGGAAGTTGAAGTCCCATGAGGTAAATTACGCCACCGTTGAAAAGGAGTGTTTAGCGGTGAAGTGGGCTCTAGATTCCCTTCGGTACTACCTGCTAGGTAGGCACTTTGACTTGGTTACGGATCACGCTCCGTTAAAGTGGATGGCTCAAAACAAGGAAACAAATAGAAGAGTGAATAGGTGGTTCCTGGCCCTCCAGGAATTCAACTTCACAGTAAAGCATCGCCCTGGCGTTCAAATGGGGAATGTGGATGCTTTGTCTCGAGTACATGAATGCCTGATTGCTGGTGTTCCAACCCCGAGGTTAAAACAAGAGGGGGGGGTATGTGACAGCAGGAAGGTAAAGTCACCTGGTTGCATCCAGGGGGGTAGATATATTTCGCCCAGATTCAGGCTTTACGCCGACTTATACAACTAGGTGGAGAGTTGTATAAGCCCAGCTGAGGCTAGTGGGCTCATGGATGACTCATACCTCTAGGGAGAGTGTGGGGCGTCGTGCAGACAGGGAGTTGATGAGACCAGCTGAAGCTTGTCAGCTCATTTAGGCCTCTATAAGAACTCCCAGCTTCATTAGATGTTAGCTCATGCCTGGACCCAGACCTGTGTGGATTGTCTAGGGAGAGTGAACCCCTGTGCGGTGAGACAAAGCCTGTGTGGCTATTTGCTTGGACATTTAAAACCAGGGACTTAGGGACTAGGACAGCACTAGGCTGATCCCAGTTGTTAGTTAGGAAACCTGTATGTTTAGTCAGAGGTCAAGTTGACCAGGATTTATTTTGTTTATGTTTCTTTTGCTTTGCTGTGTTTTGTCACTGTAAATAGAAAATAAACCGCACCTTTTTGATTTTGAAAACCACAACCTCCGTTTGCTGGGCCTGTTTTTGTGTGGGGAGCCCATCTCGGGGGTCACACACACCCGCTGCCGAGCTAACCCCCTCACAATATATACATATAAACCATTCTGTATGTGTAGAAAAGCAATAAATAAAGTCAGGAAAAAATGTAATGGAAAAGGAATGAATTATTTAGCAAGCTAAATAAAATGATTCACAGGATAAACAAAGGATCCAAAATGTATACATAGTTAACCACTTACCCACTAGGCCAATTCTGACATTTCTTTCCTACATGTAAATATCATCATTTTTTTGCTAGAAAATTACACAGAACCCCCAAACATTATATATGTTTTTTTAGAAGCAGAGACCCTAGAGAATACAACGGCGGTCATTGCAACTTTTTATCTTGCACAGTATTTGCGCAGCAATTTTTCAAACGTGTTTTTTTCGTGCTTTGAAAAAAAACAAAAAAACAATAAAGTTAGCCCAATTTTTTTTTGCATAATGTGAAAGATGAAGTTGCGCCGAGTAAATAGATACCTAACATGTCACGCTTTAAAATTGCACACGCTCCCACCTATGTTGGTATCCCCAGATGATCTCATATCATTACTCTTCGGTGAGTATGGGCCCTGGGGACTGGCGGGGAGGGAGGGGGACTTTCACCTCTTCATTCCCCTCTCTCTCTTTTTCTCTTGTTTCCTTCCTTTCTAATTTTCATTCCTTTCACTCTTTATGTTATTTTGAAGCTCACGGCTCTGTGGGATCTACAAAGAGCCCAAGGAATGTTTCCTCTGAGGTTTATTAAATAACTTCCTGAAAACGTTCAACGTTAGACTAATCAATTGTTTTCCTGACAAACTGATGGGAGTAGGGGAGTTCCAGCCTTTTTTAATGTTTATTAAAAGTCAGCAGCTACAAAAAGTGTAGCTGCTGGCTTTTAATAAACATACACTTACCTGTTCCACTGTCCAGCGACGCGACGCCCGGAGCTCCGCTCCTCTCCCCCCTTCTCCGCCGGCGCCTCCATTCATAGTGTGGGCAACCGACCGTGACAGCTTTCGAACTGCGCAGCGCTCTCTGAGTGTACAGGTGATCGCCTGGGACCTGTCACGTGTCCCAGGTGATCGCCTACAGGGAGGGGCCGCATTAGGCGATATGGCGAGTCACCTAAGCAGTCCCTGGGCGGAAGGAGGAAGTGGGACAGGAAGTCCCACTTCTACTGAAGCCCCCACTCCCCCCCCCAAAAAAAATTACATGCCAAATGTGGCATGTAAGGGGGCGAGGAGTGTATTAAGCGGAAGTTCCAAATTTGGGTGGAACTCCGCTTTAACCTCCATCATGAACGAACCACTTATCTCATTTTTTTTTTTTTTTTTTTATAATTTGAGGAATTAACCAGATGAAAGTTACTATGGTTTTTACTCCCACATTCTGAACTTACTCAGGAAATTCTTGTTTCAACTCTATTTGGTTTTCCTTGACTTCTTGTTGTAGCGTTATAATGATCACCACATTTATTGTATGATTTATTGTTCTTTATGAAAATATACAATAAACATATTGAAAGAAAAATTGCACACGCTCATGGAATGGCGCCTAACTTCGGTACTTAAAAATCCCCATAGGTGATGCTTTAATTTTTTTTACTGGTTACATGTTTTGAGTTACAGAGGAGGTCTAGGGCTAGAATTACTGCTCTCGCTCTAACGTTCGCGGCGATACCTCACATGTGTGGTTTCAACACCGTTTTCATATGTGGGCGGGACTTACGTGTGCGTTCGCTTCTGCGTGTGAGCACACGGGGGACAGGGGCACTTTAAAAATATATTTTTTTTTTTATTGTTAATTTTACTTTAATTTATTTTTTTATTTTTTTATTACTTTAATTCCTATTAAAAGGAATGTAAACATCCCTTGTAAAAGATATATGGCATGACAGGTCTTCTTTACAGTGAGATATGGGGTCAATAAGACCCCACATCTCACCTCTAGGCTGGGAAGCCTAAAATAAAATAAAATAAAAAATAAAACGATCCTGGCTTCCCGGCCGAGGTGGCGCCGTTTTTTGGAATGCAGAGGCCGGGCGTGACGTCATAACATCGCGCCCGGCCTCCGAACGATCATAGAGACTCCAGCGACCAGCGACAGACTCCAGCGACCATCTGGTCCGCTGGAAATCTCTATGGTAGGCATACGGAGCCGGCGGATCCGTTCTCCGATCATAGCTGACCAGCCGCTATGATCGTTCTTATGGTGTAGTATCGCCGGCTGAAAAAGGCAATATCTGAATGATGCCTGTAGCTGCAGGCATCATTTAGATATACCCGCACAAAGCCAAGGACGACTTTAGACGTCCAGCCGTCGGCAAGTGGTTAAAAAAGATATCACTGTATAATTTATTATTTTACTTCAGTGCTTAGAGTATATCTAAAAACTTGATAAAGTGAGGAAGATTTAAAGTGTGTGGAAAACCAAAGCTTTTTTTTAAATATTTTTGAGTAAAAATAAAAAGGTTAAAGCCCTATCAAGTTGTTTTTTTGCATCTGTGTCCTTTTACTTCCACTTGCTGTCCTATATACGCAACAGAAAATGAAAAGAGATCTCTACAAAATTAACTGATTTACCATCAGAGAATGCTGTCATAAGATCTGGTGTTTTTATTGGAGGTATTTCCCTCACCTTTTGCTCTGATGACAGCTCCAAATTTTTGGATTTTACTTATTTTGTTTTCCATACTTTCATTTTTATTGAATTTTTATGTGAGAGGCTGTTAAGCCCTGTACACACGATCGGTTTTACCGATGAAAACACTCCAATGGACTTTTTTCATCGGACAAACCGATTGTGTGTGGGCCCCATCGGTCTTTTTTCCATCGGTGTTTAAAAATAGAACAGGTTTTAAATTTATCCGATAGTTAAAAAATCGATAGCAAATTACTATCGTCTGTGGGGAACTCCATCGGATAAAAAACCCACGCATGCTCAGAATCAAGTCGACGCATGCTCAGAAGCATTGAACTTAATTTTTCTCAGCTCATCGGAGTGTTTTACGTCACCGCGTTTGGAACGGTCGGTTTTTTGACTGATGGTGTGTAGGCAAGACTGATGGAAGTCAGCTTCATCGGTTTTCCGATGGAAAAATCCATCGGTTTAAAAACCATAGGAAATCCGATCGTGTGTACAGGGCTTTAGTCTCTCCTACATGAGATATTAGCACAACTTTTATTTTCATTTTTGCACTGTTTTTATATCACATGGTATGTTGCTGCTTTACTATTAAGCCCCATACACACGGTCGGACTTTTGGCCAACAAACTTCATTTTGAGCAAGTTGGACCAACAATCCAACCGTGTGTACGCTCCATCGGACAAACTTTTTTAGTTTTTTTTTGGTTTTCATCGGACAAATGTTGGATCTGCAAACGGACAAACTTTTGCCCAACAAAAGTCAGATGGAGCAAAGTCCGACCGTGTGTACAGAAAACCATCGGACTTTTGTCCGATGGACAAAACAAATAATGTTAAAATCAACCAACAATAGCAGAAGTTGACCAAAGGGTGGCGGTAAAGAGCAGAAAAGAGCAGAAAAAACAGGTGATGTTGGATTAAGTTTAGGGAAAGTTTGCATAAAAGTCCGAGCATGTGTATGCTATGGGTGTTCCCTACGCATGCTCGGAATCAATTCGACGCATGCTCGGAATCATTGTACTTCATTTTTCTCGGCTTGTCGTAGTGTTGTACGTCACCGCGTTCTTGATGGTCGGAATTTCCGAGCAACATTTGTGTGACCATGTGTATGCAAGACAAGTTTGAGCGAACATCCGTCGGAAAAAAATCCACGGTTTTGTTGTCGGAATGTCCGATCGTGTGTACGCGGCATTAGTCTCTCCTATATGAGATATTAGCACAACTTTTTTAATTTCATTTTTGCACTGTTACTACTGTGTTAAGATTACTACTGGGCTTTCTGTTGTACCCACTGACAAATTACCGTATTTATCGGCGTATAACACGCACCCTAACTTTAAAAGGGAAGTTTCAAGGAAAAAACTTTCCAGAGCCACTGTGAAGCTTACTTGGGAGCAACCTGGACCCTTTGTCATGCTGGAGTCCGACCCAAGTGAAGAGTCCTCCGGTCTGGAAGTGATACCAGAAGTGATTCCACTGAAGGCCCTGAAGAAGGCCCATTGTAGAGTTCCGGTGAGTGTTAGGAATACTACAGGTGGCCCCATGGATATCCCATCCAGGATGCTGCTGGGTCAGGTGAGCCCTGCTGCCCCGGTTACCCTGTCAGAAGTCAAGGGGACGGGTGAAGGAGGAGACGTTTGGGAGAAGCTGTCCATGGAAAACCCGAATCTGCCCAGGGCTTGGAAAGAGAGAGCCAAGGCCCAGTTGACCAGATGGGAGAAGATCTTCTCCAAAGATGAGTTCGATGTGGGATGTGCAACGAGTGCCACCCATCGAATCCGCCTCCAAGAAGACAAGCCCTTCAGAGAGAGGGTCAGGTGGGTCCCACTAGCAGATCTGGAGGATCTAAGAGAACAACTCGCAGAACTCATGAGGACTGGTGTGATCTGGGAGTCTAGAAGCCCCTATGCCTCCCCGATAGTGGTGGTCAGGAAGAAGAATGGGTCGTTGAGGCCCTGTATAGACTACAGGACCCTCAACAGGAGAACCATCCCCGACCAGTACACCACTCCGAGGATAGAGGATGCTTTACAGAGTTTGTCTGGAGCCAAGTGGTTCAGCGTTATGGATCTCAAGAGTGGATACTACCAGATCCCTATGCATCCAGAAGACAAGGAGAAGACAGCCTTCATAACCCCAGTGGGGTTCTTCGAGTTTGATCGAATGCCTCAGGGACTGTCTGGAGCTCCTGCTACCTTCCAACGTCTCATGGAGAAGACTGTAGGAGACATGAACCTTATTGAAGTCCTTGTATACCTGGACGATGTCATTGTCTTTGGGAGAACCCTGGAAGAACACAAAGAGAGGCTGGAAAAAGTGTTGAGAAGACTCAGTGAGGAGGGACTCAATCTTTCGCCTGAGAAGTGTCGGTTCTACCAGTCTTCTGTGAACTATCTGGGGCACATAGTGTCTGAAGAAGGGGTGGCCACAGACCCTGAGAAATTGGAGGCAGTTACCTCCTGGCCACGGCCCACCACAGTAACAGAACTCAGATCCTTCTTAGGGTTCTGCTCCTATTACAGGAAGTTTGTGGAAGGATTCGCCCGAATTGCTAGGCCATTGAATGAACTACTCAAGACTGAGGGGGAAGAGGACGACTCAGGGCCCAGGAAGCCGGGAGAGTCAGTCAGAGATCAGTGGAACCAGAAGTGTGAAGAGGCCTTCCAGGCATTGAAGAAGAGCCTAACCACTGCCCCAGTCTTGGCCTACGTAGACCCAACCAAACCCTATGAACTACACGTATATGCTAGTCATGACGGTCTGGGAGGAGTACTTTACCAAGAACACGAAGGACAACTGCGGCCTGTTGCCTACGTGAGCAGGAGCCTGACCCCCTCTGAGAAAAACTACCCCACTCACAACCTGGAGTTCCTGGCCCTTAAATGGGCGGTAGTAGACAAGCTCAAAGACTACCTGTATGGGGCAGAGTTCACTGTAAAGACCGACAACAACCCCCTTACCTACCTTTTCACTACAGCAAAGCTGGACGCCACTGGACACAGGTGGCTGGCCACATTGTCTGGATTCAATTTCAGCCTAAAGTACAGGCCAGGGACTGGAAATCGAGATGCAGACGCTCTGTCCCGGAGATCTCATGGCCCCACCAGTGACATGGAAGACTGGACTCAAGTGGAACCTGACGGGGTGCGGACCCTTTGTCAAGGGGCTGAATTACAAGCCAGAGGAGGCTCAAGGGCGGAAGAGATAGGAGTTACCATGGTAGGAGTCCCCAAACAATACTGTGGAGTAACTCAACTGGAGGAAGAACATCTGCCAAAGTTGTCCCAGAAGGAACTAAGATGCGACCAATTAGAAGACCTCATGGGGAAATTGGTTCTGGAAGCCCTGGAGAATCAGGATCCAAACAGACTCCTGCGTCACTCCTCGAAGGAAGCTCGCCTGTTGAGGAAAGAGTGGGATAGGTTACAGGTGCATCAGGGAGTGGTCTACCGATGGGGCCCCTCTGATGACCTGGAAGATAAATGGCAATTGTTTCTTCCGGAAAAACATCGAGAGACTGTTCTGATTGCCCTACATGACAATCACGGCCACCTAGGGGCGGAAAGGACCTTTCAACTTGTCAGAAGTTGGTTCTATTGGCCCTGTATGAGGGCAGAAGTGGAAGAGTACTGCCATTCATGTGCACGCTGCATCCAGAGGAAGACTTTACCCCATCAAGCTGCCCCAATGGGCCATCTACAAAGTCAAGGCCCAATGGATCTGGTATGCATTGATTTCCTCTGCCTCGAACCCGACCTGAGTGGACTAGGAAATGTTTTGGTGATAACCGATCATTTCACCCGGTATGCCCAAGCTTTCCCAACCAAAGACCAGAAGGCTTCCACAGTAGCCAAGGTACTTATGGAGAAGTATTTTGTCCATTATGGGCTGCCACAGCGACTCCATTCAGATCAAGGAAGGGACTTTGAGAGTCGGCTGATCCGGAAACTCCTAGATTCGTTAGGAATCAAGAAAACCCGAACCACACCTTATCACCCACAGGGAGATGCTCAGCCGGAGAGGTTTAACCGGAACCTGCTCAACATGTTGAGAACTCTGGATAGTGAGAAGAAACAACATTGGAGCAAACACATAGCAGCTATAGTACACGCCTACAACTGCACCACCAGTGATGCTACGGGCTACTCCCCATATCGACTCATGTTTGGGAGAGAAGCAAGGTTACCTGTGGACCTGGCCTTTGGCACCTCTTTAGACCATTCCTCAGCCACATCCCACAAAGGATATGTGGACAGGCTCAGACACAGCCTGAAAGTAGCTTATGAACAAGCTCAAGCGGCCTCGGATCAAAGGGGAGCCCGAAACAAAAGAAACTTCGACCTGAAGGTCTGAGTACAGGACTTGCAGCCCGGGGACCGAGTACTGCTACGCAATCTGGGGGTCCCTGGAAAACACAAACTTGCAGACAGATGGAGATCTGAACCCTATGTCATCTGTAGGAAGCAGCCGGGCCTACCTGTCTACAAGTTGAAGCCAGAAGGAAAGGTAGGACCACTGAAGACGTGGCATCGAAACCACCTGCTCCCACTTGCTGAAGCAGTCAGGATACCTCCAGTGAGGGACTCCCCTGAACCAGTCTCTATTCTGGTTACCCCCAGACCCAACACTCGGTCCCAGACCTCTCGGCCTGAAGATGGAGAGGCCTCTGAACTCAGTGGAGACGAAGGAAGAGAACTTGACTGGCTGTGGCCTTCCCCAACTCCAGGAACTTCTGCTATAGATCTTCCAACCACAGAAGACACTATAGATGGACAACTGAATGCAGAAGCCGCTGAATTCTTTCCATCTAGTCCTTCATCAGATTACTGGGAAGATGCCTGTGATACTTACTCTGAACAGGACCCTAGAGACTCTATGTATCCCTCTGCTCCTGAAGCAGATGTTCCAGAGCCCACCGTGTTGCCCGAACCTGCTACAGAAGAAGAGCCTGTGGCACCAGAGCCAGAAACCACAAGAGAGCAAAGGGCTCGAAGAGTCATAAGGCCTCCCAAAAAGTTGACTTACCCACAAATGGGGAAGAGCTCAGAAGATTCTGTGGTCACTGCCAGGAGGAGTGCAGATAATCCGGATCCCTCCACTGTTCATTTGGTGGAGGGCAACCCCCACTCACTCTCTGGCACAGTTAGGCAGGCCACTCATGATAGTGTGACCTGTGGGCAAGGGAATTCAACCCCTCGGTTTTGGTGGGAATTCCCTATGCCAACATCTTACGCAATGTTGTCTAGGGTTGTACGGAGTGTATGCTAGAATTTTCTTTGGGGACCAAAGAATTTAAGTGGGGGGAGTGTGTAGCGGGGTCCCCTTTAAGGCTCCCATGACTACCTTACCCAGAACCCCTTTCGGCAATGTTTCCACCCCAGAGACTCATGGGAGGAGATATAAAAGGAGGAGGCGAGGCTGGGCTCGGCCTCTTTGGGACACGAGACTTCAAGGGAGAGATCTTCCTGTGCGGATCCACCGTGGTGCAAGGCCTGAAGCCTGGGCCTTGCGCTGTTACCCAAAGAGCCTTCCACCCCATCTCGAGCCTGGGTGGCATCTGACTCGGTTTTCTTCAACCGCTGCTGAGCCGGAGACGAGACTGCTGCAGAGCTGTGTGAGGAGACACAGCAGGTGGAAGTTCCCGGACTGGGATCGCGTCCGGAGGGGTGAGCGAGCACTTGCTCAATCCACAAATACTTTATATCATTGTTAGGCCTACGAACTGCCGTGGCCCACCAGTTCCTATTTGAGTTCTTTTCCCCATTTGAGATCCCAAGCAGAACTGAGTTGAACGGATCTTTGGTGGAGTGCGCTGCGGAAAATGGGCGTGGTTTACGCACGATAGTGGGTGTGGTTTAAATGGGCGTGGTTCAAAGGGGTGTGGCTAGAGTCCGAGGTGAGAGAAAGAGAGAGAAAGAAATAGAAAGAAAGAAGCCAGATCCTACACCACAATAGTAATGTGTAACAAAATTGGCAGATAAGGATACTCCAAAACACCTGTTGGCACTTCAATCATCCCGGCACCATGGTTGTTACGGTGTCAGGATGATTGAGTGCATTATTTCTATTTTTACATTGTAATATAAAATTAAATCATTCAACTCACCATAATGCCGAATCAGTGGAAGCCCTGAGCGTGTTACCTGCCACGTCGCCTGCCACCAGATGGCCTCCCCAGCAGTCCGTCCTTGCATCAGGTGCCTCCCCAGCAGTCCGTCCTTGCATCAGGTGCCTCCCCAGCGGTCCGTCCTTGCATCAGGTGCCTCCCCAGCAGTCCGTCCTTGCATCAGGTGCCTCCCCAGCAGTCCGTCCTTGCATCAGGTGCCTCCCCAGCAGAGCCCCCTCCACACTTGTGGACAAGGGTCCAAAAATCATGATTGTCCCGGGAAATTCGGGACTGTTGGTAACTATGCAGGCGTCCCCAGTGGAGTCCCCCCTTACACCAGGCGTCCCCAGTGGAGTCCCCCCTTACATCAAGTGTCCCCAGAGGAGTCCCTCCTTACATCAGGCGTCCCCAGCGGAGTCCCTCCTTACATCAGGCGTCCCCAGCGGAGTCCCCCCTTACATCAGGCGTCCCCAGTGGAGTCCCCCTTACATCAAGTGTCCCCAGCGGAGTCCCCCCTTACCTCAGGCGTCCCCAGCGGAGTCCCCCCTTACCTCAGGCGTCCCCAGCGGAGTCCCCCCTTACATCAGGCGTCCCCAGCGGAGTCCCCCCTTACCTCAGGCGTCCCCAGCGGAGTCCCCCCTTACATCAGGCGTCCCCATCGGAGTCCCCCCTTACATCAGGCGTCCCCAGCGGAGTCCCCCCTTACATCAGGCGTCCCCAGCGGAGTCCCCCCTTACCTCAGCCGTCCCCAGCGGAGTCCTCCCTTACCACAGGCGTTCCCAGCGGAGTCCCCCCTTACCACAGGCATCCCCAGCGGAGTCCCCCCTTAACCACAGGTGTCTCCTGTCTCGGCCGCCATTATTGTTTCCCCTTCCCCAAAGGGGAACAAAATAGAGGCGGAGCCGACAGTGTGGCTGAAAAAAAAAAAATTTAAGCTGTGGCGCTGCCCACCCCCGCCCCTTTCCATTACAGACAGACCTGCAGCGGGGCGGGGCGGGGCGGGGGGGTGGCCTGCCGGCCAGCCAAAACACAGATGTAGTACAATAGAAGATAAAGCTGCTGTGGCGCCGCCCACCCCCGGGGAGGTGCGGGGTGTGGGCGGCGCCGCAGCGGCTTTATTTTCTATTGTACTACATCCGTGTTTTGGTCTTCTTGAACATGGCGGCCGGCCGAGACATTGTCTCCGCCAGCCGTGGACCTCTAGCGGCGGCGGCGTCCAAATTCGGGGAAAACGGGAAAAATCGGATTGGCCGGGACATTGGCCGGGACAAAATAAATCCGGGAAAAGGGTTTGAATCCCGGGAATGTCCCGGCCAATCCGTGACTGTTGGCAACTATGATGTATGTGAGTGTGCATGTGTGTATGTATGTGTAGTGGCGGTGCATCCATAAGGGCGCATGGGCGCCGCCCCCTCTCTCCAGCCACCCCCTCTATCACCAATAGATAGATGGCTGCCGCTAGCACCCCCTATTCAGGCGCCCAGCCCCTTTTCGGACGCCAGGCGCCTGAATTACAGCGGCGGGGGGGGGGTGTTTTTTAAGCACTAATAGGCTTCAAAATAGGTGAACTGCAAGCGCCATGCTGGGCGCTCGCAGTCCACCCAGGTGTGATAGAAAAGCTTTTCTAACACTGAACCGCCTCTCCACCAATCAGGTGCTCGGGTCTGTTACCTGTCACCTTGTTGGCTGAAACGACAGGTGCCGCTATTGGAGGCCAATCAGGAGGACAGGATGGGAGGAGACGCATGGAGGACACCGCTCGTCGCCGTCACAGTGGCTGCGTTTGATGGGCACAGTGGCTGTGTTTCAGGGCACAGTGGCTGCGTTTGATGGGCACAGTGGCTGCGGTTGATGGGCACAGTGGCTGCGTTTGATGGGCACAGTGGCTGCGGTTGATGGCATAGTGGCTGCGTTTGATGGCTCAGTGGCTGCGTTTAAGGGCACAGTGGTTGCTTTTGATGGGCACAGTGAGGCTGCAATTGTTTTTTGAAAGAATTTTTTCAGTTTGCTTGCGCCCCCCAAAAAACTTTGAGCACCAGCCGCCACTGGTTTATATGTGTGTGCATATGTGCATTTATATATATATGTGTGTATGTATATATACAGTGTATGTGTATGTATGTGTGTTTACATGACCCCCTATATGTGTATAATCAGAACCGATTTAAAACATTTTTTTGCTTGTCTATAGTACCAGCAAAAAAATGCTCAGATCGCTTTTCAGAGGCATTTGACAGCCGGTAAAGAGGCAATGGGGCTGATTTACGAAACGTTTGCGCCATGAGTATTGGCGCATCTGCGTGCGCAATGGCTGTTTTGGTATTTACAAAACATTAGCGCCTGTAGCGCAGCCCTATTTCCCATTTACTATAGTGTTGTCGGCGGACGGGAGGAGGCGCTCAGTGCGCCACTATGGACCTGGCGCACGGCATGGTAAACACTAAATATAAAGAAGCTGGAAGTGAGAATATAATGGGGGTGACATGGGGTGATGTGAGGAAGTGTAGTGACACCTGCCCAAATAACAAACATGGCCAAAATTGAGTGATAAAGTAACTTCTTCAAAACCAGCCCGGCAAGTACGATTCGAGCTGCGGGAGTTTTTTTTGAGCTCGGCGCGGGAATTTCAATGGTTCAAACACGTCAAGACACTGCGCCGGCAAAATCTTAGTAAATGTCAAGTCACGTAACTCAATTTGCATAAGTTGAACAGGCGCAGCTCTGAACTTTCCATTGCGCCTGCAAAATGACATTTCTAAAGGAAAAAAAAAAACCATTTAAAAGCAGCTGCGGCTGTAAGGAATTGTCGGCTCCCGGCAATATAGGGAAAAGTCATTAAAAACCAAAAAAAAAAAGCGTGGGGGTCCCCCCAAATTCCATAACCAGGCCCTTCAGGTGTGGAATGGATATTAAGGGGAACCCCGCTGCAAATTTCTTAAAAAAATGACGTGCGGGTTCCCCCCAAATATCCAAACCAGGCCCTTGAGATCTGGCATGGATTTTAAGGGGCACTCCACCCCAAATGTAAAAAAAAAATGGCGTGGAGTCCCCCCAAAAATCCACACCAGACCCTTATCTGAGCACGCAACCTGGCCGGCCGCAGGGGAAAAGGGGGGGATGTCCCCATGTTGATGGGGACAAGGGCCTCATCCCCACAACCCTTGCCTGGTGTTTGTGGGGGTCTGCGGGCGGGGGGCTTATCGGAATCTGGAAGACCCCTTTAACAAAGGGGACCCCCAGATCCTGCCCCCCCCCTATGTGAAATGGTAACGGGGTACAAATGTACCCCTACCATTTCACAAAGAAAGTGTAAAAAATGACAAGAGCGGATTTTGACAATTCCTTTATTAATGTCTTTTCCTTTCTTCCATCTTCTTATTCTTCCATCTTCTTCTTCCATCTTCTTCTTTTCTCCATTCGGGTTTCTTCCTCCATCTTCCTCTTCATCTTTATCTTCATCTTCCATCTTCATCTTCCTTCGGTCTTCTCGTCCGCATCTTGCCCCGGCGTCTTCCCTTCTCCTTTCTTCTCCGGCCGCTCCGTTTGAATTGGAGGTTCCCGCTGTGCGACGCTTCAGTTCTCCACTTGGTCCGCTGCCCCCTGTGGCTCCGCCCCCCTCTGACACCACGGGGAAATTCCCTGTGAAATCCATGTGCGTCAGAGGGGGGCGGGGTCCACCGGGTGTAAGCGGACCCAGAGGCAAACTGAAGCGTCGCACAGCGGGAACCTTCAATTCAAACGGAGCGGCCGGAGAAGAAAGAAGAAGGGAAGACGCCGGGGCAAGATGCGGACGAGAACACCGAAGGAAGAAGGAGGAAGAGGAAGAGGAAGAGGAAGAGGAAGATGGAGGAAGAAACCCGAATGGAGAAAAGAAGAGGATGGAAGAAGATGGAAGAAGAAGATGGAGGAAGATGGAAGAAGAAGATGGAAGAAGAAGATGGAAGAAAGGAGAAGACATTAATAAAGGAATTGTCAAAAACCGGCTCTTGTCATTTTTTACATTTTTTACACTTTCTTTGTGAAATGGTAGGGGTACATTTGTACCCCGTTACCATTTCACATAGGGGGGGGCCGGGATCTGGGGGTCCCCTTTGTTAAAGGGGTCTTCCAGATTCCGATAAGCCCCCTTGCCCGCAGACCCCCACAACCACCGGGCAAGGGTTGTGGGGATGAGGCCCTTGTCCCCATCAACATGGGGACATCCTCCCCATGTTGAGGGCATGTGGCCTGGTACAGTTCAGGAGGGAGGGGGGCCGCTCTCGTCCCCCCCTCTTTTCCTGCGGCCGGTCAGGTTATGTGCTCGGATAAGGGTCTGGTATGGATTTTTGGGGGGACTCCACGCCATTTTCTTGTTAAATTTGGGGTGGAGTTCCCCTTAAAATCCATGCCAGATCTGAAGGGCCTGGTATGGATATTTGGGGGGACCTCCACGCTATTTTTTTTGGTGTAATCAAATACTTTCAATGACTTTTATCTGTATGACGGGACCCAGCAATTCATTACAGCCGCAAGGACTTTTAAATGACTATTATTTTACTTTAGAAATGTAATTTTGCTCTCCAACTGTTATAAACATGGAAAACATGTGCTACTTTACAGGCATACTATAGACACCCCCAGGTATGATATTTAGGGCCAGTTCACACCGGATGCAGTGCAGTGCGTTTTTTTGATGCCTGAAAAACGCAAAGAAAGTTGATCACAATAATGTCAATGGCATAGTTCACACCACTGCAGTCAAGTTCCAGTGCGTTTCAGAAAGCAAATAAAAAATTGGTCATGCTGCATTTTTTAGGTACAAAACTGTACTGGACCCCAGTAAAACACATCAAAAACGCAACGGAACGTACCAAAAATGCACTGGAATGCACCGGGACGCACCTAAATGCACCAAAGACGCACTGCAACACACTTGTCCTAAGTGAAAAGAGAGGAAAAAAAACACTGGACTGCATCAAAAACGCACTGGAATGTGTCAAAAACGCGCATGCAGAAAAGCACCTGGAACGCACCCAGACTGCGTTTCTATAGTGTGAACTAGGGCCAGTTCACACCATAGAAACGCAATCCAGGATGCGTTCCAGGTGCTTTTCTGCATGCAGGTTTTTGATGCGTTCCAGTTCCTATTGTGGTAAGTTTTTGATGCAGTCCAGTGCTTTTTTTTCACCCCTCTTTTTTATTAACCATAGATAAGGACAAGTAAGTTCCAGTGCGTTTTTGGTGCATTTTGGTGTTTTCCGGTGCGTTCCAGTGCGTTTATGATGCGTTTTGCTGCGTTCCAGTACAGTCCAGTGCAGGTAAAATGCAGCATGTTCTACTTTTTTTGTGGAACTGGAACAAACACTGCCATTTAGAGCCATATAACCAACTTTACATGCATTTTGGATGCATAAAAAACGCAATGCACTGCATGTGATGTGAAATGGCCTTTAAGCAATTTGGCATATTTAAAGGCACTTATCCTTGTTTTGTTTTTGGTGTTTTCCAAATTGGTGACATTGATATATGTCCCTTAGGGTGGGACCTGGGCCCCCATTTTAAGGCCAATAACTAGAGATAAGCCAGCCAAGTGGGGACTAGCAAAATTAACAAGTCAGTTCCCATAGACTGCAATGGTATTTGTTGGTGGGTGGGGGGGAGGGGTGATTGTCCCATCTCTAATTTTGTAGCATGCTGGATGATGTGCTTAATTTTGGACGGGGGGATGGGGGGGGGTTATTTTTTGCTAGCTGCATTGGTGTTGTTCTGCACATGCCCAGCCAGTTAGTTTTTTTTTTTGTGTGTGAACAGCGCCTGGAGATTTCTGGGCATGCTCACTCAGAGAGTGTTTTTATGGGTTAGTAATTGAAGGACATCCTTAACAGGTGTAGGCACTTTGAATTTCAGTCTCTACAATGAGTGAACTTGCATTTTGGGTGTTTCATGGACTGTGCATGTGTTTTCAATTGCCTCATTAGCACACAAACATATGTTATATAAAGCTCAGAGGGAACATTCGTTCGCTTGCCCTGAGAAGAGGCAAGTGTGTGTGGGGGGCAAAATGTACATGTTGGTGTCCTTATCGAGTTTGTAACACATGTATTTTATTTGTTATGTCTTTGCAAAACAGGTGATTGGTTAACTTTTGTGGATTGTATATTTTTTGTGTGGGGGAAATGTTCCCCTGAAATAATTCTGATGTTGTTAATGTGTGTTGTTTGTTCACTTTGATTTAATTGTCTGCTGCCTTTTTTTTGGCCAAAATTTTCTCAAGATGTTGAGTCTGTAAGGCCTCGTACACACGGCCGAGATTCTCGTCGAAAAAAACATGTCGTTTTTTTCGACGAGATTCTTGGACAAGAAAATTGTCCCGGCCGAGTGTACACACGCTCGATTCAAAGAACCCGCGGTTCTTTGAATGGAGCGTACGCGGTGACGTCATCGACTACGACGAGCATGCGCTCGTCACATTCGATGCCGTCGCCGCCATCTTGGTATACCCTATCTATGCCTAGGAAGCTACCGCGCATGCGTCAAAGTCATTTTGAGCATGCGCGGGCTTCCCGGCGAAAAGGTAAGTGTACACACACACACAATTTTCTCGTCGAGAAACAGGCTGACGAGAATCTCGACGAGAAAATAGAGAGCAGGAACAATCACCCAGTATGTAGAACATACATATAAACTGTGCAGGTGTACTAAAAATGAATGTGAAAAAATCCCATGTGCGCTGTATGTTGGGAACATCTTCCTGTAGACCAGTGGTCTCCAAACTGCGGCCCGGGGGCCAGATGCAGCCCTTTGCTTGTTTTTATATGGCTCTTGGGAAACTATTCCACCCACTGATACCAACAATGGGGCATCATTTCCCCTCCACTGAGACCATTCAAGAGCACAATTCCTTACTCATAACACCAACTATAGGGTACAATTCCTACCAATGACACCAACTATGGGGGGTACAATTCCTCCCAGTGACACCAACAATTTGGCCCGATGATGGCACATAATTCTTCCCAATGGCATCAATGATGAGCACTATTCCTTCCACTGGCACCAACAATGGGCACAATTCCTCCCTCTGATGTCAGGACCTTTTCTACTCCGAGTGGCATCAGTCTGCCCCCCCGCCCCTAAAGTCTGATAGACAGTAAGTTTGCCCCCTGGTTGGAAAGTTTGGAGATCCTTGCTGTAGACCTACAATGGACAATCACGCACCTTGTTCTCTGATCGCACTGTGGTTGCTTTTACTTATCACAGAAATATAAACTAAATAATTTGAATCTAATGTAGTCAAAGTTATGGCTCAGAGAATAATCTTTTACCTGTATTGAAATATAGGAACAGTGGCGGAACTATAGGGGTCGCTGAGGTTGCCATGGCGACCAGGCCCCTTGCTGCAGGGGGCTCTCAAGGGATGTGGGGAGCTCGTCACATTGATTACAAAAAGCACAGTGTGTGCTGTGCTCTTTGTCTCCCACTACAGTGCAGTACCCGGCAGGAAGAGCAGGAAGGTAAAGCACAGACGTTTTTTATCTACTGTATGTGTGTGTTTGCATGTGTGTGTGTGTGTTCATGTGTGGGTGCTCATGTGCATGTGTGTGCACATGTGAGTGTGCATGTGTGTATGTATGTGTAGTGGCGGTGCATCCATAAGGGCGCATGGGCTCCGCCCCCTCTCTCCAGCCACCCCCTCTATCACCAATAGATAGATGGCTGCCGCTACCACCCCCTATTCAGGCGCCCAGCCCCTTTTCGGACGCCAGGCGCCTGAATTACAGCGGCGGGGGGGGGGTGTTTTTTAAGCACTAATAGGCTTCAAAATAGGTGAACTGCAAGCGCCATGCTGGGCACTCGCAGTCCACCCAGGTGTGATAGAAAAGCTTTTCTAACACTGAACCGCCTCTCCACCAATCAGGTGCTCGGGTCTGTTACCTGTCACCTTATTGGCTGAAACGACAGGTGCCGCTATTGGAGGCCAATCAGGAGTACAGGATGGGAGGAGACGCATGGAGGACACCGCTCGTCGCCGTGGCTGCGTTTGATGGGCACAGTGGCTGTGTTTCAGGGCACAGTGGCTGCGGTTGATGGGCACAGTGGCTGCGGTTGATGGGCACAGTGGCTGCGGTTGATGGGCACAGTGGCTGCGGTTGATGGGCTCAGTGGCTGCGGTTGATGGGCTCAGTGGCTGCGGTTGATGGCTCAGTGGCTGCGTTTGAGGGCACAGTGGCTGCGTTTGAGGGCACAGTGGTTGTTTTTGATGGGCACAGTGAGGCTGCAATTGTTTTTTTAAAGAATTTTTCAGTTTGCTTGCGCCCCCCCAAAAACTTTGAGCACCAGCCGCCACTGGTTTATATGTGTGTGCATATGTGCATTTATATATATGTGTGTGTATGTATATATACAGTGTATGTGTATGTATGTGTGTTTTACATGACCCCCTATATGTGTATAATCAGAACCGATTTAAAACATTTTTTTGCTTGTCTATAGTACCAGCAAAAAAATGCTCAGATCGCTTTTCAGAGGCATTTGACAGCCGGTAAAGAGGCAATGGGGCTGATTTACGAAACGTTTGCGCCATGAGTATTGGCGCATCTGCGTGCGCAATGGCTGTTTTGGTATTTACAAAACATTAGCGCCTGTAGCGCAGCCCTATTTCCCATTTACTATAGTGTTGTCGGCGGACGGGAGGAGGCGCTCAGTGCGCCACTATGGACCTGGCGCACGGCATGGTAAACACTAAATATAAAGAAGCTGGAAGTGAGAATATAATGGGGGTGACATGGGGTGATGTGAGGAAGTGTAGTGACACCTGCCCAAATAACAAACATGGCCAAAATTGAGTGATAAAGTAACTTTTTCAAAACCAGCCCGGCAAGTACGATTCGAGCTGCGGGAGGTTTTTTTGAGCTTGGCGTGGGAATTTCAATGGTTCAAACGCGTCAAGACACTGCGCCGGCAAAATCTTAGTAAATGTCAAGTCACGTAACTCAATTTGCATAAGTTGAACAGGCGCAGCTCTGAACTTTCCATTGCGCCTGCAAAATGACATTTCTAAAGGAAAAAAAAAAACATTTAAAAGCAGCTGCGGCTGTAAGGAATTGTCGGCTCCCGGCAATATAGGGAAAAGTCATTAAAAACCAAAAAAAAAAGCGTGGGGGTCCCCCCAAATTCCATAACCAGGCCCTTCAGGTGTGGAATGGATATTAAGGGGAACCCCGCTGCAAATTTCTTAAAAAAATGATGTGCGGGTTCCCCCCAAATATCCAAACCAGGCCCTTGAGATCTGGCATGGATTTTAAGGGGAACTCCACCCCAAATGTAAAAAAAAATGGCGTGGAGTCCCCCCAAAAATCAAAACCAGACCCTTATCTGAGCACGCAACCTGGCCGGCCGCAGGGGAAAAGGGGGGGATGTCCCCATGTTGATGGGGACAAGGGCCTCATCCCCACAACCCTTGCCCGGTGGTTGTGGGGGTCTGCGGGCGGGGGGCTTATCGGAATCTGGAAGACCCCTTTAACAAAGGGGACCTCCAGATCCCGCCCCCCCCTATGTGAAATGGTAATGGGTACATTGTACCCCTACCATTTCACAAGGAAAGTGTCAAAAATGTAAAAAATGACACTAGACGGTTTTTGAAAATTCCTTTATTAATGTCTTTTCCTTTCTTCCATCTTCTTATTCTTCCATCTTCTTCTTTTCTCCATTCGGGTTTCTTCCTCCATCTTCCTCTTCATCTTTATCTTCATCTTCCATCTTCATCTTCCTTCGGTCTTCTCGTCCGCATCTTGCCCCGGCGTCTTCCCTTCTTCTTTCTTCTCCAGCCGCTCCGTTTGAATTGGAGGTTCCCGCTGTGCGACGCTTCAGTTCTCCACTTGGTCCGCTGCCCCCCTGTGGCTCCGCCCCCCTCTGACACCACGGGGAAATTCCCCGTGAAATCCATGTGCGTCAGAGGGGGCGGGGTCACCGGGTGTAAGCGGACCCAGAGGCGAACTGAAGCGTCGCACAGCGGGAACCTTCAATTTAAACGGAGTGGCCGGAGAAGAAAGAAGAAGGGAAGACGCCGGGGCAAGATGCGGACGAGAACACCGAAGGAAGAAGGAAGAAGGAAGAAGGAAGAAACCCGAATGGAGAAAAGAAGATGGAGGAAGATGGAAGAAGAGGAGGAAGCAACCCGAATGGAGAAAAGAAGATGGAGGAGGAAGAAGATGGAGGAGGAAGAAGATGGAGGAGGAAGAAGATGGAGGAGGAAGAAGATGGAGGAAGAAGATGGAGGAAAGGAGAAGACATTAATAAAGGAATTGTCAAAAACCGGCTCTTGTCATTTTTTAAATTTTTTACACTTTCTTTGTGAAATGGTAGGGGTACATTTGTACCCCGTTACCATTTCACATAGGGGGGGCGGGATCTGGGGGTCCCCTTTGTTAAAGGGGTCTTCCAGATTCCGATAAGCCCCCTTGCCCTTAGACCCCCACAACCACCGGGCAAGGGTTGTGGGGATGAGGCCCTTGTCCCCATCAACATGGGGACATCCTCCCCATGTTGAGGGCATGTGGCCTGGTATGGTTCAGGAGGGAGGGGGGCCGCTCTCGTCCCCCCCTCTTTTCCTGCGGCCGGCCAGGTTATGTGCTTGGATAAGGGTCTGGTATGGATTTTTGGGGGAACTCCACGCCATTTTTTTGTTAAATTTGGGGTGGAGTTCCCCTTAAAATCCATGCCAGATCTGAAGGGCCTGGTATGGATATTTGGGGGGACCCCCACGCTATTTTTTTTGGTGTAATCAAATACTTTCAATGACTTTTATCTGTATGACGGGACCCAGCAATTCATTACAGCCGCAAGGACTTTTAAATGACTATTATTTTACTTTAGAAATGTAATTTTGCTCTCCAACTGTTATAAACATGGAAAACATGTGCTACTTTACAGGCATACTATAGACACCCCCGGGTATGATATTTAGGGCCAGTTCACACCGGATGCAGTGCAGTGCGTTTTTTTGATGCCTGAAAAACGCAAAGAAAGTTGATCACAATAATGCCAATGGCATAGTTCACACCACTGCAGTCCGTTCCAGTGTGTTTCAGAAAGCAAATAAAAAATTGGTCATGCTGCATTTTTTAGGTACAAAACTGTACTGGACCCCAGTAAAACACATCAAAAAGGCAACGGAACGTACCAAAAATGCACTGGAATGCACCGGGACGCACCTAAATGCACCAAAGACGCACTGCAACACACTTGTCCTAAGTGAAAAGAGGGGGAAAAAAACACTGGACTGCATCAAAAACGCACTGGAATGTGTCAAAAACGCGCATGCAGAAAAGCACCTGGAACGCACCCAGACTGCGTTTCTATAGTGTGAACTAGGGCCAGTTCACACCATAGAAACGCAATCCAGGATGCGTTCCAGGTGCTTTTCTGCATGCAGGTTTTTGATGCGTTCCAGTGCTTTTTTTTCCACCCCTCTTTTTTATTAACCATAGATAAGGACAAGTAAGTTCCAGTGCGTTTTTGGTGCATTTAGGTGTGTTCCGGTGCGTTCCAGTGCGTTTATGATGCGTTTTGCTGCGTTCCAGTACAGTCCAGTGCAGGTAAAATGCAGCATGTTCTACTTTTTTTGTGGAACTGGAACAAACACTGCCATTTAGAGCCATATAACCAACTTTACATGCATTTTGGATGCATAAAAAACGCAATGCACTGCATGTGGTGTGAAATGGCCCTTAAGCAATTTGGCATATTTAAAGGCACTTATCCTTGTTTTGTTTTTGGTGTTTTCCAAATTGGTGACATTGATATATGTCCCTTAGGGTGGGACCTGGGCCCCCATTTTAAGGCCAACTAGAAGATAAGCCAGCCAAGTGGGGACTAGCAAAATTAACAAGTCAGTTCCCATAGACTGCAATGGTATTTGTTGGTGGGTGGGGGGGAGGGGTGATTGTTCCATCTCTAATTTTGTAGCATGCTGGATGATGTGCTTAATTTTGGACGGGGGGATGGGGGGTTTATTTTTTGCTAGCTGCATTGGTGTTGTTCTGCACATGCCCAGCCAGTTAGTTTTTTTTTTTGTGTGTGAACAGCGCCTGGAGATTTCTGGGCATGCTCACTCAGAGAGTGTTTTTATGGGTTAGTAATTGAAGGACATCCTTAACAGGTGTAGGCACTTTGAATTTCAGTCTCTACAATGAGTGAACTTGCATTTTGGGTGTTTCATGGACTGTGCATGTGTTTTCAATTGCCTCATTAGCACACAAACATATGTTATATAAAGCTCAGAGGGAACATTCGTTCGCTTGCCCTGAGAAGAGGCAAGTGTGTGTGCGTGTGTGTGGGGGGCAAAATGTACATGTTGGTGTCCTTATCGAGTTTGTAACACATGTATTTTATTTGTTATGTCTTTGCAAAACAGGTGATTGGTTAACTTTTGTGGATTGTATATTTTTTGTGTGGGGGAAATGTTCCCCTGAAATAATTCTGATGTTGTTAATGTGTGTTGTTTGTTCACTTTGATTTAATTGTCTGCTGCCTTTTTTTTGGCCAAAATTTTCTCAAGATGTTGAGTCTGTAAGGCCTCGTACACACGGCCGAGATTCTCGTCGAAAAAAACATGTCGTTTTTTTCGACGAGATTCTTGGACAAGAAAATTGTCCCGGCCGAGTGTACACACGCTCGATTCAAAGAACCCGCGGTTCTTTGAATGGAGCGTACGCGGTGACGTCATCGACTACGACGAGCATGCGCTCGTCACATTCGATGCCGTCGCCGCCATCTTGGTATACCCTATCTATGCCTAGGAAGCTACCGCGCATGCGTCAAAGTCATTTCGAGCATGCGCGGGCTTCCCGGCGAAAAGGTAAGTGTACACACACACAATTTTCTCGGCGAGAAACAGGCTGACGAGAATCTCGACGAGAAAATAGAGAGCAGGATCTCTATTTTCTCGTCGAGATTCTTGTCGCTTTTCTTGACGAGAAACCATACACACGAACAAATTTCTCGGCAAAAAATCTCTGCCAGCAAGTTTCTTGCTGGTTTTTGCCGAGAAACTCGTTCGTGTGTACGAGGCCCAACTGTTTCAAATTGACCATGTTTTTTATTTTGCCTTCCCTTTTGTTTTGTTGACCAATAAAATTTGATGCAAAGTTTTGATGTTTGTTTTGTGTTTTCTTTGCAACAAATGTGACAGCTGATTGGCATGTCAAAACAAAACAGGTGTAATTTGTCTAATCTGGTGCCTTCATGCTAGCATATGCATGGATTGTATTGTGTGCTGCCATGGAGCGTCACCAGGAAATGAAAAATGCAGAGCGGTAAGTATTCAATTTTCCTTTTTTACTGCAGTGGTTCTCAGCCTCAGTCCTCGAGTACCCCCAACAGGACATGTGTCAGGGTCACCTGTGGCCAGGTGACAGATGCACACCGTAGGGGGACAGGAGTGCACCGCGAGGTAGTGAACCCTATGGCTGGCTTCTGCGGATAGGAGACTGGGTGGTTGTGGAAAGCGGGACCAGAGGAGCACAACCGGGATCCCAACGGAAGCGAGAGCCAAGATTCCCCAGGGCGCGGAGTCTAAGACCCAGCTTGTCTTCTCCAGGGCCTCTAGTGGTGAGGATGTTACGCTGCAGGCTGGGACCAGGTCGCGGCCCCTGGAGTTTCCTAGCTCACGCCCCGTAGGATAAGGGGAAAAGAGGGGAAGCAGCAGCACACGATAAGAGAGAACCGAATAACAAGCTGAAGGTCAGGGGCCACAAGCAGACAAGGATAACGAAGAACGAGCCGAAGGTCAAGGGTCACGAGCAGACAGGGATAGTCGGGGACAAGCCAATAACGTAACAGAGAGACAGACGTAGCACACGGCAGGCAGGAACCCAAACACACAATGCCTAACAAACACGTTGATCAGCAAAGCAGGCTTGCAGTGCACAGGTTAATATAGTGTTCTGTGATAGGGCCTGGGGTGGAGACTGGCTGGGAGGAGATTATAAAGGAAGCCAGGTGAAAGGGCTCAGGCCTCTAAGATGAACACGTGGGAAGGAAGGTAAGCTGACAGACAAACACTACTGCATATCCATGACAGTACCCTCCCTCTTATGGGCCCTCCCCCGCCTGGGCCCAGGCTTAAAGGGAAATCTCTGATGAAACCTTCTCAACAGATGAGGTGCAGCGACATCAGATGCAGCGATCCAAGACGCCTCCTCAGGACCAAAACCTCTCCAATGCACAAGGTACTGAAGAATGCCTCTGCAGAGCCGAGAATCCAGAACTTGTCTAACCTCGTACTTAAGATTATCCTCAGAGACCGAAAATAAGGTAGGGAGATGACAAGAAGATCTATTGAGGACCAAAGGCTCTCTAGGAATAAGCAAGGGCATGAGAGGATCAACAGGAATCTGAGGAGGGTCCCCTAGACCCTTAAAGGGGAACTGGTCATCTTGCACAGGACCATCAGACTGGGCAGATGTCAGTGGAACCCTGAAGTCAGGTTGGTTAGAAGGTGACATGTCGCCGGAGTCAAACTGAATAGCTGAAGGACAAGCAGAATGTCCCGAACAAGAAAAAGTAGGAGGCTCACTGGGCATGGGCTGGACTGGCATAACTAGTACAGAGGCAAAGTGAATAGCTGAGTCAGGTGTAGCGACTACCTGAATCGCATCGCAAGACGTAGCGACTGCAGGACTTGTAGACAAGCTAGCCTGGCTGTGCGTCCAAGGGTGGTTAGGGACAGAGAAATGTAAATGGTTATGCAACCTGGAATGAATGACCGGCTCAGATTCACAGGGGGCAACCTTGGGTAGGCAGGACGAGGAACAGGAGGGACCCCAAGCCAGGATCTGTCCAGTCCACATGAGGAGAATGGAGCTGTAACCATGGGAGACCCAAAATTATAGGCGTTGAGGCCTTGGGTAAGATAAGGAAGGATATCCACTCCTGGTGGAGTGTCCCTACCGACATCTTAACAGGGAGGGTCTGGAAGCGGATAGGTCCCCCTGGGAGAACAGTACCATCAATCGCCAAGACCACCAATGGTGTGGTGAGGGGCAAAAGAGTAAGTCTCATGGACGATGCGATTTCCCAGTCCATAAAATTACCAGCGGCTCCGGAATCCAGATATTCTGAGACCGAATGAGAAGAAGCACCAACATGAAGGAACACAGAAAGCAGAAGACGAGAAGGGGAAGGTGATATTTCTGGGTCCAATACTCCACTTTCCAGATGAAGAGGACCCGAACGTTTTTCTGGACAAAGAGAGCAAGTGTCACGAAAATGACCTTTGCCCCCACAGTAAAGACACAGACCAAGAGTTCTGCGCCTAGCACGTTCCTCGGGGGATAGCCTGGTCCGACCCAGCTGCATGGGTTCCTCAGCTGGTAGGAGATGCTCTACGGGTCGAAGAGAGGGGAGCTCAGGCTGACTAAGAACCAAGGAGTGCTGGCGTTGCTTTTCTAAGGTCCTCTCCTGAAAGTGAATATCGATCTGGTTACACAAGGAGATAACGCCGGCCAGATCAGTGGGGATGGTTCTTCCTGCTAATTCATCCTTCACTCTATCAGACAGGCCATGCAAAAAGGTTGCGACTAAGGCCTCATTGTTCCAGCTCAACTCAGCCGACAGTATGCGGAAATGAAGGGCATACTGTCCTACAGAAGCAGACTCTTGGCGGAGACGTAAAAGGGCGCTGGCCGCTGAAGAGACACGAGCCGGTTCTTCGAAGATATTCCGAAAAAGTTTCAAGAAGCCAGACAGGCTAGAAACCACTGGATCATTCAGTTCCCACAGAGGGGCTGCCCAGGCTAAAGCTTCACCAGAGAGGAGGGAAATGATATAGGCTACCTTAGCCCGATCAGACAGGAAGTTTTGGGGCTGGAGCTCAAAATGAATTGTGCATTGGCTAAGGAACCCCCTGCAAGCCTTGGAGTCCCCAGAGAAACGGAACGGAGCTGGCAGTTGTAGTGAGTGTGTGGCTGTGACTGGTGCAATAGGTGCAGCCGCTGGTTGTATTTGAGGTTGCGGATTCAGGGTTCCCAAGGAGGCCTGAAGCTGCTCAAAGCGAGAAGCCAGATCCTGGAGGAATCGCATCACCTGAGTCTGATTCGATTCCTGGGTTTCAAGTCTGCAAACTATGCCCTGCAACAGATCATCCACGGGTAACGGGATGTCAGCCGGGTTCATGGCTGATCAAACTGTCGGGGTCACCTGTGGCCAGGTGACAGATGCACACCGTAGGGGGACAGGAGTGCACCGCGAGGTAGTGAACCCTATGGCTGGCTTCTGCGGATAGGAAACTGGGTGGTTGTGGAAAGCGGGACCAGAGGAGCACAACCGGGATCCCAACGGAAGCGAGAGCCAAGATTCCCCAGGGCGCGGAGTCTAAGACCCAGCTGGTCTTCTCCAGGGCCTCTAGTGGTGAGGATGTTACGCTGCAGGCTGGGACCAGGTCGCGGCCCCTGGAGTTTCCTAGCTCACGCCCCGTAGGATAAGGGGAAAAGAGGGGAAGCAGCAGCACACGATAAGAGAGAACCGAATAACAAGCTGAAGGTCAGGGGCCACAAGCAGACAAGGATAACGAAGAACGAGCTGAAGGTCAAGGGTCACGAGCAGACAGGGATAGTCGGGGACAAGCCAATAACGTAACAGAGAGACAGACGTAGCACACGGCAGGCAGGAACCCAAACACACAATGCCTAACAAACACATTGATCAGCAAAGCAGGCTTGCAGTGCACAGGTTAATATAGTGTTCTGTGATAGGGCCTGGGGTGGAGTCTGGCTGGGAGGAGATTATAAAGGAAGCCAGGTGAAAGGGCTCAGGCCTCTAAGATGAACACATGGGAAGGAAGGTAAGCTGACAGACAAACACTACTGCATATCCATGACAACATGTTTTGTGAATTTATCTTATCGAGAATTGCTATCCAAAATACCAAACCATTGACTGATTTAAAGCACATGTGCAACATGAAGGAAAACCTGCAAACATGGCCTATTGGGGGTACTTGAGAAGCACTGATTTAGAGCACTGCACTTAAAAATAGCTTAAGGCCATACAATTCTAATTGTGGGCATTTTGAGGGAAACAAAGTAAGTGTTAGAACCCCTGCGTGTGTTTTATTAATTGGCTTCACTTCCTGTCACACAGCTAAACAGGAAGTGAAGGTAAAACCCTACCAATGTCTTTTCTTGGGGACACACAGATCAATCTAACTAGTGTCCCCATTAAGCAAATAGCAATCTAGCACTTTGTTGTGTACACCCCAAATCATTGGGTAGTTTGGGGTTTAGTAAAGACAAATCCACTCTGCAGTAAAAGTGTAGCTGCTGAAAATCTGAGGGAAAGTACTGGTGATTGGATGTTGCAATCATGTAAAAGCAAAGATGGTGTTTTTTTTTGCTTGCATGTCCCCCTCAGATATACAGCAAGTGCACTTGTAGTGCAAAGTAGATTTGCCTTTAGTAAATAAACCCCACAGTCCAAACTACCTAATAAATTGTGGTGTACCCCGCAATATGCTGGAGTGCAATGTGCATAATGGGGAAAGTATTTAGACTGACCTGTGTGTCCCCAAGGAAAGACATTGTTAGGGATTTTCCCTCACTTCCTGTGTGGCTATGTGACCGGAAGTGAATTATTTGGAAGGATAAAGTTGCCAAATTATTTAGTTTAACTTTTCAAAGACACATTCCTAAGTTGAATTGTGATGCATGTCAATGGCCCATTTAGACCCTCTTTAATCACTTGAGATCAGCGCTATAACTGATCGACGGCCACAGCATGGTCCTCAATTCCCGGGAGTCCGTCAATAAACGTCCTCCCCTTTCCGCGTGCTGTGGTCACAGAGTCACTGAGACTCGGGTGATGACAGATCCGAGTAAGGGGCCCGATCCTTGCCCTTTACCATGTGATCAGCTGTCAGCAAGTGACAGCTGATCACGTGATGTAAACAAAAGCTGGGTAATGGTTTTTGTTTTCTCCTTGTGCTGACAGCGTGAGCATAAAAAAAAGGCAATCACCGGCTTATGTGCAAGGGACATGGGGCCCGAAGAGGAAGAGGCAATTCTGCGTCATCTGTGACAATTAAGTGGCACTGGCAGGGGCTACTATCAATGCCCACCACTGGTGCCAATCAGTGGCACCTAGCAGTGCTGCCTATCAGTGCCCATCACTGCCAACTATCATTGCCACCTAGCAGTGCCACTTCTCACTGCCCACCAGTGCCAACTAGCAATGCCACCTCTCAGTGCCCACCCTTGCCACCTTATCGGTGCCCATCAGTGCAGTCTCATCAGTGTACATCAATGAAGAAGAAAAATTACCTTTTTTTAAAATATTAACCAGTTTCCTACCGCCCACTGTCAAATGACATCCTTGGCTTTGGGCGGTGACATCTGAATGATGCCTGCAGTTGCAGGCATCATTCAGATATTCGTTTCAGCCGGCGATTCTGTGCACACTAAAAACGATCATAGTGGCAGTTCCGCTGCTTCATCGTTCTTATAGGCGGCGGGAGGGGACGTCCCCCCCCTCTTGCCACCATCCGGTGCTTCTCCGGGCTCTCCCGTGCCATCTTGGGCTCGGAGAACGATTTGGAGATGACTGGTGACCAGATGGTCATCAGTCATCTTTATGACCGTCGGAGGCGCGGGCACGACGTTATGACATCACGTTGTGTTCCCGTATGTTAATCAAGCCGTGATCTCAGCTGTTAGCATGAGTTTGGTGATTTTTTTGGACCAATATCATGCTTTCCAGCCTGGAGGAGAGATGTGGGGTCTTATTGACCCCACATCTCTCCATAAAGAGGACCTGTCACACACATTCCTATTACAAGTGATGTTTACATTCCTTGTAATAGGAATAAAAGTGATCCAGAAAAAAAAAGTTAAAAAAAGAGTAAGAAATACAAAAATGTAAAAAAAATAAATAAAAAAAAAATAAGCAAAAACGCCCATGTCCCCGGTAGCTCGCGCTCAGAAGCGAACACACACGTAAGTCCCGCCCACATATGTAAACGCCGTTCAAACCACACATGTGAGTTATTGCTGCATGCGTTAGAACGAGTGCAACAATTCTAGCACTAGACCTCCTCTGTAATGCCAAAATGGTAACGTGTAAAAAAATTTAAAGCATCGCCTAGGGAGATTTTTAATTACCGAAGTTTGGTGTCATTCCATGAGTGTGCGCAATTTTAAAGCGTGACGTGTTAGGTATCTATTTACTCAGCATAACAACATCTTTCACATTATACCAAAAAATTGGCCGTAACTTTACTGTTTTGTAATATTTTTAGCAAACAAAAGGCGTTTGAAAATTTATTGCGCAAATACCTAACGAGATAAAAATTTGCAATGACCGCCATCTTATTCCCTAGGGTGTCTGCTCCAAAAACGTATATAATGTTTGGTGTTTTGAAGTAATTTTCTAGCCATAAATTTATGATTTTTACATGAAGGAGAGAAGTGACAGAATAGGCCCAGTGCTGAAGTGGGTAAAATATAATTTTTTTTTATTTTTAAACTCGGTCTTTTGTATTTATAGTAAAAAAAAACTAGAAAAAAAACAGCGTGGGGTCCCCCCCCCCCCAGGTCCATACCAGGCCCTTGGGTCTAGTATGGATTCAAAGGGGACCCCATCCCCCCCAAAATGAAAAAAAAATGGCGTGGGGGTCCCCCCAGAATCCACACCAGGCCCTTCAGGTCTGGCATGTATTTTAAGGGGAACCTCGCGCCAAAACCCAAAAAAAATTGCGTGGGGTCCCCTAAAAATACACACCAGACCCTTTATCCGAGCACTCAACCTGGCAGGCCGCAGGGGAAGAGGGGGGGGGACGAGAGAGCGGCCCCCCTCCCTCCTGAACCATACCAGGCCGCGTGCCCTCAACATGGGGGGGTTTGGTGCTTCGGGGCAGGGGGGCGACCTGCGGCCCCCCCACCCCAAAGCACCCTGCCCCCATGTTGATGGGGACAAGGGCCTCTTCCCGACAACCCTGGCCGTTGGTTGTCGGGGTCTGCGGGCGGGGGGCTTATCGGAATCCGGGAGCCCCCTTTAATAAGGGGGACCCCAGATACCTGTCCCCCACCCTATGTGAATGAGTATGGGGTACATCGTACCCCTACCCATTCACCTGGTGGCAAAATAAGTGAATAAAAAAGACAACACAGGTTTGAAAAGTAATTTATTGGGCAGTTCCAGGGGTCTTCTTCCGACTTCGGGGGTCTTTCTGCCGGGCGCCCTCGCTATCTTCTGCTAGCTCTTTTGCTAGCGGGGGTCCCGGGCTTCCTCGCCGTCTTCTTCCGACTTCGGGGGTCTTTCTGCCGAGCGCCCCCGCTATCTTCTGCTAGCTCTTTTGCTAGCGGGGGTCCCGGGCTTCCTCGCCGTCTTCTTCCGACTTCGGGGGTCTTTCTGCCGGGCGCTCCCGCTATCTTCTGCTAGCTCTTTTGCTAGCGGGGGTCCCGGGCTTCCTCGCCGTCTTCTTCCGACTTCGGGGGTCTTTCTGCCGGGCGCCCCCGCTATCTTCTGCTAGCTCTTTTGCTAGTGGGGGTCCCGGGCTTCCTCGCCGTCTTCTTCCGACTTCGGGGGTCTTTCTGCCGGACGCCCCGCTATCTTCTGCCAGCTCTTTTGCTAGCGGGGGCCGGTCTTCTTCGTCGCCTTCTTCCCTCTTCTCTTCGCCCGATGTTGCCTCGTCGCTGTCCACCGCCGCAATGATCTGTCCGAGCAGCGGTGCCACTTTTATTGGCATGGGGCGTGGTCACCGGCTGATGCCACCGCTGACCCCTGAGAAGTCGGCTCCAATCCAGTGAGCGTCCATGTAAGTGAGTGAGCTTCTCCTCCCTCCCTGCTCTCTTTCTCTCTCCCAAATCCCTCTCCTCCCCCTCTCTGCGACTAAAGAGTTTTTTTTTCTAGCAGTCTGTGACAGTATCTTGCCCTACTTGGTATGAAGAAGTTCACACTGACACTGGTATGCCGTGGTTTGGCTGCAGAGCTGGTAGTCCCATAGACCTCTATTAGGTTGCACATTTTTACTGCATGTTCTGAAAGTGCACAAAGTCCTGCATGCTGCATCTTTGGTGCACTTTCAGAAAATGCAGCAAAAATGTGCAACCTAAAAGAAGTCTCGTGGACTAAGGAAAACCGGCAGTAAACCAGGACTGCAGCCAAACACAGCACACCAGTGTGAGCCCAAAGGCTTGTATTCACTTGTCGCAGTCACTGCCACACCGCTGAAAAGCGATCCATGCTTGGGTCACTTTTCTGAGGCATTTGACAGGCAGTGAGGAGGTGTCATCACATTTCCTCCTTGCCTGTTTAGCAAATGTTGATGTTTAGAAAAAAAAAAAAAAAAACTCAGTGGTGTTTAAATACCACCAAAAGAAAGCTCTATTTGTGTGAAAAAAAATGATAAAACTGTCATATGTGTACAGTCTTGTATGACCACGTAATTGTTATTCAAATTGTGACAGCGCTGAAAATTGGTCTGGGCATTTACATAAAAAGGCCCACCGAAAATCCTCAGTACCAGGCCCATGTTGCTCCTAATCCAGCCCTGGCAGTGTGAAGCGTTCTCTCTCTCTCTGTGCAGGCAGTGTGAAGCTTTCTCTCTCTCTCTCTCTGTGCAGGCAGTGTGAAGCGTTCCCTCTCTCTCTGTGCAGGCAGTGTGAAGCGTTCCCTCTCTCTCTGTGCAGGCAGTGTGAAGCGTTCCCTCTCTCTCTGTGCAGGCAGTGTGAAGTGTTCTCTCTCTCTGTGCAGGCAGTGTGAAGCGTTCTCTCTCTCTCTATCTGTGCAGGCAGTGTGAAGCGTTCCCTCTCTCTCTGTGCAGGCAGTGTGAAGCGTTCTCTCTCTGTGCGGGCAGTGTGAAGCGTTTTCTCTCTCTCTCTCTGTGTAGGCAGTGTGAAGCGTTTCTCTCTCTGTGCAGGCAGTGTGAAGCATTCTCTCTCTCTCTCTGTGCAGGCAGTGTGAAGCGTTTCTCTCTCTCTCTCTCTCTCTCTGTGCAGGCAGTGTGAAGAGTTCTCTCTCTGTGCAGGCAGTGTGAAGCGTTTTCTCTCTCTCTCTGTGCAGGCAGTGTGAAGCGTTCTCTCTCTCTCTCTGGGCAGGCAGTGTGAAGCATTCTCTCTCTCTCTCTCTCTCTCTCTCTCTCTGTGCAGGCAGTGTGAAGCATTTCTCTCTCTCTCTCTCTGTGCAGGCAGTGTGAAGCGTTATCTCTCTCTCTGTGCAGGCAGTGTGAAGCGTTTCTCTCTCTGTGCAGGCAGTGTGAAGCGTTCTCTCTCTCTCTCTGTGCGGGCAGTGTGAAGCGTTTTCTCTCTCTCTCTGTGCAGGCAGTGTGAAGCGTTCTCTCTCTGTGCAGGCAGTGTGAAGCGTTTTCTCTCTCTCTCTGTGCAGGCAGTGTGAAGCGTTCTCTCTCTCTTTCTCTCTCTCTCTCTGTGCGGGCAGTGTGAAGCGTTCTCTCTCTCTCTCTCTGTGCAGGCAGTGTGAAGCGTTCTCTCTCTCTCTGTGCAGGCAGTGTGAAGCGTTTCTCTCTCTCTGTGCAGGCAGTGTGAAGCGTTCTCGCTCTCTCTCTCTCTCTCTCTCTGTGCAGGCAGTGTGAAGCGCTCTCTCTCTCTCTGTGCAGGCAGTGTGAAGCGTTTCTCTCTCTCTGTGCAGGCAGTGTGAAGCGTTCTCACTCTCTCTCTCTGTGCAGGCAGTGTGAAGCGTTTTCTCTCTCTCTCTGTGCAGGCAGTGTGAAGCGTTTCTCTCTCTGTGCAGGCAGTGTGAAGCGTTCTCTCTCTCTCTGTGCGGGCAGTGTGAAGCGTTTTCTCTCTCTCTCTGTGCAGGCAGTGTGAAGCGTGTTCTCTCTCTCTCTGTGCAGGCAGTGTGAAGCGTTGTCTCTCTGTGCAGGCAGTGTGAAGCGTTTTCTCTCTCTCTCTCTGTGCAGGGAGTGTGAAGCGTTCTCTCTCTCTCTCTCTCTCTGTGCGGGCAGTGTGAAGCGTTCTCTCTCTCTCTGTGCAGGGAGTGTGAAGCATTCTAGCTCTCGCTCTCTCTGTGCGGGCAGTGTGAAGCGTTCTCTCTCTCTGTGCGGGCAGTGTGAAGCGTTCTCTCTCTCTGTGCAGGCAGTGTGAAGCGTTCTCTTTCTCTCTGTGCGGGCAGTGTGAAGCGTTCTCTCTCTCTCTGTCTCTGTGCGGGCAGTGTGAAGCGTTTTCTTTCTCTCTCTGTGCGGGCAGTGTGAAGCGTCTTCAATTCTGTTACATAACCCGGGTTAGACAGAACATAGTTGTTATTCCTCCACAGTGACATGTTTTTACCTGGGTAACCATCTGAGATCACAATAGAGATTGGTGCATGGTCAGACCACAAAATATTATATATATTTGAGCCTTTACCACCTTTTTCAAAAGCTATCTATCAGTAATAAAGAGATCAATTCTCTTATGGGGAATTAAGAAATAGGTAAAATCCATATCGGATGTGTGTAGACCGCTCCACGGATCATGAAGGTCTTCCTGGAGTAGAAAGCTTTTAAGTCCCATCTTTCTTTCAGAGTTTCTTGCTGTGGTGTCTATTTCTGGGTCCATAGGGATGTTGAAGTCCCCGCATTTTAAAAGTTGTCCCTTCTGGATTGCTTGTGCTTTAGCCAGTGTTTTCCATTAGAATCTAATTTTGTGACGGTTGGGAGCGTAGATAACTAGTAATGTATAGGTGATACTATTTATGTCCGCCATTAGTATGATGAATCTGCATCCTTCATCCAGTATGGAAGCATGTAGTTTAAGGGAAGTTATGTCTTTAAATGCCACCAAGACCCCCCTTTTCTTTGTCTTGTAGCTAGCCTGGAATATTTGGCAGAAGTTCTTATGTGTGCATTTTGGGGGATTTATTTCAGAAAAGTGTGTTTTTTGTACACACAGAATGTCACAGCAGTGGTTGAGAGCCTCTTTCCATAGCGCCCTGCATTTATAGGGGCTGTTAAGCCCTTTAGCATTAAGAGACAAAAGCTTAGGTACCATAGGTGATAGTAAAGTCAGTCCGCATGTAGGCAACCAATGCAATTCCAAGGTGATTATTGTACTGGTAAATATGGGGGGAAAAAAAATAAGTGAAAAACAAAACAGTGTGAAAAAAATGATCACATTGTTGCCAATCCATACAGACTTGTTAGGGAGTAGTGTCCGGGTACGGGCAATTCCCATACACATGTCAGGTGGGGGCTGAGAGTCTAACCGGACAGGACCATTTTTTTGAGGAGGTGTGTTGGGGTTAATGATGCCAGTATGTCTTCGTACTTATTTATAGGTTAAGAGAAAAAAAGGATCCTTAAGGAGTATAGGTTCCTCTGCTCTGTGTAAAGAGAGTCAGAGGGCATATTGTAAGTCAGTTAAGTAGAGATCACTTGCCTGCCTTTGGGGTCCCTTATGAGGGAGGATCCGAAATGTCGTCTTTTTCTTGGGGTAGAAGGCCCCAGGATTTCATGAGATTTAGACCTTCATCTAAAGAGGATACAAGATCATATCTATTATTCCTATAAATGGATAGTTTTGTTGGAAATTTCCACTTATAGGGGATTTTGTTATTTCTCTGAACTTTTGTTATGGTGATCAGGTTTTTGTGGGCCTGGGTGATTGCTTGGGAAAGGTCTGTATACAGGGAGATCCCTGAATAGGGCTCCAGCAATGTGTTGGCGTGAGAAGAACATAAGCTGATCCTTAACATGAAAAAAAATGTATCTTAGCAATAACATCTCTGGGTACTCGTTCTGGAAGATATGTCGGCTTTGGTAGTCGATGTGCCCTGTCGATAACAAGCTCATGAGATTTTGTTGATAGAAGCAGTTCCGCAATCAATTTTTTAAGGAATGGGCGAAGATGGTGGGATTGTTTCTGGAATGCCTCTGAGCTTCACGTTGTTCCTGCGAGAGCGGTCTTCCAGGTCAGCCATTTTAATCTTCATGTTGCGGATGTCCTCCAATAGATCTTCATGTGCATCTACCACTTCATTGTGGGCCTGTGCATAGTCTCCCAGCTTATTTTCGATGTGATCCACCCTGTCGCCTATCACTGCGATCTCTTTTGTGGTCTGCTTCATAAAGTGTGCCATGTCATGTTGTAAGGCACCTCTGAGGGTTATAAGCATGTCTTTAAGCATGGAATCCATTATGGGCTGGCCTACTGTTGGGAATGCATCAAGCTTCACACTGAAATTATTGATTTCTCTGGGGATGTCAGTAACAGCTGGAGAATCACTTATTATCTCTCCATTTGCAGTTATTTTTTCTTTTCTGCTTTACTGGGCTATTAAAAGCAGAAGAGGGTGATTCCTCTTCCGTTCCCTGTGTGGCTGAGTGGCTGAGCTGGTATGCGCTCCTTTTGGAAGCAGCTACCGCTTGTCTGTGAGCTGAAGCCTCGGTGCCGGCGCCATCTTTGAAGGTGCAGGCGCCCACTGTTGTGAAAGTCCGTGAGCCTGTGGGGTCCTTCACAGTCTTTTCTCTTTCCCCGCATGTCACCGCCACTTCCTGGGAGTAGTACGAGGTACTGGGGTGAGGATTCTATCGTCCCTGTACTTTGGAAGTCGCGTTGTAGATCCTGTGAAGCCGGAGACAGTCTACAGTGCAACCATGTCCTCCGGCTGCTGGCCAAGCCATTGCCTTTCTTAAACTCCATATTTCCCTTGTATGTTGGTTTAAACTGTAAGTATATGAACCCATTACCAATTCAGCCCCAGAAAGGTTTTACCCCCTTCATGACCAGGTCATTTTTTGTGACACAGCACTGTGTTACTTTAACGGAGATTTGCGCGGTCGTGCGACACTGTACACAAATAAAATCTATGTTCTTTTTTTCCCACATATAGAGCTTTCTTTTTGTGGTATTTGATCAACTCTTTTTTTTTCTTTTTTTTTTGTGCTATAAACAAAAAAATATAATTTTTTACTTTCTGTATAATACACATCCTTTATTTATTTTTTAAATCAAATTTCTTCATGAATTTAGGCCAATATGTATTCTGCTACATATTTTTGGTAAAAAAAAATCCCAATAAGTGTATATTCATGTTTTGGAATATTTTTATGGAATTTTTATTTATTTATTTTTTTACTAGAAATGTCGGCGATTAGTGAAGCGATTTTAGAAGGATTGTGGCGGACAAATCTGACTCCTTATCGACACTTTTGACACTTTTTTGAGGACCAGTGGTTAGTGCTAAAAATATGCACTGTTACTGTACTAATGACACTAGCACGGAAGGTGTCAAACAGCTCCCGCCCTCTATTCAGCCCTGCTGTGTCTCCTGCTCTGCACGCCCGCGTAAGGTAGGAATGGGCAGAGCTGCAGGGGGCTGTGTAATGTGCAGGGGAGCTATGAAATATGTAGGGGAGCTGTGTAATGTGCAGGGGAGATGTGTAATGTAAAGGGGTCCAGAGGTGTGGTGGCTGAGTAATGTGCAGGGGAGCTGTGTAATGTGCAGGGGAGCTGTGTAATGTGCATGGGATCTGGGTAATGTGAAGAGGAGCTGTGTAATGTAAAGCGGTCCAGAGGTGTGGGGGCTGTGTACTGTGCAGGGGGCTGTGTAATGTAAAGGGGTCCAGAGATGCAGGGGCTGTGTAATGTAAAGGAGCCAGAGGTGCAGGGGCCATGTAATGTAAAGAAATCTAGAGGTGCAGGGCCATGTAATGTAAAGGGGTGCCAGAGGTGCGGGACCGTGTAATATAAAAGGGTGACAGAGGTGCAGGGCTGTGTAATGTAAAGAGGACCAGAGGTGTGGGGTCATGTTATATAAAGGGGTGCCAGAGGTGCAGGGGCTGTGTAATGCAAAGGGGTGCCAGAGGTGCATGGCCTGTGAAATGTGCAGGGGGCTGTGTAATGTAAAGGGGTCCAGAGATGCAGGTGCTGTGTAATGTAAAGGGGACCAGAGGTGCAGGGGGTTGTATAATGTAAAGGGGTCCAGAGGTTCGGGGGCTGTGTAATATAAAGGGGTTCAGAGGTACAGGGGCTTTGTAATGTAAAAGGGGCCAGAGATGCGAGGGCTGTGTAATGTAAAGGGGGCCAGAGGTGCAGGGGTCTGTAATGTAAAAGGAGCCAGAGGTGCAGGGCCGTGTAATGTAAAGGGGTGCCAGAGGTGCGGGGCAGTGTAATATAAAAGGGTGCCAGAGGTGCAGGGCCGTGTAATGTAAAGGGGTGCCAGAGGTGCAGGGCCATGTAATGCAAAGGGGTGCCAGAGGTATGGGGTTGTGTAATATAAAGGGGTGCCAGAGGTGCAGGGGCCATGTAATGTAAAGAAAGCCATAGGTGCAGGGCTGTGTAATGTAAAGGGGTGTTGATGGGGACAAGGGCCTCTTCCCGACAACCCTGGCCAGTGGTTGTCGGGGTCTGCGGGGGGCTTGTCGGAATCTGGAAGCCCTCTTTGACAAGGGGGCCCCTAGATCCCAGCCCCCCATGTGAATGGGTATCGGGTAGAAGGGGGCGGGGTCACCCGGTTACGTCACGCAGCATACAGGTCAGGTGCATGCCTTGGCCAATCAGCAGCCTTCAATTCACTGCGATCTTGCAGTGCATTATGGGGCACTCCGTGGTGGGTGAACTTCCCACAAGCGTCCGATATGTTTGTTTGTTCTACGAACAAATGAACAGCTGATGTTCGAGTCGATCAGGCTCTGCTTCAGTATGTCACAGTACATGTTGGCATTCATGGTTCCCTCAATGAACTGTAGCTCTCCAGTGCCGGCAGCACTCATGTAGCCCCAGACCATGACACTCCCACCACCCTGCTTGACTGTAGGCAAGACACACTTGTCTTTGTAATCCTCAGCTGGTTGGCGCCACACACGCTTGACACCATCTGAACCAAATACGTTTATCTTGGTCTCATCAGACCACAGGACATGGTTCCAGTAATCCATGTCCTTAGTCTGCTTGTCTTCAGCAAACTGTTTTCGGGCTTTCTTGTGCATCATTTTTAGAAGAGACTTCCTTCTGGGACAACAGCCATACAGACCAATTTGATGCAGTGTGGGGTGCATGGTCTGAGCACTGAAAGGCTGACCCCCCCCCACCCCTTCAACCTCTGAAGCAATGCTGGCAGCACTCATACGTCTATTTCCCAAAGACAACCTCTGGATATGACGCTGAGCATGTGCACTCAACTTATTTGGTCGACCAGGGCGAGGTCCGTTCTGAGTGGAACCTGTCCTGTTAAACCGCTGTATGGTCTTGGCCAGTCTTTGCTGCAGCTCAGTTTCAGGGTCTTGGCAATCTTCTTATAGCCTAGGCCATCTTTATGTAGAGCAACAATTCCTTTTTTTCAGATCCTCAGAGAGCTCTTTGCCATGAGGTGCCATGTTGAACTTCCAGTGACCAGTATGAGAGAGTGAGAGCGATAACACCAAATCTAACATACCTTCTCCCCATTTACACCTGAGACCTTGTAACACTGAGTCACATGACCCCGGGAGGGAAAATGGCTAATTGGGCCCAACACACATGAAAAGATCTAATAAAATATTTACAAAAATGTGAGGGGTGTACACACTTTTGTGAGATACTGTATTCTTAATTTGTCACCGTTTCACCTTTTCCCTACCGTTTTGTAGCCCAGAAGAAGAGGGGAAAACCTGAAATATGTTGGCTGCATATTCACACACGTGTTGTTTACCAATAAAACCATGACGAATTCATAAATTAAAGACTTTAGATTCATGGCACTCCCTCCTCCTTTGTTTTGCCTCTATGGTGTGTCATATTAGTGACCACCCCTCCCCTCTCCCTTTTACAGTAATATAGCACAACTTTTAAATATCACATTCTGTTCCTACCATAAAGTCTACCAGCTAAAGACAAAGATCAATGGCACAACTTTGAGTACGTAGGGTCAGATTTGAGGAAGGTCTGGAATAAATCAAGGTCGGTCATATAAATTCTAAAGGCTGAAATTATAAAATGGTTGAAATGTGCATTTGGGTTAGCAAAGCTTGGTGTGGACCCTCAGGTAGGATCCTCAGTGACCATCAACCTAATCATTTTTTTTTTTTTTTTTGCTTGCTATGAATTAACCTCACAATATAAACACAAACACACAGTATGCCCATGCTTACTTGCTTATTAGGCAAAACTATAAAGCACAAAAGAGCACAATGGTATATTAACCACCAAAAGGCAACGAGCATGAAAACTACTTTGAGATGCCCATTGTTTTTAGATCTTCCTTTAATTATACTATAGATCGTGGATCACATTTATGATTGATTTCACCTCACTTCTGTTTCAGGAGACCAATAAAATGTTCAAATCAACCAGAAAAGGTTTTATGATCATTTTGTGTTGTACAGTTATCCTGGTGTTTAGATACATCGTTTACCTAAACTTCAGACAGGTAGGTTCTTTGTTGTAGAACTCACACTTAAATTGTGTCTGTGGATAAGGCTAAGAGTATAACAGCACAAATGTTGACCATTTCCCATCAGCTTTTGGACCTTCACTTTCTCAGTGTAAATAATCTGGCACCTGCCTCTGGAAATATTGTGTACGTTGCCAAAGACATCGACCAACAAATAACCAAGATAATGACTATGATAAACGCTACAATCCCCCAAAAGGACACCATGCATTTTAAAGAAACCACCAGCGCACTGAATAGCATAGCAATAATAATGAAGTATAAACCTAATTATTGTGTTGGAGACACCTTGATTGTTCAGGTTGAGATGTTCAATCATTTGAGGAAAAGGAAGGCTTATGGAGGAGACTTCTTACTGGCCCGGATCTTTTCACCAAAGCTTGGAGCTCGAACTTCTGGAAGAATTGAGGACTTCAATAATGGAACATACAATATTTATTTTACATTATTTTGGGAAGGACAAGTACAGATATCTATTCTCCTAATGCATCCCAGTGAAGGGGTAGCTCTGCTGTGGAAAGGAAGGAACATGGGATACAATTATATTGGCTACACAGGATTATTTATTCATAAAAAACAGGAGGTACATACAGAATGTGGATTTTACTTGAATTCCCAACAAGAAGAATGTGAATATACAAACAGAAAATATAGAGATGTTTTCCACTGTATCAAGTTACCTGCAATACCCTGTGAGGCTTTGATATCATTAAAAAGTTGGCACCAAGATTATACGTACCTCAGCAACGCAAACAAGACTCTATTATCCCTGTAAGTACTTCCTACGATAAATTTTTATTACTGGCATATGTTACATTTTAGTTTATGCGGCTCCAAACCTGTTGAGAGAAGATGTTGCTAAATGTATTTCCACGTTTTGATAGGATGATCATTCATTAAAAGTAGAATTCTATTTTTTAGGTAAACCTGTTGCAAAACTTGGCAATTCAAACTGATCACATGGTAAAAAAAAAATGCATAAGAAGGAGAAACTTTAAATTGAACCTGTGACCAGGCTAATGGCGTTCAAATATTTACGTAGTCGTACCAAGCAGTAAATAAACTTTTAAACTCACTAACCTTTGTAGCTGCAGGCACTCTGGAGCAATTTGTCCTGTAAGTTCACAACAGACTTAATGACCTCTGCCGGGTTAGCCCCCCCCTTATCAAAATTTTTGAAAAAATCTTATGCAGTTTGTTAGATCTTTGTTAGATCAGGTTAGATCAACCGTTGTTTGCGTTAGATCTCACACAGAAGAAGCAATATTAACAGTTATTTGCTGGGGGGGCTAACCCATCATCAGCCCCCCCCTTATCAAAAAATTGCCCAAACAGTTAGCTATTTTGGAAGCTATTTGTTAGATCCGGTAAGATCAACTGGTTTTAACGTTAGATCTCACATAATTAGAGACTTATTAAGTGATTAATGAGGGGGGCTGGCCCCCCCTTATCAAATTTTCTGGCCAAAAATCATTCAGGCTAATAGATATTCGTTAGATCCAGTAAGATCACGTGGTTTTAACGTTAGATCTCATATAATTTCAGAGATATTCCACATACAAATACAGATATTAGGTGGTACATAAGGACGGGTTGGCCCCCCCTTATCAAATTTTCAGACCAAAAATCATTCAGGCTTATAGATATTCGTTAGATCCGGTAAGATCAAGTGGTTTTAACGTTCGATCTCACATCATTTCAGAAATATTCCACATAAAAATACAGATATTAGGTGGTACATAAGGATGGGTTGGCCCCCCCCCCCCTTATCAACATTTCTGGCCAAAAATCATTCCGGCTAATAGATATTCATTAGATCCGGTAAGATCAAGTGGTTTTAACGTTAGATCTCACATAATTTCAGAGATATTCCACATAAAAATACTGATATTAGGTGGTACATAAGGACGGGTTGGCCCCCCCTTATCAAATTTTCTGGCCAAAAATCATTCAGGCTAATAGATATTCGTTAAATCCGGTAAGATCAAGTGGTTTTAACGTTAGATCTCACATCATTTCAGAGATATTCCACATAAAAATACTGATATTAGGTGGTACATAAGGATGGGTTGGCCCCCCCTTATCAAATTTTCGGGCCAAAAATCATTCAGGCTAATAGATATTCGTTAGATCCGGTAAGATCAATTGGTTTTAACGTTAGATCTCACATCATTTCAGAGATATTCCACATAAAAATACTGATATTAGGTGGTACATAAGGACGGGTTGGCCCCCCACACGCAATTTTCTGACCAAAAATCACCCTGGCTAATTGATATTCGTTAGATCCGGTAAGATCAAGTGGTTTTAATGTTTGATTATACATAATTACAGGGATATTATGGATATTTGATAGTGATGCACGGATATCCATACTAGTGTCTATATCGGAGCCGATAATGAGCAGTTTCACGTGTACCAGTGAGGAGTGCCATTGAGCATACAGAGGCATGCTGAAATTATGTGGGACATTAATCGACAGGTGTGTCCAAGCCCAGTGAAGCCTGAAGCACAGTGCCAGAAGCCAGAGGGAAACTTCGGGGGTCCCTGGTGAAGAAGCCAACCGGGTGCCCATCTACGATAACTGGCTCCAAAACCAATGACGCGAAGAGACGTTGTTGCCTCCAAGCAACCCAGTGTCCTGTTTCTTTTGACACATGCTGCCCGGTGTCAGAGAGTCAATGCACACCAGACTCCCAGAACTTAGCGTAGACTTAAGCCCGATCAGAATCCCTGCAAGAGAGGAGCGCGGATACAAACCACCGAACAGGCCAGGGCCACCACTTCCTCCATGCTCCCTGACAAGCAGGTGGGACCTTCTCCTGTTGTTGCCATCCAAGTAAAGGGAGTCTACACCAAGGCCTTTCTGGATACTGGAGCTTAAGTGACCCTTCTCTACAAAGGCTTCTATGACAGGCACCTCAAGCACCTGGAGATATGGGGCCTTGGGACTCAGAACTTCCCCTATGATGGCTATATACTGGTCAAGCTGACCTTCGATCCCTCCGAGGCTGGGAAAGCCGAGACTTTTGACACTCGGGCAGTGGTCTGTCCTCGCCCACCAGGGGCCAGTAAGAGTTCTCTCATCATAGGGACCAATACTGATCTTGTCAGAAGGCTGTTGACACCTCTTTGTCTGGAGCCGGGCACTTCAACTACAAGTGTGCACCCCATGCTGAGACAAGCCTACCAGTGCCTGGTACAAGAACAGAAAGTCCCAGCTAAAGGTGGGGGAAAGATCTGGCACTTGGACCGGTGTGAGAAAGTGTTACAGCCTGGTAAAGTGGACTGTTTACTAGCATCTGTCAAGCTAAATTGGAAGCAACCAGGCCCTTTCATTGTCCTTGAAGCAGACGGACAGAGAGGAGACATGGGAGTGGAGATAATTCCCGAGGTGGTTTCAACCAAAGGGTTGCAAAGAAGTCACAGGAAGATCTTGGTTAGTGTCCGCAACATAAAAACCTCACCACCGAAGATGCCAGCTCAGATGTTGCTGGGACAAGTGAATTTGGCCACCCCAGCCCTGACGTCTGATTTGGTGGGGGGAGCAAAGGATGGGATCTCTGTGAAGGAGTTCTAGCCGAAGAATACTCCTCTTTTGCCTGAATGGAAAGAAAGGGCCAAGGCTCAGCTCCTGAGATGGCAGGCTGCATTCTCCAAAAGTGAATTTGATGTGGGGTATGCAAAAAGTGCCCAATACCGGATCCATCTCTTCAAGTGCATAAGCCGTTCCGGGAAATAGTTTGATGGATTCCTTTAGGGGACTTGGAGGATCTGCGTGAACAACTGGCAGAGTTTAAGAGGGCAGGTATCGTCCGAGAGTCCCAGAGTCCATACGCTTCCCCAATAGTGGTGGTATGGAATTGACTACCGGGCGCTGAACCGAAGGACCATTCGTGACCAATATACCACCCCAAGGTTAGAAGATGCCTTACAGAGCCTGTCAGGAGCGATATGGTTCAGCATGCTGGATTTTAAGAGTCGGTATTACCAAATCCCCATGCGCCCTGAGGATCGGGAGAAGACCATTATTATTACCCCGGAGGGGATCTTTGAATTAGACTGTATGCATCAAGGTGTCAGAGAAACAACCAGTTCAGCCGTGTCCCCGCACGCATGCGCGGTGGAACGGCGATTCGGCACATGCGCGTTCGCGGCCCGATGGAACGTCGCGCACGCATGCGTGCTAGTGCATGCCCAATCAGCATTCTGGCTGGCCTATATAAGGCTGCCCAGGTACTCTGACAGACTGCTGGTTTGTCTTCAGCTTCCTGCTTCCTGTTTGAGCCTAGTTCCTGTTTCCTGTATCTGAACTCTCGTTGTGACCCGGATTGATACTGACTACTCTGCTCTTCTCCTGGACCTGACCCTCGGCTTGCTTAACGGACCTTGCCCTGCTATCTGTGCTTGATCCCCGGCCTGCATCTCCAACCTGCTACTTGTCTCCAGCCCCTGACCTTCTGCTTGTGTTTTGGACTAGTTACTTGTCTCCTGTGCTAGACCCTCAGCCTGCACCCCTGAACCAGACTTCTGCCTCCTTGTTCTGATCCCTGTTTGTGCTCTGGACTGGTATCTCCAGCTAGGGTCCTGCAAAGAGCTGCACCCATCTGTGTTTGACCCCCAGCCTGCTCTTGTTGGATTACCTTCTTGTCTTCGCACAGCTGTTCAGCTCTACCAAGATCACCTTGCAAGACCTACCCATCCCGCTGGTAGCCAGTGCCTCTTCATGCCATTCACCCCCTGTATCATCTCCAGGGGGCAGAGTGCACCTAGTCGCAAGGGTGAACCGCTCTCAGCATCTCGGCCTCGGTAAGTACACACCTGACAGTGACACAAGGCCTGTCTGGTGCCCCAGCCACCTTCCAAAGGCTAATGGAGAAGACCGTGGGTGACATGAAACTGATCAAGTTGTTGGTGTACTTAGATGACATCATCGTTTTCGGCAAGACCCTGGAAGAGCATGAAGAGCATCTGGAGAAGGTCCTGAAGAGACTGCATGATGAGGATGTTGAAGCTGTCTCTGGAAAAGTGCCAGTTTTACCAACACTCAGTCAACTACCTTGGCCATATTGTGTCTGCCGACAAAGTGGCCACCGACCCCCAGAAGCTGGAAGCTGTCACCTCCTGGCCGAGGCCTACCATTGTGACTGAGCTTAGGTCATTTCTGGGATTCTGCTCTTATTACAGAAGATTTGTCAAGGGATCCGCTAAGACGCTGACCCTGATCTGGCGAAGCCTGTCAGACCAGCTGGAGGGCCCAGAAAACCCAGAGAGTCCATTCAGGAACAATGGACTCCGAAGTGTGAAGAGGTTTTAGGCAGCTGTAGTGAAGCCTAACAACCGCTCCAGTTCTGGCCTATGCAGATTCAACCAAGCCATATGAGCTACATGTTGACGCCAGTCGAGATGGGTCAGGTGTGGTGCTATATCAAAAGCATGACGGTCATCTACGGCCTGTTGCCTACATGAGTCGGAACTTGGCCCCCCGCCGAGAAGAACTACCCCATGCACAAACTTGAGTTCCTGGCCTTGAAGTGGGTGGTGGTGGATAAGCTGAGGGATTATCTATATGGTGCGGAGTTCGTGATCAAGACTGACAACAATCCTCTCACCTACATCCTCACTACCACCAAGTTGGATGCCACGGGTCACAGATGATTGGCTACTCTATCAGGGTTTATTTTCAGCCTGAAACAAGATGCGGATGCTTTGTCAAGAAGGACCCATTGTTCCAGAGACCCCCCAGCTGACACCTGAAGGGGTACGAGCCTTATGTCAAGGAGCAGAACATCAAGCTGGAGAAGGATCCAGGGCCGAAGACATTGGAGTGTTAGCCGCTGGTGTCCCCAGATGTTATTGCAATGTCACCCAAGTCGGGGATAAAGGTCTGCCCGAAGCTGTCAAAGAATGACCTGCAGAGGGACCAGTTGGAGGACCCTCCCTGTAGCTTGGCATTGAAGGCCTTGGAGAGCCAACGCCCTGACTTGCTCCTCACCGACTCCCCAAAGGAAACCCGTCTACTGCACCGAGTGGGATTGGTTTCAGGTGCACCGAAGGGGCCCCTCTGACGATTCTGAAGAAAAGTTGCAGCTATTCCTACCTGAAAAACATAGGGAGACAGTATTAACTGCCCTACACGACAATCATGGCCACCTAGGGCCCAAGAGGACCTTTGACCTGGTGAGGGACAGGTTCTACTGGCCCTGCATGCGGGCTGAAGTTGAGGACTATTGCCACTCCTGCATCAGATGTATCCAAAAGAAGACTTTGCCTCACGAGCTGCCCCAATGGGCCATCTTCAGAGTCAGGGACCCATGGAGCTGGTGTGCATTGACATTCTGTGCTTGGAGCCTGATTTTAGCGGGCAGGAAAATATCCTGGTAATGACTGACCATTTCACTCGGTATGCCCAGGCGTTTTCCACGAGGGACAAACAAGTATCCACGGTGGCCAAGATCTTTGTGGAGAAATTCTTTGTGCACTATGGTCTGTCCTAATGCATCCACTCTGATCAGGGGAGAGATTTTGAGAGTAGTCTCATCAAGAGACTTTTAGACCTGTTGGGCATCAGGAAGTCTAAAACCACCCCGTATCATCCTCAAGGAGATCCTTAACCAGAGAGATTCAATCAAACCCTTCTGGATATGCTCGGAACTCTAAATTCAGAACAAAAACAGCACTGGAGCAAGCATATAGTGGCTATTGTGCATGCTTATAACAGCACCGCCAATGATGCCACAGGTTACTCTCCCTATAGTTTGATGTTCGGACGGTAGGCCCGGCTGCCAGTCGACTTGGCCTTCGGCGCATCCCTCGACCATACCTCAGCAACTTCCTGCTGGAAGTCGCAGCCCTATGTCATTTGCAAGCATCTGCCCAGACTCCCAGTATATCAAATCCGGCCAGAGGGAAGCACAGGCCCACTGAAGACTTGGCATCGCAATCATCTGTTGCCTCTGTCAGAAGCAGTTCATGTGCCACCACAGCCAGATTTACAGTCCACACCCACGGCCTCTCAAAGATCCCAACCAGTGACTAGATCTCAATCTCAGTCTGTACCCCTTGCTGAAGATGAAAACCGCGAGGCAGGACAACCTCCCCTCCTATGCTAATTGGTTGGATGTTCCTCTGCCAGGGTTTTATGCAGATGCAAATTGTATGGTTTCCTGTGCACACTAACCTGTTTTTTTTTTTTTTACGTGTGTATATCAAAAACATGTAACAGGTCATAGACTCTTTACCACCTTTGGCGGACCTAAGGTTTTTTGGTGGGGGGAGTGTGTAGCGGGGGCTGCTCTGTCACCCATGGTCCCACACCTCCCTCCATCCCCGCCAAGAACCGTCGGACTGAATAGACACTGACACAGGCACTCACTGAGGGAGAGCACACCTGTCAGTACCTATGGGGGATTTCTCCACCTAACTCTACTCTTCCTTGAGTGACGAGCGGCACTCACTCACAGGCATCAGTCTGCTCTGCTCTTTTCTGTGTTCCTATTGGCAGGGAAAGGAAGTAAATCAAGCAGCAGCAGAGGACCACAGGACTTAAAGGCTCATCACAAAATGGCACCATTGATTTCTACTGGGGATGGAGCTACTACTTCTGCTTTGAAAGAAGGGGGCTAGCTAAAGACTTAAGCTTGTTGGTCTGAGAAGAGATCACCATGAGGCTGGGAGGTGAACGGAGGTGTGAGAAGAGACTACAGGCATCCGCTGAAGAACCATCCAAAGACGGTTCCAGAGACCATCCAGAGACAGTTGAAGATGGATGTACCTTCTGTAAAACCTAATATCCCTATTTTTATGTGAAATATCTCTGAAATTATGTGAAATCTAACGTTAAAACCACTTGATCTTACCGGATCTAACGAATATCTATTAGCCTGTGTAGCGCCCTGCTCCTATTGAGTAGGTGCTAGTGTAAATTTAGTTATCTGAGCTGTCGTTTAGCTCAGAACAATTGTACCAAATTATGGTCTCTGTTCCAGTTTAGCTGGGCTGCACATTTTCCACCTGACTGTAGGTGTCGTTGTTACCACAGGTCAAGGTTGGAAATGCAGTAGGCTGGATGCATTGGGTATTCCTTTCCCGGAGACAGCGCAGTGGGAGTGGTGACCCCGCTGTGCATTCTGGGAGAGGGTACTTAAGGAGCAGACACCGTTTTCCGGGGTCTTCCGATCCTGACCTGACTGCCCTCAGTGATGTGTTAGTAGTTTTCTGCCTCGGGGCCTGTAGGCCCGAGGCTCCGTTGCTGAGAGTAGGCCCAGGAGTTTCTGGGGGCCTACTGATCTGGGGATGGTCCCGTGTCACCTTGCCTGAGGGAAGGGACCGAACAATTGAGGGCTCAATTGGAGGACGCATCTGGATAAAAATTTGCCTCACAGTGCTGCCGGCTGGCTGAAAGATCCTGGCACTGTGTGTTATGTTTTCAGAACTTTATCAAGTGAGTGATTACCCAAGTCTGTGGCAGAGACTATTAGTATTCTTCAAGTCTGGCAGAAACTATTTGTATTCTTCATGTCTGTGGCAGAGACTTTTGGCCGAGCACCGCACGGTTTAAGAAGTACCCGTGATCCGCAAGCATACCTCCCAACTTGTAAAAGTCCCACTGCGGGACATTGATGATCTCCCCTGCAAACAAAAGTCCGACCTGAAAACGAAAGTTGTTGAGCGGGGGGGGGGGGTGCCACCTATCGCGCAGGGGGGGGGGTTACCTGGCTCGTAGTTCCTCCACTTCCTGGCTGTGCCTGCTCTGTGGGAATATGGGAATAATACAGCTCTCGCGGGAAGGAGGGGCCTGTGCGGGAGCAACCCGCAGAATCTGTGCCAGTTGGGAGGTATGCGCAAGACAGTATGCATAAAAAGAGACTAAGTGTTTGGTGCAGACATTTGTGAGAAATTCTTCAAGGAAGACCCCAAGGACGGAAGTGGTGAACAGTAAGGTAACGGCAGGCCCAAATCTTAAACCAGCAGCCCCTGCGGGGGTATTGCTACACCTGATATAGACACTAGTATGGATATCCGTGCATCGCTATCAAATATCCATAATATCCCTGTAATTATGTATAATCAACCATTAAAACCACTTGATCTTATCGGATCTAACGAATATCTATTAGCCTGAATGATTTTTGGCCAGAAAATTGCATGTGGGGGGGGGGGGCAACCCGTCCATATGTACCACCTAAGATCAGTATTTTTATGTGGAATATCTCTGAAATGATGTGAGATCTAATGTTAAAACCACTTGATCTTATCAGATCTAACAAATATCTATTAGCCTGAATGATTTTTGGCGCGAAAATTTGATAAGGGGGGGCCAACCCGTCCATATGTACCACCTAATATCAGTATTTTTATGTGGAATATCTCTGAAATGATGTGAGATCCAACGTTAAAACCAATTGATCTTACAGGATCTAATGAATATCTATTAGCCTGAATGATTTTTGGCCTGAAAATTTGATAAGGGGGGGCCAACCCGTCCTTATGTACCACCTAATATCAGTATTTTTATGTGGAATATCTCTGCAATTATGTGTGATCTAACTTTAAAACCACTTGATCTTACCGGATCTAACGAATATCTATTAGCCTAAATTATTTTTGGCCCGAAAATTTGATAAGGGGGGGCCAACCCGTCCTTATGTACCACCTAATATCTGTATTTGTATGTGGAATATCTCTGAAATTATATGAGATCTAACGTTAAAACCACTTGATCTTACCGGATCTAACGAATATCTATTAGCCTGAATGATTTTTGGCCAGAAAATTTGATAAGGGGGGGCCAGCCCCCCCTCATTAATCACTTAATAAATATCTCTAATTATGTGAGATCTAACGTTAAAACCAGTTGATCTTACCGGATCTAACAAATAGCTTCCAAAATAGCTAACTGTTTTGGCAATTTTTTGACGGGTTAGCCCCCACAGCAAATAACTGTTAATATTGCTTCTTCTGTGTGAGATCTAACACAAACAACGGTTGATCTAACCTGATCTAACAAACATCTAAGGCCCCTTTCACACTGGGGCGTTTTTCATGCAGTTTAGCGCTAATAATAGCGCTATTATACCGCATGAAAAAGTCCTGCCCTGTAGCCTCCAATGTGAAAGCCCGAAGGCTTTCACACTGAAGCGGTGCGCTAGCAGGACCGCTCCGAAAGTCCTGCTAGCCGCTTCTTTACAGCGGTAAAGGAGCGGTGTGTTCACCGCTCCTTTACCGCGGGTGTCCATTGAAATCAATGGGACACCGCGGTAATACCGCCCGCAAACCGCGGCAATAGCCACGGTTTGCGGGCGGTATTAACCCTTTTTCGGCCGCTAGCAGGAGTTAAATTCACCCCCCTAGCGACCGCATGCCGCGGTAAGAACGACGGTATAGCAGCGCTGAAAATCGCGCTGCTATACCGCCACCGCTCCTGCCCGCCCCAGTGTGAAAGGGGCCTTACAAACTGCATAAGATTTTTTCAAAAATTTTGATAAGGGGGGGGGCTAACCCGGCAGAGGTCCTTAATGATGCCTTTTAAGTACTGTACTTATTTCTCATCAGCTCAGCTCCCTCTTAATCCCCCTTCCAAAGAACCTGCTTTGCAATAACTTCAGACATTAGAAAGCTGCTGACTAGGGATGAGCCGAACACCCCCCTGTTCGGTTCGCAGCAGAACATGCGAACAGGCAAAAAATTTGTTAGAACACGCAAACAATGTTAAAGTCTATGGGACACGAACGTGAAAAATCAAAAGTGCTCATTTTAAAAGGCTTATATGCAAGTTATTGTCATAAAAAGTGTTTGGGGACCCAGGTCCTGCCCCAGGGAACATGTATCAATGCAATAAAAAGTTTTTTTTTTTCGGAAGCAGTGATTTTAATAATGCTTAAAGTGAAACAATAAAAGGGAAATATTCCTTTAAATTTCGTACCTGGGGGGTGTCTATAGTATGCCTGTAAAGTAGCGCATGTTTCCAGTGTTCATAACAGTCTCTGCACAAAATTACATTTCTAAAGGGAATAAAAGTCATTTAAAACTACTCGCGGCTATAATGAATTGTCAGGTCCCGGCAATACAAAAAAACGGCATGGGTTCCCCCCCCAGTCCATTACCAGGCCCTTTGTGTCTCGTATGAATATTAAGGGGAACCCCGAACCAAAATAAAAAAAAATGCGTGGGGGTCCCCCCAAATTTCATACAAGGCCCTTCAGGTCTGGTATGGATTTTAGGGGAACCCCACGCCAAAATAAAATAAAAATGTCGTGGGGTTCCCCCTCAAAAATCCATACCAGACCCTTGTCCGAGCACACAACCTGGCAGGCCGCAGGAAAAGAGGGGGGACGAAAGAGCGCCCCCCTCCTGAACCGTACCAGGCAACATGCCCTCAACATGGGGAGGATGTGGTGGTTGTGGAGGTCTGCGGGCGAGGGGCTTATCGGAATCTGGAAGCCCCCCCATGTGAATTGGTAACGGGGTACATTGTACCCCTACCATTTCACCCAAAAAACTGACAAAAATTGTAAAAAAAAAAAAACACACACACAGCTTGGGACAAGTCCTTTAATAAAAAAAAATATTAAAATTCTAGCGATGTCTTCCTTCTACAACCACGCCGCCACGATCGATTCCGCCTCCATGGAAGGTGGCCCGCGAATGACGCGAGACCCGCTTGACAACTCTTATATAGCCGAGGGCGGGGCCACCCGTGACATACGCTGCTGACCCCGCCCCCCAGTGACATGTACGGGTGACCCCATCCACCTCTGACGCAACGAAGAACCCCCGTTGCGTCAGAGGGGGCGGGGTCACAGCGTACGTCACGGGTAGCCCCGCCCTCGGCTATGTAAGAGCTGTCAAGCGGGTCTCGCGTCATTCGCGGTCCGCCTTCCATGGAGGCGGAATCGATCATGGCGGCCTGGTCATAGAAGGATTACATCGCTGGAATTTTTTTTTCTTTTTTATTAAAGGACCTGTCCCAAGCTGTGTGTGTTTTTTTTTACAATTTTTGACACTTTTTTGGGTGAAATGGTAGCAGGGGAGGGCTGGCGGCCTTAGGCCTGGGGGGCAAGTCCAGTCAAGTGGCCCATTGAACCGCTGAATCAGCTCACCATCCATGGTCCACCTGGTTTTTCAATGCAGCCTCATCAGTGCCCATCAGTGCAGCCTGATCACTGGGGCAGGTTACATGGGGTGTATGGGGGGAGATGGGGGGTCAGCCAGGGGTGTCAGGGTCTCTCACCTCAGCAATCTCAGCTCAGCAGGTCCTTGCATGCCACGGTCTCCTGGGGGGGGTAACGCTCATGATCCTGAGGTCAAGTTGCAGCCAGCGCCCAGCCCTGCGTCCCGACTCCCTGGCACGCCCTGCCTCTGCCTGCTTCCAAGAATCCGGTCCCAGGGAGTTGTAGTTTCCTCTGCACTGCTGTGTTTTCCACCCACCAGAAGCTTGAATGCGGACTACAACTCCCGGAATGCAACAGCTAGTGGTCGGCCGCCAAGGCCATGCCCCCCGCCCGACTTCCTAGACCAGAATAAAAAAGAAAATGGTAGCTGGCAGCGGCTGCCGGCCCTTTTGAACATAAGTTAGGGAGGCCTGGGAGGCAATTGCCACCCTGCCCCCTGGCCCAGCCCTCCCCTGAATGGTAGGGGTACAATGTACTCCGTTACCAATTAACATAGGGGGGCGGCATCTGGGGGTCCCCTTTGTTAAAGGGGGCTTCCAGATTCCGATAAGCCCCCCGCCCGCAGACCCCCACAACCACCGGGCAAGGGTTGTGGGGAGGAGGCCCTTGTCCCCATCAACATGGGGACATCCTCCCCATGTTGAGGGCATGTGGCCTGGTACTGTTCAGGAGAGTGAGCGCTCTCTAGTCCCCCTCTTTTCCTGCAGCCTGCCAGGTTGCGTGCTCGGATAAGGGTCTGGTATGGATTTTTGGGGGGAACCCCACGCCATTTTTTTTTAATTCATAGGGGCTGGTATGGATTTTGACGGGGGCCCCTAGGCCATTTTTTTTAAAATTCGGCGCAGGGTTCCCCTTATTATCCATACCAGACCTGAAGGGCCTGGCATGAAATTTGGGGGGACCCCCACACATTTTTTTTTAAATTTGCCATTTTTTTCAATGACTTTTATCTGCAATGCCAGGACCCGACAATTTATTACAGCCGCGAGTAGTTTTAAATGACTTTTTTTCCCTTTAGAAATTAAGTTTTATGCAGGGACTGTTCTAAACACGGGAAACATGCGCTACTTTACAGGAATACTATAGGCAACCCCCAGATACAAAATTTAAAGAAATATTTCACTTTTATTGTTTCACTTTAAAGCGGAGTTCCACTCTAAAAAATTTCTTTCTATTAACAGCTTGCCTTTAAATGTAAAAAATAAAAATAAAAAAAATAAAACATTTTTTACTCACTTCACTATCTGGCTGGCTATCTGGCTGTTACTAGGCAGATTTCGTAATCTGCCTAGTTCCTGGTCCTAGGTGGTTCAACTTCCTGTCCTAAGACCCCATTGCTTCCTGGTAAATGATGACACTCATTTCCCAGGAGTGTCTGGGCATTACTGTGCCTAAAAATCGCCCAGCATGCACCTCTCCCTGAAAACCAGGAAGAAACAGGAACTGGGCTTCACATGCCCACACATATGATGGATACGGCCACAACATGAGCTGGAGGATATAAGGCAAGTGTTTGCAATGATTTCTGGAACTCAGGGACTATTTAATGTGATTAATTTTAGCTTGCAAAAAAACAAAAAAAAATTATCCCCGGAACCCCGCTTTAAGCATTATTAAAATCACTGCTCCTGAAAAAACGGCAGTTCTTAAAAAAAAAAATTTGCATTGATACATGTCCCCTGGGGCAGGACCCAGGTCCCCAAACACTTTTTATGACAATAACTTGCATATTAACCTTTAAAATGAGCACTTTTGATTTCTCCCATAGACTTTTAAAGGGTGTTCCGCGGCTTTCGAATTTGCTGCGAACACCCCAAATTGTTCGCTATTCGGGCGAACAGCCAATGTTCGAGTCAAACTCATGTTCGACCCAAACATAAAGCTCATCCCTACTGCTGACTCACTTCCAAGAAAGGGGTGTGGGGTAAGCTGACCTACTGGGAAAACCACTTGAATAACGTCAACACATCTGTTGTGAAATATAAGGATACATTTCTCCACATAGACTAGGCTTGTTTTGAAACTCATTTACGTCTTGATAAAAATATTTAAATAGGCAAATGACCTTGCCAAAGGTTAACTTTTCAGAATTGCATATTAAAATGATTAGCAGATCAAGATGTCTGATGCTGTATGCAAGTGACACTAAACTATGGTTTAATTTTTTTTTTTTAGATTTGAGTATGAATTCAGAATGCAAAAAAGACCTTCTTTTGATCTCAGACGCCTCCAAATCTTCAAATTCCATTTTTTTGGTGTTGTGATCTGACTTCCTGCCAAATTCATTATTCATGATCCCACTGTATGTAGGACCATGTATTACTGTATACAGTTGTGCTCATAAGTTTACATACCCTGGCAGAATTTATGATTTCTTGGCCATTTTTCAGAGAATATAAATGATAACACAAAAACTTTTCTTACACTCATGGTTAGTGTTTGGCTGAAGCCATTTATTATCAATCAACTGTGTTTACTCTTTTTAAATCATAATGACAACAGAAACTACCCAAATGACCCTGATCATCACGCCAAATTACTTTGTGGCAGAAGGGACGAGGCTTGTCTCTGTGCTGTTTGGCGTATTGTAAGTGGGATACTTTGTGGCATTTGCATAGTACTGGCTTTCTTCTGGTGACTCGACCATGCAGCCAGGGGCGGACTGACCCATCGGTCATTCGAGCACGGACCGAGGGCCCATGCCGCTAGGGGGCCCGTGAGAGTCTCTGCATCCGTAATGCATGATGCAACTCGCAGGAATTCAGCAGAACGCGGCTGTGATAATACCTCTCACAGCGCGCTGTTCCTTGCCAGCTCCTCCTTCCCTCCCATCCACCCCAGGTGCTTGTACATGACATCACCTGGGACAGACGATAGGAGAGGAGGGGCCGGCGGGAAGCAGCGCGCTGTGAGAGGTATTCAGGCATCGGGTGAGGCGCTGTTTTTGTTGGAGTCTGGAGGCAGTGGGGTACCTATGAGGGGGGCAGCGGTCCGCCCTCGGGTGTCAGACACTGGGGGGTGTCAGGCCAGCGCCTCCCCCGTAAGTGAAGTGGTCGCGGGCTTAGGCAATGCTCAGACGGGCTCAGGTGATGGCTGTGACAGGATGCGCGGGGTGCTCGGGCCGGGTGCAGACTGTACCGCTACCCGGGTGACACGCCGCCAGACTGACACAGACAGGAGCAGGAGAAAACACTGTCTCTCTCTCCTGTACAGCAGGGTAGGGAGATAGAGACAGTGGGGCAGCGCTGAATAGAAGACGAGAAATGCTGGAGTCAACTAGCAGGTGATTGGTTGCTAGGTGGTCCTAGCAATCAATCATTAGCATTGTTAATATTAAAAGTTAACTTCAGTAGTTCCTGCCCTCTGTTCAGCACTGGTGTGTCTCTCCCTGTGCGTGAGTAAGGTAGGAAGGGGCAGAGAGGGGCGTGACTGTGCAGCATGCAGGGGCCCCAAAGCTAGGGGAAGTGGAGGTGACTGTGTAGCATGGGAGGAGGTGACTGTGCAGCATGCAGGGGGTCAAAAGCGGGGGGAGGTGACTGTGAAACATGCAGGGGGGGGAGAGGTGACTGTGCAACATACAGGGGGTCCAAAGCTGGGGGGTGACTGTGTCACATGCAGGGGGGGGAGAGGTGACTGTGCAGCATGCAGGGGGTCCAAAACTGGGGGGGAGGTGACTGTGTAACATGCAGGGGGGGGAGAGGTGACTGTGCAACATGCAGGGGGTCCAAAGCTGGGGGAGGTGACTGTGTAACATGCAGGGGGGGCAGAGGTGACTGTGCAACATGCAGAGGGTCCAGAGCTGGGGGGGAGGTGACTGTGTAACATGCAGGGGGGGGGGGGAGGTGACTGTGCAGCATGCAGGGGGGGGGGTGACTGTGCAGCATGTTGGGGGGAGAGGTGACTGTGCAGCACGCAGGGGGTCCAAAGCTGAGGGAGAGGGAGGTGACTGTGTAACATGCGGGGGGAGAGGTGACTGTGCAGCATGCAGGGGGTCCAAAGCTGGGGGGGTTTATGTAATGTAAAGGGGTCCAGAGGTGCAGGGTGCTGTGTGATGTAAAGGGGTCCAGAGGTGCAGGGTGCTGTGTGATGTATAGGGGTCCAGAGGTGCAGGAGGTTTTGTAATGTAAAGGAGTCCAGAGGTGCAGGGTGCTGTGTAATGTGCAGGGGCCCAGAGCTTCAGGGGGGGCTGTGTAATGTAAAGGGGTCCAGTTATGGAGAGGGGGTACAAAGTAGTGACAATGAGATATTGGGGGGTGCAGAGGTATGCAGGGGGCACAGTGGGGTGTTTTTACATTTTAAAGTGGGGGGGTGCCAGATATAGGATCCGCTCCGGGTGCCTCTAGGTATGCTCCTGTCTGGAGGTACCATGATGGCTGCCATCGCGGGAGTGGGTGGAGCGGCAAACAGTACAGGTGTAGGGGGCCTGACCCCAACAGGACCGCCGGAGGCCCCTCGTGATAGTCTCTTGGTCCTCCCTTATCCTCTCCCCCCACAGTGTCCTCCGCCCACCCACAGTGTCCTCCACCCACCCACAGTGTCACCCTGGGTCCTCCACCCACCCACAGTGTCACCCTGGGTCCTCCACCCACCCACAGTGTCACCCTGGGTCCTCCACCCACCCACAGTGTCACCCTGTGCCTTCTTCCCCCACGGCTGCCCTGAGAGACACTGTCCTGTGTCTGGAGGATTACAGTGCTTTGCTGTGTGCCCTGTGTTTTGGTTTTTACCCTGCTATTTGCCCTACTGCGTGCCCCGTAGCCTGTGATGTGCCCCATGCCCTGTAATATGCCCTGCTGTGTACCCCCCGGATGTGCCATACTGTGTGCCACATGCCCTGTGATGTGTCCTTTGCCCTGCTATGTGCCCCATGCCCTGCTGTGTACCGCCTGATGTGACCTACTGTGTGCCGTGATGTGCTCTACTGTGTACTCCCTGATGTGTCCTACTGTGTGCCACATGCCATGTGATGTGCCCTGCTGTGTACCGCCTAATGTGCCCTGTGACCCATAATGTTCCCTACTGTGTGCCCTGTGATGTGACCTACTGTGTTCCCCATGCCCTGTGATGTGCTCTGTGCCCTGCTGTGTACTCCCTGATGTGCCCTGTGCTTTGCTGTGTACCCCACTGTGTGCCCCATGCCCTGTTATGTTCCCTGCTGTGTGCCGCCAAATGTGCCCTGTTTCCAATGATATGCCCTACTGTGTGCCCTGTGCTCTGCTGTGTGCCCTACTATGTGTCACATGCCCTGTGATGTGCTGCATGCCCTGCTGTGTACCCCCTGATGTTCCCTGTGCCCCCTGTGATGCACCATGCTGTGCTCAATAATGTGCCCTGCTGTGTACAGCATAATAAACCTTGCTGTGAGCCCCGTGATGTGCCCTTCTGTGTACCCACTGATGTTCCCTGTGCCCCCTGTGATGCACCATGCTGTGCTCAATAATGTGCCCTGCTGTGTACAGCATAATAAACCCTACTGTGGGCCCCATACCCTGTGCCCTGCTGTGTACCACCTGATGTGCCCTGCTGTGTGTCCTGTAATGTACCCTATGCCCTGTGATGTTCTCAGTGCCCTGCTGTGTACCCCCCTGACGTGCCCTGTGATGTGCCCCACTGTGTGTCCTGTGATGTTCTCAGTGCCCTGCTGTTTACCCCCTGATGTGCCCTTTGCCCCATGATGTGCTTTCCTGTGTGCCCTGAGATGTGCCCTACTGTGTGCCCCATACCCTGTGTTGTTCCCTGCTGTGCGCCCTGTGATGTGCCTGTGCCCTGCTGTGTGCCTTACTGTGTGCCCCATGATTTATGTAGGTGGGGCTTTGTGTAGGTGTGGCTTGCGTATGGGTAACCCCATCTAGATCTCCATCAGCATATGTGGGCAGTCAGAACCCCAGGGATGAAATAAGATGTGTCAGGTGGAAGATTTGCTGTTCTGATAGTCACACTGGTCAGACCCCCACGGGTCCTGCACAGGATATGACAGGTTACTCAATCTTGCTTTCAATTGTAAACACAGACGCCAGCAGAAGAAGAATTCTACTACTTCCTTTCTTGGCCACAATCTGCAGGTCATCAGTCAGGGCCGCAGGAAGTCTGCTGCCTTCTGTGTTTACAAATGGCAGTGGCAGTCAGGTAGCTGTCAAATCCTGTACGAACCTGTGCCGGTGGAAGCTTGGATAGGGTCAGGTGACAGACAACCCCTTTACCTCCAACCCCCCCCTTGCACCAACTACCCCTCCACCCCCTCCAATTATCCTAAAACTAATTATGAGCCCCAGCTTTATCGGTGTAAGCAGCAGTGTAAAGAATCACCAATGATGCAGCTTCAGTAGTGGCAGTATTAGTGATTATACTCCAAATTCTGTGAATATATGCACTGTGTTGGGATCTACTTCTCATCCCCACTGGGCCGCCCATTGTCTCCAGCATAGGGTAGCTAGTGGCAAATGTATCAGCATTCAGCAGTACCTCAAAGTCAAGCTGGAATGCCTGCACTCTCCCCTCTCCTGTTTGGTGCCTGCTAGCTCTGACACCCTCACATTTTTGTAAATATTTTAGTATATCTTTTAATGTAACAACACTGAAGAAATTATTTCTCAAAGACAACATCTGGATATGACGCTGAGCATGTGCACTCAACTTCTTTGGTCGACCATGGCGAGGCCTGTTCTGAGTGGAACCTGTCCTGTTAAACCACTGTATGGTCTTGGCCACTGTGCTGCAGCTCAGTTTTAGGGTCTTGGCAAACTTTTCATAGCCTAGGCCATCTTTATATAGAGCAACAATTTTATTTATTTTTTCAGATCCTCGGAGAGTTCTTTGCCATGAGGTGCCATGTTAAACTTCCAGTGACTAGTATGAGAGAGATAACACCAAATTTAACACACCTGCTCCCCATTCACACCTAATGCCGCGTACACACGGCCGATTTTTTCGACGGTGAAAACACCGTCGAAAAAATCGACGTTAAAAACGAGGAACAGCTTGTTCCCCTCACACACGGCCGTTTTAAATGTCATTTTTTTTTTTGGTCGAAAAAAACGACCGTGTGTGGGCTCCGCGGCAGTGTTTCCCTATGGGAAACACTGCCGCGGAAAACATGTCGAAAAAAACGACAAGAAAAATTAGAACATGTTCTAATTTTTCTCGTCGTTTTTAATGCCGTTTTTCTCGTCGAAAAAAACGACAGAAAGCCCACAGACTATCGTTTTTCTCGTCGAATGGGAAAAATTTATTTTTTTCCGACGGGAAAAACGGCCGTGTGTACGCGGCATAAGACCTTGTAACACTAACGAGTCACATGACACCGGGGAGGAAAAATGGCTAACTGGGCCCAATTTGGACATTTTCACTTAGGGGTTGTTGCCAGCGGTTTAGACATTAATGGCTGTGTGTTGAGTTATTTTGAGGGGACAGCAAATTGTCACTATTCTACAAGCTGTACACTCACTACTTTACATTGTAGCAAAGTGTCATTTCTTCAGTTTTGTCACATGAAAAGATATAATAAAATATTTTCAAAAATGTGAGGGGTGTACTCACTTTTGTGAGATACTGTATGCATACAATGAAAGCATATCAGCACCTTTGAAATAATAAATGTATTTCTTATTTTTCCATTATTTGTAATTAAAGGTCAAACATTGGCATAGAAATTCCAAAAAGAGTTGGAAGTATCAATGTTTTAAAATGCGCAAGTAAGTCTACATTTTCCTATTATTTTTATTTATGTGTACCTTTAATACAGTGGTTCTCAACTCCAGTCCTCAGGACCCACTAACAGGCCAGGTTTGCAAGATAACTGAAATACATCACAGGTGATATAATTTGCTGCTCAGGGATTGCAGGATTTTAGTCTGCATCTCCCCAAGGTAATACTTAAAATCTGGCCTGTTAGTGGGTCCTGAGGACAGGAGTTGAGAACCACTGCTTTAATAAATGTTCTACTACTTCCCTTGCACATGATTGGGTATTTAGAGTGAATACAGGCTCACGTTATTAACTAAGGTGAGCTTTGTGTTCACTCTGAATACCCAATCATGTGCAAGGGAAATAGTAGAAAATAGATTTTGTTAGCGTATAATTGGTTGATTGGAGTCAACTTAGCTTCAGTTTAACCAATTGCCGCCCGCGCTATAGCCGAAAGATGGCTACAGCGTGGACTTCCAATGCTCCCCTGCGGCGTACAAGCGGTGCGCTCTGTAATTGCTGAGTCCTTCAGACTCAGCTGATCACAGATTTGGGTAAAGGGACAATCACAGCGGCCATTTAGCACATGATCAGCTGTCAGCCAATGATAGCTGATCACAGGATGTAAACACAAGCCGGTTATTGGCTTTTCTCTCCTCACGCAAACAGCATGAGGAGAGGAGAGATGCCGATAACCGGCTTGTGTTAGGGACATGTGTCCTGATTATCAGTGCTGCCAGTCAGTGCCCACCAGTGCTGCCAATCAGTGCCCACCAGTGCCACCTATTAGTGCCCATCAGTGCTGCCAATCAGTGCCCATCATTGCCTCCTCATCAGTGTCACCTACCAGTGCCGCCTACCAGTGCTGCCTATCAGTGCCCACTCTCAGAGCCGCCTCATAAGTGTCCATCAGTGCCACCTATCAGTGCAGCCTCATCAGCGCACATCAGTAAAGGAGAAAAATTACCTGTTTTTTTTTTTGTGGTCTTTTCTAGTTTGTTTAGCAAAAAATTAAATACCACCAAAACAAAACTCTAGTTGTGTGAAAAAAAATAATAAAAATGTCATGTGCCGCGTGTACAGACGATCGGAAATTCCGACAACAAAATCGTAGATTTTTTTCCGCCTGATGTTGGCTCAAACTTGTCTTGCATACACACGGTTGCACAAATGTTGTCGGAAATTCCGAACGCCAAGAACGCGGTGACGTACAAGACGTACGACGGCACTATTAAAGGGAAGTTCAATACCAGTCGTGTTAGTAGAGGTTTGGTGAGAGACAATTCGCGCTTTTCAGCCTCGTGCTTTTCAGTCCGTTACAGCGTGACGAATGTGCTATCTCCATTACGAACGCTAGTTTTACCAGACCGAGCGCTTCCGTCTTGTACTTGATTCAGAGAATGCGTGGAATTTTGTGCGTCGGAATTGTCCACACACGATCGGAATTTACAAGAACGGATTTTGTTGTCGGAAAATTTGAGAATCAGCTCTCAAATTTTTGTTGTCGAAAATTCCGACAGCAAATGTCCGATGGAGCCTACACACGGTCGGAATTTCCGACAAAAAGCTCCCATCGAACATTTGTTGTCAGAAATTCTGACTGTGTGTACGCGGCAATATGAGTACAGTGTTGCAAGACCGCACAATTGTTATTCAAAGTGTCAAAGCACTGATAGCTGAAAAATGGCCTGGGTAGTAAGGGGGTAAAAGTGCACAGTAGGCAAATGGTTAATTACTAAGCTCAGTGATTATTCATGGTGACAGCCTTTACTTCTTTAGTAAATCAAACTTGACAACCATAGCAATTATGTCTGGGCCATCTGCCTTTAAAGGGCCAAAAGGCAATTGGTTGTTCTGTACCACCTGTGGTATGCCCTAATGTGTCACACAATACAACCAATAACCCATAAGCACATAAGCAGTTAACTAACCACTCCACCTACATATGATAAAAAGGCGTTAACGGCTGTCCATGTTCCCTACAAACGAGGACTATTTGTCCTCGTGGCCATTGTCCCAGGATAAAAAAAAGTGGGTCAAAATCAAAAATTATACAGTTGCTACCAGGACGGGAATAGGTGGGAGCTTAAAAATGTCAGAGGTTGAATCCCCTTAGTATGGGGAGATGTCCAATCACTTCTTGTTGTGTCTTTGGGGCATAAAGTAAGGCATACCTCCCAACCATTCCACGGGACCGTCCCGCAATTTGAAGTAAGTACCAGGGCCCCGCGGATCTGGGCTGAACAAGTTCCAGCCCTGGGTTCCACTCAGTAGTGGTATCCTCAATGCGTGCAATGTGTGTTCTCACACAAAGCACCAATTGAGGATTCCTGGGAGAAAATCTGGCCGTAATCTCTGCTCCCCCATCTTAATGCAGTCACCGGTTGTTAGGACCACCATCATCCTAGCAACTGATGACATCATTTGCAGGCCTTTTGGCTCCGCCCCCATCTTCGACTCCCGATCCTGCCTCTCAGTGGCACCTATGCCGGCTCTCAGCAGCTCCAATCCTGTCTGCCAGCAGCCCGATCCCATGTGCCAGTGGCTTCCGATTCTGTCTGCCAGCAGCCACAATGCCGGCTCTCAGCGGCTTTTGGAAGTTAAGCAAAACTATTTCTCACACAGAAACGCTCCACCTGCTTCTGTGTGTTTGCGCCAGGCCCTGTGTCCTAGCTGGGGAGGGGGGCATTAGTAAGAGAGGAAAGGGGAATTGGTGAAAGAGCTGGGGGGGGGGCATTAGTAAGAGAGGAGGGGGAATTGGTAAGAGGGCTGGGGGGGGTTAGTATGAGAGCAGGAGGGAATTGGTGAGAGCTGGGGAGGCATTGCTGAGAAAAGTGGGGTGCATTGGTGAGAGCTGGGGGGCATTACTAAGAGAGGAGGCGTGCATTGGTGAGAGAGCTGGGGGGCATTAGTAAGAGAAGAGAGGGGGCATTGCTGAGAGAGCTGGGGGGGGGCGTTGCTCAGAGAGATGGGGGGGATTGCTGAGAAAGCTATGGTGGAGGCATTGGTGAGAGAGCTAGGTGGCATTTGTGAGAGGTGAGAGAGCTGGGTTTTGTTTAACGCCCACATTTTGCCGTTACGCATGCCGCAGCTCACTTACTCCATCATTTGTCCCTCATTCTGAAGTTCAAAAGTTTAGAGGTATGAGTAAGGGGAACTCTCACCAATGAGGAAACAGAGAGCAATAATAATCTGTCAGAGGTTCTAACATTTTCCTACTCCAAGGGTCTCCAACCACAGCCCACGGGCCACATCCGATCTGCTGCAAGATTTTATCTTGCAGTAGGGCCAGTGACATATTCCCAATGTGCACCGATTGAGGATTCAGGTCAGCAGAGGTTTCCTATAGTCTCTGATGAGGACCCTGATGTAATAGAGGACTCCTATGGCGGTGACTTCAAAATGCTCCAAGGGGTTTCCAACCACAGCCCGCGGGCCACATCTGACCTGCTGCAAGATTTTATCTTGCGGTAGGACTAGGGTTGCCACCTTTTCTTCAAGCCAAACCTGAACACTTTAGCGGCACAGGGCACATTGTTTTTGTAGTATACACTACAGGATTATAAAAATACCCAGGACAACTTTAGGTGCCCCAAGAAGAGTAGTAACTATGTTCGCTACGGCAAACAGTGGGTGTGGCCAAACTACTCTTGCTGACATCATTGTCCTGCCCCCAGTGATGCCAAACCCATAGCTCCCAACTGTCCCTGATTTTGAGGGACTGTCCCTGACTTGGAACAAAGTCCCTCTGTCCCTCTTTTTGGTCTGATCTACATAGTTATAGTAAATGCACTTTTTATCCTTCAAAACTGTTTCCTAGGGCTAAACCGTTCATCCAATTTCTAAATTGTTGCATTTGTAAATTTGAAAAGCCAATATAAGGGAATAGTAGTGGTAAAAAAAAAGCATGCGTGAATTTAATCAATAATTTTTCTGTGTAATTCTCCTTTAAGGGGGCGTGGCAGGGGCATGGCATGCGGTGTGTCCTATGCCTACATACTTTTTCTAATAATTCCCATCTTCAAAAAGTTGGAAGGTATGCAAACCTGCCCCCAGACAGACGCCGCAGCTACCGGACAGCAACAGATTTGTGTGAGACTAGCCCACGGCCCAGTCTGAATAATGTGTCCGGTTTTCAGGCAGACTGAAACCCGGACACATTATTCAAAACCTGAACTGTCCGGGTGAATCCTGGACAGGTGGCAACCCTAGGTAGGATCAGTGACATATCCTCACTGGGCAGCAGAGGTTTCCTATAGTCTCTGCTTCCATCTGAGGGGCTCTGATGAGAACCCTGATGTAAGAGAGGACTCTGATGTGATGGGGACTCTGATGGAGACCCAAATACTGTGTAGGAGGCACTCAGCTAGGGACCCTGATCTAATGGGAGACCCTGATGTAAGGGGAGATTCTGATGGGGACCCTGATGTAAGGGGGAACCAGATTTAAAGAGAAGGTCATTTATTTATAAAACAGAGTTTTCTCTTCGACCAGTGAATATTTGTAAAATATACTATGTGGTCTTCATATGGGAAAGTTTGGAGACCCCTGCTCTACTCTATTCAAAAAAAAAAAAAAAATTGGCTGCAGTTCTACCATTATGTTTAGTTATAGATTCCCTTTTGAAATTCATAGTGATATTAATGTGTACTAAAAAAAAGACAAAAAGAACTTTGTGAACCTAAAAGATTATGCTAACACAATTCTTTTTCAGAAACTCCTATGACTGTGACTTCAAAATGCTCCAAGGGGTCTCCAACCACAGCCCCTGGACCACATCCAACCTGCTGCAAGATTTTATCTTGCGGTAAGACCAGTGACATATCCTCACTGGGCAGCAGAGGTTTCCTATAGTCTCTGCTTCCATCTGAGGGGCTCTGATGAGGACCCTGATGTAAGAGAGGAATCTGATGTAATGGGGACTCTGATGGAGACCCAAATACTGTGTAAGAGGCACTCCAATGGGGACCCTGATCTAATAGGAGACCGTGATTTAAGGGGAAACTCTGATGGGGACCCTGATGTAAGGGGGAACCAAATTTAAAGACCAGCGAATATTTGTAAAAATAGGATTTTTGTAACAGCTTACCTGTAAAATCCTTTTCTTGGAGTACATCACGGGACACAGAGCGACATAGTCATTACTAATGGGTTATATAGTTACCGTCAGGTGCTGGCACTGGCAACTTCCAAAACCGGAAGTACCCTCCCCTATATAAGCCCCTCCCATCCGGGAGCACCTCAGTTTTGTAGCAAAGCAATAAGTGTCCCCAAAGAGGGGCGGGAGCTCTGTGTCCCGTGATGTACTCCAAGAAAAGGATTTTACAGGTAAGCTGTTACAAAAATCCTATTTTCTTTCTCGTACATCACGGGACACAGAGCGACATAGTCATTACTAATGGGATGTCCTAAAGCAATGCCAAATGAGGGGGGGGATACACCATATATAAGCTGAGCGCTATCAGACATGAGGATCTTTTGCGGCCTGCAACACACTGCGCCCAAAGGCGACATCCTCCTGACTTCTAACGTCCACCTGGTAGAACCTAGTAAACGTGTGTACCGAAGACCATGTTGCAGCCTTACAGATTTGATCCAGGGAGGCCTGGTGATGCACTGCCCATGAAGTTCCAACTGCTCTCGTGGAGTGCGCCCTAACTTTGAACGGAGGCGGTCTACTTCTCAAGCTATAGGCTTGTATTATGACATGTCGAATCCACTTGGCTAAAGTAGATTTTGACGCTGCCTGACCCTTTCTGGGGCCTTCCGGCAGAATAAACAAAGTATCCGTTCTGCGAATCTGAGCAGTGGCTTTTAGATAAGCTTTAACTGCTCTTACTACATCCAAAGAATGCAATAACTTTTCCTCTACCGAAGTAGGCTTGGGGAAAAAAGAAGGAAGAACCACATCTTGGTTCAAATGAAAACTCGATACCACCTTAGGAAGAAAGGCTGGATGAGGACGTAACACTACTCTGTCCTTATGGATAACCAGATATGGCTCCTTACAGGACATAGCTGCTAATTCCGATACTCTTTTAGCCGAACAAATGGCTACTAGAAAAATCAATTTCCTGGTGAGAAGCACTAAGGAAATATGCTGTAATGGTTCAAATGGTTGTTTCTGTAGAACCGACAGAACCAAGTTTAGATCCCATGGACATATGGGAATATTAACCGGAGGACTAATACGCATCACTCCTTGTATAAAGGCTTTGACTAGTGAATGCGAAGCCAAGGGCCTTTGAAAAAATATTGACAAGGCCGAAATCTGACCCTTGATAGTACTCAAGGCAAGCTTCCTATCTACAGCCTATTGTAGGAAGTCCAGAATCCTACCTATTACGTATTTACGTGGATGCCATTTCTTGGCTTCACACCAGGCGATGTACGCCTTCCAGATTCTATAGTAGATCTGCCTGGATACCGGCTTCCTGGCATTGATCATGGTAGATACCACAGCATTAGAGAGCCCTCTCTTTTTTAGAATGTGGGCTTCAATAGCCAGGCCGTCAAACCTAGGGCTGGTAAGGAAGGGTGGTATATCGGTCCCTGCGAAAGCAGGTCCGGACGATGTGGGAGGGTCCAAGGACTCCCCACAGACATTTTTACAATCTCCGCGTACCATGCTCTTCGGGGCCACGCTGGAGCCACCAGAATCACTGGTTTCTTTTCTACCCTGATTCTGCGGAGTAATCGAGGTAACAATTGTGGCGGTGGGAATGCATATATCAGCTTGAACTGATCCCAAGGGAACACTAGGGCATCCGAGCCGCACGCTAGGGGATCCCTTGCCCAAGAGACAAACCTGTCCACTTTTGTGTTGAATCTGGATGCTAGCAGATCTACATCCGGTGTTCCCCACCGCTGACATATTGTCCGGAAAACCTCGGGATGAAGGGACCATTCCCCTGGGCATAATTGTTGGCGACTTAGAAAGTCCGCCTTCCAATTCTCCACCCCTGGAATGAATACCGCAGATATGGCTGGGACATATCTTTCTGCCCATCTCAGGATGTAATTTACTTCCCTTTGGGCTGCACGACTCCTGGTGCCCCCCTGACGATTGATATATGCCACTGCTGTGGCATTGTCTGACTGAACTCTGACAGGGGACCCTTGGAGTTTGGATGTCCATGCTACTAGGGCATACCGGGCTGCTCGTATCTCTAAGAGATTGATGGGCAGGGCCTTTTCCGCATCCGACCATCTGCCCTGGAGAGACCATTGCTCCAGTACTGCTCCCCAGCCTATAAGGCTGGCATCTGTAGTGACCACCTTCCAGGAAATCGGACTGAAGGATTTCCCTCTTTCCAGATTCTGGGGAACCAACCACCAGCGGAGGCTCCTGCGAACGGAAGGGGACAAGGACATTGGTAAGTCCAGAGCCTGAACTTTTTTGTTCCAGGCTGACAGTATGGCCCTTTGCAACTTCCTTGAATGGAATTGACCGTAGGGTACTGCTTCGAATGATGCCACCATTTTTCCCAGCAGCCTCATGCACAGGCGTATGGATGGCTGTCTTTTTGAACCCACTAAGTGGATCAAATCTCTCAAAGACGACCCCTTTTCTTGAGGCAAGAAAATCTTTCTCTGGTCTGAATCCAGCCTTAGCCCCAAGTATTCCAGACTTTTGACTGGTTTTAGGGCTGACTTGTCTTGGTTGATAATCCAACCGTGATATTCCAGATACTTGATTGTCTCGTGAACAACCACTTCTAGTTTTTTACTGGGAGCTTCAGCAGACCAGTTTTTGAGCCATAGAAGCCTGCGCATATGTACTACAGACAGCGTAAGGCGGGAGGCCTGATGGATTGAATCCTTTATAGCGTCCACCGCAAAGCATAAGGCTCTAGGTAGATCAGCTAGGGCAAGAGCCTGCTGATCCGGCAAGTCTCTTAAGACCTGTTTCAACTGATCCTTCACTGCTTGGCAGACCCCTATAGCTGCCACTGCTGGTTGTGTCACCAATCCTGCTGTAGAAAAAGCAGATTTCAATAATGACTCCAATTTTTTATCTATTGGGTCCTTGAACATTTGGACATTTTCCACCGGACATGTCAGTGATTTATTCACACAAGAGATGGCTGCGTCCACTGTAGGGACCTTCCATTTTCTGATGAACCTATCCTCCATGGGATAGACCACCGGAAATTTCTTGGGGGGAGTAAATATTTTGTCAGGATGCTCCCAATCCTGGTAAATGAGCCCCTCCAGTAAAGGATGGATCGGAAAGGAACAAACAGTCTGGGGAGCTTTTAGCGACCCCAACGAGGAGACAGAAGTGGAGGATGGCTCCGCAAGTGGCATTTTAAATGCTGATCGGACCATATTAGTCAGGGACTGAACCCATAACCTCTCAGCATGTGATGCTGAGAACGGCTCTTCCACTGTTGATTCCTCTACAACCGAATCAACCTCATCCTGATCCCCCTCAGGTAGGTCGACCTCTGTATGGGACTGTTGCTCTGTTAACAGGCACTCTGAGGGAGGAGACGGAGATCGAGCGCTTTTCTCCTGTGACTGGGAAGCAGCGATTAATGCTGACAATCTCTCTTCCAGTCCTCCCAGAGCTGAGGAAAAAACCTCCTCTGTTACATACACAGGAGCAGGTGAACTGAGGACAGCCACAGTACCAGGTACTCCTGGGGGTGCCCTACGGTCACTAACCTCTGATTCTTCAGGGGAGACTGGTGCAGCCAAAGCATGCCCAAGATCCTCAGAGCCCGATGGAGACCCCCTATTCCTCCTGGAATTTCTAGTCCCAGAGTTTTAAGACGGCATATTCCTAAGCCACAAAGCTGAGGTATTCCAGCCGAAATACACCAGTTACTGATAATAGTCTAGCATAAATGCTGCTATAATAAACAGTTGGTGTCTACTAATGTGCCTTTCTAGGGGATGCCTGTATCAACCGCTTGCTGTATGCCTTTAAATGTTGCCAGCTCTGTCTCTGTACTTCATAGCCAGCTTACTACAATATTGTGGCTTTTTAAAACCTGCTGGGACGCCCGCACATGCGCAGAAGCGCTGCGGCGCGCACAGAGCGTCATCCCCCAGGCTCCGCCCCCTTTCCCGGCTCACCTCTATATATAGAGGCGCGTGCACGCGCACGCGCGCGGCCACGTGCGCCCTCTGCGCTAATTTCAAACATGGAAACCAGGGACAGGAGCCAGGGCCCCTCTTTGCCGCAGGCCGGGGGATGGACGAGCACTGCAACATGGCAGAGGAAGCAGTTTCCTATAGGAGAACTCACCAACTGCCTGGACTTTGCTCTCTGAGAAGAAACTAGTCCACATGACAAGAAAACATTCCACAGCGGCCTCTAGTGGACAAACACAGGTACCGCAGTCTAATATACTAAATATATATAAAAAAACTTTTTTTTTTTTTTTTTTCTTGACCACCATTAAAAATTATTACATTTTTTTAGTAGTTACAGGCATGCACAGAATCTTGCGGGAATACCATTAGGTAACAGACAGAAAGACAAATTAGGCTTGGGGGTCCCCCAATAGAACCAAGTTCCTGGGGGCCCCCACTTACCTGTTCCTCGCCGCAGGACTTTGTTTGGTCCACAAAAGCCCAAACTTCACCTATCACGGCGGGCATTGTAATCAAACCTTCAGGGATCGGGTTCCCAAGGATTCCACTCCCCTGGACCTGTATAGCACCCTGCACAGAAAACATCTTGGTCGTGGGTATGACCAGAGCTCTGGATCCCAGGGTCCAGCTCTCCTAAGAGAAGCATTACAGGCAGAACCTTGCTCTTCTCTTTGCAAGGCCCGGGTACCGACCGTTTAGCTATGAAGCTTTTTTGGTCGGATCCGGAATAGCTTACTGAGGCCCAAAAGAACCTGTACGCAAGCTCAGTGAAAAACACATGTTTCTTCTTGGCCAACACCTTAGACACTGGCAAAAAACTGAGATGTCCCGTGATGTACGAGAAAGAAAATAGGATTTTTGTAACAGCTTACCTGTAAAATCCTTTTCTTGGAGTACATCACGGGACACAGAGCTCCCGCCCCTCTTTGGGGACACTTATTGCTTTGCTACAAAACTGAGGTGCTCCCGGATGGGAGGGGCTTATATAGGGGAGGGTACTTCCGGTTTTGGAAGTTGCCAGTGCCAGCACCTGACGGTAACTATATAACCCATTAGTAATGACTATGTCGCTCTGTGTCCCGTGATGTACGAGAAAGAAATATACTATGTGACCTCCATATGGGAAAGTTTGGAGACCCCTGCTCTACTCTATTCAAAACAAAAACAAAAAAATTGGTTGCAGTTCTAATATTATGTTTAGTTATAGATTCCCTTTTAAAATTCATAGTGATATTAATGTAATGTGTACTAAAAAAAAAAGACAAAAAGAACTTTGTGAACCTAAAAAATTATGCTAACACAATTATTTTTCAGAAACTCCTATGGCTGTGACTTCAAAATGCTCCAAGGGGTCTCCAACCACAGCCCTGGGGCCACATCCGATCTGCTGCAAGATCTTATCTTGCGGTAGGACCAGTGACATATCCTCACTGGGCAGCAGAGGTTTCCTATAGTCTCTGCTTCCATCTGAGGGGCTCTGATGAGAACCCTGATGTAAGAGAGGACTCTGATGTAATGGGGACTCTGATGGAGACCCAAATACTGTGTAATGCCTTGTACACACGATCGGATTTCAGATGGAATAAAATCCGATGGACTTGTTTCATCGAAAACTCCGATTGTGTGTGGGCCCCATCGGACTTTTTTCCGTCGGAGTAAAAAAATAGAACATGTTTTAAATTTTTCCGATGGGAAATTCCGATCGTCTGTGTGGAATTCCATCTGAGAAAAATCCATGCATGCTCAGAATCAAGTCGACGCATGCTCCGAAGCATTGAACTTAATTTTTCTCGGCTCGTCTGCGTGTTTTACGTCACTGTGTTTTGGACGGTCGGAATTTAGTCTGACAGTGTGTAGGCAAGACTGATGGAAGTCAGCTTCATCGGAATTCCGACGGAAAATTCCATCTGATTTTATTCCATCGGAAATCCGATCGTGTGTACAAGGCATTAGAGGCACTCCAATGGGGACCCTGATCTAATGGGAGACTGTGATGTAAGGGGAGACTCTGATGGGGACCCTGATGTAAGGGGGAACCAGATTTAAAGAGGGGTCATTTATTTATAAAACTTTTTTTTTTTTTGACCAGCGAATATTTGTAAAATATACTATGTAAGGATGAGCTCAGGCGTGTTCGCATTGAACACATGCAGAGCCCGCCAAGGAAGTCGGCACTGCGCTAATCACAGGCAGGGAGACATTTCCCGATGCTCGGCTGCAGAGATCGGGACAATGTCTCCCTGCCTGTGATTAGCGCAGCGCGGTTCCGACGGCGCCGACTTCCTTGGCGGACTCTGCATGTGTTCAATGCGAACTCGCCTGAGCCCATCCTTAATACTATGTGGCCTTCATACGGGAAATTTTGGAGACCTCTGATCTACTCTGTTCAAAACAACAACAAAAATGTTGCTACAGTTCTACTATTATAAACAGAAATGAGAAATAATTAAATATTAAGTACCTCTTCCTCAGCACTCATGGGAATAAATATAATGATCAAGCTGCTACTATAAAGTTAATAATGAATCAAAATATGTGTAAATAAAAGGAAATTATTTAAACATTAATAGCGCTAAAAGGTTGTTCAAAAAATGCACAGTCCAAAACTCTGCTTGCGTAATCACTTAAAATGCATAATCCAACAAACTCGTTTATAGATAGAAAGTTTATATCTGTGACGCAAAAAACATCCTAAACAGGGAAAGATGATCTTCCTCCACACACTGCTTGTCTGCTAATTCCCAAAGGAAAATCACTTACCAGATTGTAAGTGAATTCAGAGCATGTCTGTGTATCCCAGATGTCATCCAGCTGGCAGATAATCCCCTCTGATGATCTCAGACTGGTGGATCGATCTTATATGGCTGTTGCCAGCGATCTCCAAAGGTTTCCATCTGTATGTAACTCATTAGGAAAATAAAAGGGTGCACATAGTGTAATCCAGTAAGGAATCCTTTATTTAGAGCAATTCAATTAGATTTACACTTAGGGCTCTTTCACACGGAGGTCCGTTCAGGTCCGCCTGTCAGTTTTTTAGGCGGACCTGAAACGGATCCTCCATGTACCCCTATGGAGGCACGGATGTCAGCGGAGACATGTCCGCTGACATCCGCTCCGCTCCGCCAAAGTGTGACGGAGGAAAACCCTATTTTTCCTTCCGTCGGCGGAGCGGATCGGATGACAACGGACTCTACGGTCCGTCGTCATCCGATTCCCCATAGGGGAGAGCGGCGCTCTGACAGGGCGGTCCCTGCACAGTGTGCGGGGACCGCCCAGTCATCCGTCGGCTCAGCGGGGATCAACGGAGCGATCCCCGCTGAGCAAGCGGAGCTTCACGGGGCGGATCTGCACGGATCCGCCCCGTGTGAAAGGGGCCTTACTGTTTTTAACAAGGCTGACACATTGTATCAAATAATCTCTTAAATTAAGTCGTGTAGTACTGCTATGCCTTACACCACCACAGCGTTGTTTCCCGGGAAGACAGAGCAGACAGTACGACGGCGTAGGTTGCTGCGTGATCCTGCCCTGACGCGCGTTTCCTCAATGCTTTCATCGGAGGGCGTCCTCTAAATAAAGGATTTCTTACTGGATTACATCTATAACCAAGTTTGTTGGATTATGCATTTTAAGTTCTACTATTATGTTTTGTTATAAATTCCCTTTTAAAATTCATAGTGTTCATATTAATGTATACAAAAAAAAGACAAAAATAACTTTTTGAACCTAAAAAATTATGTTAACACAATTCTTTTTCAGAAACTCCTATGACTGTGACTTCAAAATGCCAAACTGGGACCTCTCTTCCCTTCCCTAGCGGTTATTTCCTGAACAACCAATGGTTCCCCTCGTATTGCAATCTTTCTTCCTTTGAGCCCTTGTTAAACATAACTAAATGTTTGGCTGGCAAAATGATATATTTGATGGGCGATTCAACAATGCGCCAATGGATAGAATTCTTCTCAAAAGTCCTAAAGAGTAAGTAGCCTTGTTGTGTTGGCATAGCTGTGCGCAAAGGGTACACCCTAATTACCCCATATGCATTAGCATTGTCCAGAGGCATTACCAGGTGGGTGGTTGGGGGTACCAGTGGCCAGCATAAATGCTCCATTATATTAAAGGCTAGGTTCAACTTTAGGAACACGTTACACCTATTTTTAGGGTGTTATGTAATATGCTCCTAATCAACTGCCACCCACCACCTGAGCCTCCTTCCTGTAACAGCAGGTGGCATTCATATGTGTTTGAGCTTTGGTGTGCACACCCTAATGCAATAGGCTGCGCACACTTATGTGTTGGAGATTTTGAAAGTATAACTCCCTGGAACATATGACTTAAATAGTGAGCTTCTAATGGTCTCAAGGAGGCATATTATAGAGAACTGGGACACAGGCATTTTAGGGAGTTGTAACACATGCATTAAAATGCAACAGAGCAAATGGGCCCTTACTCTGTTATCTGAAACTGCAATGGCCTGGGTGGAGGTTTTCTGGCCTGCACATTCACATGCCTCAACAAATGGTGTTCCCAGAGCACCAGCATACTGGCAGCTAGGTAACTGTGAACAGTGAGGTGGTCTGGTAACTATGAATCTAGCATGGCAGCTGGAGGAGGTGGCATACATCATACCTCCCAACTGTCCCTGATTTCAAGGGATTGTCCCTGATTTGGAGCAATGTCCCTCTGTCCATCATTTTAGTCTGATCTCTATAGATGTATATAAAATGCACTATTTATCTATCAAAAGATGTTTCCTAGTGCTAAACCTTTCATCCAATTTCTAAATTGCTGCATTTATAAATTCCAAAAGCCAATATAAAGGAATAGTATTGGTAAAAACAGCACTTGTGGGTTTAATCAATCTTATTTTTTGTACGATTCTCCTTTAAGGGGGGCGTGGCAAGGGGTGTGTTCTATGCCTGCATACTTTTGGTGATAGGTGTCCCTCATTCCCATCTCAGAAAGTTGGGAGGTATCCATACATGCCAGGGCCACGATGCTTTGCTTCACGGCAAAATTTATACCACAGATTGCATTCAGTGAGCAATATCACTGCCAAACCCAATCCATTCTGGTGAATGGAGCCACGCTGCAATCACCATGCAACCGTTGTAATGCATGCAGTTGGCACAGTGCCGTGGGCTTTTAAGGGTTAAAACAGGCAGTGAAGAGACAAAATATTGCCTCCCTGCTACCTATCACCTGCCTTCTAAAAAAGCAATCCAAGTGTAAACAATAAAGGTGAGGGGTGGCACTGGACACCTTTGCTGCCATAGTTCTATGTGCTGGGTGTTTAGTACGCCCCTGTGCCTTTAACCACTTCAGCCCCTGAAGGATTTACCCCCTTCCTGACTGGGCCATTTTTTGCGATACGGCACTGCGTCCCTTTAACTGAAAATTGCCCCAAATAAAATTAAGTCCTTTTTTTCCCACAAATAGAGCTTTCTTTTAGTGGTATTTGATCACCTATGTTGTTTTTTATTTTTTGCGCTATAAACAAAAAAGATCGACTATTTTTGAAAAAAAAAAAAAAAAATATTTTACTTTTTGCTATAATATCCCCCAAATTTATTTCTATAATAAATTTATTCATCAGTTTAGGCCGATATATATTCTTCTACATATTTTTGGTAATTTGTTTTTTTGCAATAAGCGTATATTGATTGGTTTGTACAAAAGTTATAGCGTCTAAAAAATAAGGAATAGATTTATGGCATTTTTTTTTTACTAGTAATGGCGGTCTTTTTGACCCCAGATCTCTCAATAAAGAGGACCTGTCATGCTTGTTTCTATTACAAGGGATGTTTACATTCTTTGTAATAGCAGAAAAAAGGGATTTAAAAAATAAATAAATGGACAGTGTAAAAATCAAAAAGAAAAAGTAAAATAAATGAGAATTTTTTTTTTAAGCGCCCCGTCCCTCCATGCAAAAGCGAATGCATCCGTAAGTCGCACCCGCATATGTAAACCGTGTTCAAACCACACATGTGAGGTATCACCACGATCATTAGAGCGAGAGTAATAATTTGAGCTCAAGATCTCCTCTGTAACTCCAAACAGGTAACCTGTAAAAAATGTTAAAACATCGCCCATGGAGATATTTAAGTACTGTAGTTTGTCACCCTTCCACAAGTGTGTGCAATTTTAAAGCATAACATGTTAGGTATCTATTTTCTCGACATAACATCATCTTTCACATTCTACAAATAAAGTGTGCTAACTTTAGTGTTTTTTTTTTTTATTTCATTATTCATTAAAGTGTATTTTTTACAAAAAATTGGCATTTGAAAGACCCCTCCCTGTGCAAATACAGTGTGACATAAAATATTGTAATCATGATGACCATTTTTTCTCTAGGGTCTCTGTTAAGAAAAAAATAAAAATAAACACACATATATATATATATATATATATATATATATATATATATATATATATATTGTGACAGCAGGAAGGTAAAGTCACCTGGTTGCATCCAGGGGGGTAGGTATATTTCTCCCAGATTCAGGCTTTATGCCGACTTATACAACTAGGGAGAGAGTTGATGAAGCCCAGCTGAGGCTAGTGGGCTCATGGATGATTCATACCTCTAGGGAGAGTGCTGGGCGTCGTGCAGGCAGGGAGTTGATGAGACCAGCTGAAGCTTGTCAGCTCGTTTAAGGCCTCTATAAAAACTCCCAGCTTCATTAGGTGTTTGCTCATGCCTGGAACCAGACCTGTGTGGACTGTCTAGGGAGAGTGAACCCCTGTGCGGTGAGACAAAGCCTGTGTGGCTATTTGTTTGGACATTTACTAAACCAGGGACTTAGGGACTAGGACAGCACCAGGCTGATCCCAGTTGTTAGTTAGGGAAACCTGCATGTTTAGTCAGAGGTCAAGCTGACCAGGATTTATTTTGTTTATGTTTCTTTTTGCTTTGCTGTGTTTTTGTCACTGTAAATAGAGAAATAAACCGCACCTTTTGATCTTGAATACCACAAACTCCGTCTGCTGGGCCTGTTTTTGTGTGGGGAGCCCATCCAGGGGGTCACACACACCCGCTACCGAGTTAACCCCCTCACAGTTGGTGGAGAACCAGTGGCAGTTTTTTTTTAAGCCAGCATGGAGGAGATACTGAAACAGCTGGCTCTAGCAAATGCCAATCAACAGCAGACAAATGCAGGTTTGCAAAAGAGCTTTGCAGCCCAGCAACGAGCCCAGCAGCAATCTGAGGCCCGCTTCATAGACCTGTTGCAGAAGCAAGAGCAGAGACTACAACAACAGATGGAAGCAGTAATGCAGCAACGTCCGCAGACCAGTGAGGAAAGCCGTCCCACTAATACCGCGTCCTTTGGGGTGAGTCGTTTATTGACAAAAATGACTGGAGAGGATGATCCAGAGGCATTTTTGACCACATTTGAAAGGACTGCTGAAAGAGAAAAGTGGCCTGAGGAGCAGTGGGCTGGACTGGTGGCTCCTCTGTTAACTGGTGAATCGCAGAAAGCTTACTATGACCTAGAGCCTGACCAAGCAAAAGACTATGGGATGCTAAAAGCTGAAATATTGGCAAGGCTGGGTGTCACCCTGGCTGTCCGGGCTCAGCGTGTGCATAACTGGACTTTCCAGCTTGGAAAACCCCCCAGGTCTCAAATGTATGATCTCATTCACCTGAGCAGGAAGTGGCTACAGCCAGAGACTTTGTCCGCACCGGAGATTGTGGAACGTGTTGTGATGGATCGTTTCTTGAGAGCTCTTCCTACCGCCATTCAAAAGTGGGTAAGCCATGGAGACCCAGAAACGGCCGGTAAACTTGTGGATCGTGTAGAGAGATACTTGGCTGCAGAGAACCTGACGGCCTCTTCCAGAGACTCTCGGACTTTCCACCCTAAGACCAGACCATCCCCAGGGGCGGATAAGATGATTCCAAGGGGTGAGGGTGGAGAGAGTGAGAGGGTGGGAGCTCTGCCCAGGGTTTGGCGAGAACAGCCTGGGAAGTCGGGGGCTCAAGAGGCAGCCAAAAGGATAGTTTGCTACCGCTGCCGGCAAGCGGGACATATTGCAGCAAATTGCCCGGTTGTGGAGGAACCCATGCAATGTGACTTTCTGACGGACAGACGTCAGTCGCTGTGTGCGACAGTCGCATGCACTGCCATTCGGGGAACTGAGAAACATTTATGCAAAATGTGTATTAATGGTAGAAATGTTGTGGTATTACTGGATTCAGGTAGCCTTGTGACCCTGATAAAGGCTGAATTAGTTAAAACAGAGGTCTCTGGGAATAGCAAGGTAGCTGTTATTTGTGTGCATGGGGACACCCGAGAGTATCCAGTGACTACAGTGTGTTTCAAGACCCCCAAAGGTACCCTCTCTCATCCAGTGGGGTTAGTATCTCAATTACCGCATGATGCCATTGTGGGAAGGGATTTTCCGAAGTTCTGGGAACTGTGGGATGATCCTGAGCCCCCCACTGGTGCCCCTATGTACCAGTAAGGTGATAGCCAGAACTCCTCTGAGAGTGGTGAGGACTCTCCAGAATTTCCCTTGTCAGTATTGGCAGGCGAGACTCAAGAAACTGGAGAGGAGCCCACCTCCTCAGACGAAAACCTACCGTCTGTGGAGTTTTCTGATCTTGAGGTTCACAGGGAAAATTTTGCCACAGAACAGTTAAAAGACCCCGCCCTAATAAAGGCATGGGAAAACGTAGTGGAAATAGATGGCGAGTTAGTGAACCCAGATAATACCTGCACTTACCCATACTTCAGCGTAGAGAAGGACCTACTGTATCGGGTGGCAAAAAGGGCAGAAGAAACCGTTGAGCAGCTTGTGGTGCCCAAACCTTACAGGAAGTTGGTGTTGGAGTTGGCCCATGGGCACATTCTTGGAGGTCATCTGGGGACAGAGAAAACCCGAGAGAGGGTATTACAGAGATTCTATTGGCCTGGGGTGATGAAGGACATAGAAAATTATTGTTCCTCCTGCCCTGTGTGTCAGAGGTCGGCCCCGATGCCACATTTCCGTAGCCCGCTGGTCCCTCTACCCATCATTGAGGTCCCGTTTGAGAGGATCGCAATGGATTTGGTAGGTCCTATAATCAAGTCTGCTAGGGGGCACCAGTACATATTAGTTATAATGGACTATGCCACCCGTTATCCAGAAGCGATCCCTCTCCGAAATACCTCGGCCAAAACCATAGCCAAAGAGCTATCTCTTGTTTTTAGCCGGGTGGGTATTTGTAAAGAACTGCTTACGGACCAAGGTACACCCTTTATGTCCCGGGTTATGAAAGAGCTGTGTAAATTGTTCAAAGTGACGCAATTGCGTACGTCTGTGTATCACCCCCAAACCGATGGGCTGGTTGAAAGATTCAACAAAACCCTAAAACAAATGTTGAAGAAAGTGGTGGATAGAGATGGAAAGGATTGGGACTGTCTACTTCCTTATTTGATGTTTGCTATTAGGGAGGTGCCCCAATCCTCTACGGGATTCTCCCCCTTTGAGTTACTGTATGGGAGACACCCAAGAGGGCTGTTGGATATTGCCAAGGAAACTTGGGAAAGTGAGAGTTCTCCCCACAGGAGTGTGATTGAGCATGTCGCCCTGATGCAAGATCGAATTGCACAGGTAATGCCCATCGTGAAGGAACATTTGGCCCAAGCGCAGTTGGCACAGCAGAGAGTGTACAACCGTGGAGCCAAGACCCGTACCTTTTCCCCGGGGGATAGGATATTGGTACTTGTCCCTACGGTTGAAAGTAAATTCCTTGCCAAATGGCAAGGCCCCTACGAGATAATGGAAAAAGTGAGCGAAGTGAATTACAAGGTCAGACAACCAGGAAGGCGAAAGCCCGAACAGATCTATCACGTTAATCTGTTGAAAGCCTGGAGGGATAGAGAGTCCCTAGTCGCAGAAACTTGGTCACCAGCTCAAACTGGTTGCGTGATTCCGGAGGTTGGAATAGCAGCCACCTTGTCACAACCCCAACAACAGGAGGTTAAGGAGTTTGTGCTTCGCAACAAGGAGGTGTTCTCTGAGCTGCCGGGACAAACATCTGGGGTAGAGCATGATATTATTACCCCGCCCGGTGAAAGGGTGAAGTTAAAACCCTATCGGATCCCAGAGGCCCGACGGGAGGCAATACGGGAGGAAGTACAGAAAATGCTGAACTTAGGGGTGATAGAGGATTCCCAAAGTGATTGGTCTAGTCCCATTGTGTTGGTGCCTAAACCGGATGGGAGCTGGCGATTTTGTAACGATTTTCGTCAGTTGAACAAAGTTACAAAATTTGACACCTACCCCATGCCACGTATAGATGAGTTGATCGACCGGTTGGGAACAGCCCGATACATGACGACTCTTGACCTCACAAAAGGGTATTGGCAAATTCCCCTGGCCAAGTCGGCCAAAGAGAAAACCGCATTTGTAACCCCAGAAGGGGCGTTCCAATATAAGAGAATGCCGTTCGGGTTACAGAATGCGCCGGCCACATTCCAGCGGAAAATGGACCAGATACTGAGGCCCCACCGGAAGTATGCTGCGGCTTACCTGGATGACGTAATTGTCCATAGCACAGATTGGGCCTCACATCTACCAAAAGTGCAAGCAGTCCTAGACTCTATCTGGGAAGCGGGGTTTACGGCTAACCCCAAGAAGTGTACCATTGGGCAGGAGGAGGCCAAATATCTTGGGTACACCATTGGCAGGGGAGTAATAAAACCCCAACTCAACAAAGTCGAGGCCATCCAGAGTTGGCCACGTCCCAACAGCAAGAAGCAGGTACGAGCCTTTCTGGGAATCGCGGGTTATTATCGGCGCTTCATTCCCCACTTTGCTTCTAAGGCTGTGCCCCTAACCAACCTGACGAAAGGGAAAGGGTCGGTCATGATTAAATGGACCCCCGAGGCTGAGGCAGCATTCCAATTCTTGAAACAAGCCTTATGTAGCCAGCCAGTGTTGTACTCACCCGACTTCTCTAAAGACTTTGTCGTACAAAGTGATGCGTCAGATGTGGGGTTAGGAGCAGTATTGTCCCAGGTCTGGAACGGGGAAGAGCACCCAGTCATTTACCTCAGCAGGAAGTTGAAGTCCCATGAGGTAAATTACGCCACGGTTGAAAAGGAGTGTTTAGCGGTGAAGTGGGCTCTAGATTCCCTTCGGTACTATCTGCTAGGTAGGCACTTTGACATGGTTACGGATCACGCTCCGTTAAAGTGGATGGCTCAAAACAAGGAGACAAATAGAAGAGTAAATAGTTGGTTCCTGGCCCTACAGGAATTCAACTTCACAGTAAAGCATCGCCCTGGCGTTCAAATGGGGAATGTGGATGCTTTGTCTCGAGTACATGAATGCCTGATTGCTGGTGTTCCAACCCCAAGGTTAAAACAAGAGGGGGGGGTATGTGACAGCAGGAAGGTAAAGTCACCTGGTTGCATCCAGGGGGGTAGGTATATTTCTCCCAGATTCAGGCTTTATGCCGACTTATACAACTAGGGAGAGAGTTGATGAAGCCCAGCTGAGGCTAGTGGGCTCATGGATGATTCATACCTCTAGGGAGAGTGCTGGGCGTCGTGCAGGCAGGGAGTTGATGAGACCAGCTGAAGCTTGTCAGCTCGTTTAAGGCCTCTATAAAAACTCCCAGCTTCATTAGGTGTTTGCTCATGCCTGGAACCAGACCTGTGTGGACTGTCTAGGGAGAGTGAACCCCTGTGCGGTGAGACAAAGCCTGTGTGGCTATTTGTTTGGACATTTACTAAACCAGGGACTTAGGGACTAGGACAGCACCAGGCTGATCCCAGTTGTTAGTTAGGGAAACCTGCATGTTTAGTCAGAGGTCAAGCTGACCAGGATTTATTTTGTTTATGTTTCTTTTTGCTTTGCTGTGTTTTTGTCACTGTAAATAGAGAAATAAACCGCACCTTTTGATCTTGAAAACCACAAACTCCGTCTGCTGGGCCTGTTTTTGTGTGGGGAGCCCATCCAGGGGGTCACACACACCCGCTACCGAGTTAACCCCCTCACAATATATATATAGATTATATATATATATATATATATTGTGACAGCAGGAAGGTAAAGTCACCTGGTTGCATCCAGGGGGGTAGATATATTTCGCCCAGATTCAGGCTTTACGCTGACTTATACAACTAGGTGGAGAGTTGTATAAGCCCAGCTAAGGCTAGTGGGCTCATGGATGACTCATACCTCTAGGGAGAGGGCTGGGCGTCGTGCAGACAGGGAGTTGATGAGACCAGCTGAAGCTTGTCAGCTCATTTAGGCCTCTATAAGAACTCCCAGCTTCATTAGATGTTAGCTCATGCCTGGAACCAGACCTGTGTGGACTGTCTAGGGAGAGTGAACCCCTGTGCGGTGAGACAAAGCCTGTGTGGCTATTTGCTTGGACATTTAAAACCAGGGACTTAGGGACTAGGACAGCACTAGGCTGATCCCAGTTGTTAGTTAGGAAACCTGTATGTTTAGTCAGAGGTCAAATTGACCAGGATTTATTTTGTTTATGTTTCTTTTGCTTTGCTGTGTTTTGTCACTGTAAATAGAAAATAAACCGCACCTTTTTGATTTTGAAAACCACAACCTCCGTCTGCTGGGCCTGTTTTTGTGTGGGGAGCCCATCCCGGGGGTCACACACACCCGCTGCCGAGCCAACCCCCTCACAGTTGGTGGAGAATGCGGGCAGTTTTTTTTAAGCCAGCATGGAGGAGATACTGAAGCAGCTGGCTCTAGCAAATGCCAATCAACAGCAGACAAATGCAGGTTTGCAAAAGAGCCTTGCAGCTCAACAACAGAACTTCGCAGCCCAGCAGCAAGCCCAGCAGCAAGCTCACCAACAGAGTCTGGAAGCTCATCAACAAGCCCAGCAGCAATCTGAGGCCCGCTTCATAGACCTGTTACAGAAGCAAGAGCAGAGACTACAACAAATGGAAGCAGTAATGCAGCAACGTCCGCAGACCAGTGAGGAAAGCCGTCCCACTAATACCGCGTCCTTTGGGGTGAGTCGTTTATTGACAAAAATGACTGGAGAGGATGATCCAGAGGTATTTTTGACCACATTTGAAAGGACTGCTGAAAGAGAAAAGTGGCCTGAGGAGCAGTGGGCTGGACTGGTGGCTCCTCTGTTAACTGGTGAATCGCAGAAGGCTTACTATGACCTAGAGCCTGACCAAGCAAAAGACTATGTGATGCTAAAAGCTGAGATATTGGCAAGGCTGGGTGTCACCCAGGCTGTCCGGGCTCAGCGTGTGCATAACTGGACTTTCCAGCTTGGAAAACCCCCCAGGTCTCAAATGTATGATCTCATTCACCTGAGCAGAAAGTGGCTACAGCCAGAGACTTTGTCCGCACCAAAGATTGTGGAACGTGTTGTAATGGATCGGTTTTTGAGAGCTCTTCCTACTGCCATCCAAAAGTGGGTAAGCCATGGAGACCCAGAGACGGCCGATGGTCTTGTGGATCGTGTGGAGAAATACTTGGCTACAGAGAACCTGACGGCCTCTTCCAGAGACACTCGGACTTTCCACCCTAAGACCAGACCATCCCCAGGGGCGGATAAGAGGATTCCAAGGGGTAAGGGTGGAGAGAGTGAGAGGGTGGGAGCTCTACCCCAAGTTTGGCGAGAACAGCCTGGGAAATCAGCGGCTCAAGAGGCGGCAAGAAGGATCGTTTGCTACCGCTGCCGGCAAGCGGGACATATTGCAGCCAATTGCCCGGTTGTGGAGGAACCCATGCAGTGTGACTTTCTGACGGGCAGACGTCAGTCGCTGTGTGCGACAGTCGCATGCACTGCCATTCGAGGAACTGAGAAACATTTATGCAAAATGTGTGTTAATGGTAGAAATGTTGTGGTATTGCTGGATTCAGGTAGCCTTGTGACCCTGATAAAGGCTGAGTTAGTTAAAACAGAGGTCTCTGGGAATAGCAAGGTAGCTGTTATTTGTGTGCATGGGGACACCCGAGAGTATCCAGTGACTACAGTGTGTTTCGAGACCCCCAAAGGTACCCTCTCTCATCCAGTGGGCTTAGTATCTCAGTTACCGTATGACGCCATTGTGGGAAGGGATTTTCCGAAGTTCTGGGAACTGTGGGATGATCCTGAGCCCCCCACTGGTGCCCCTATGTACCAGGAATGTGATAGCCAGAACTCCCCTGAGAGTGGTGAGGACTCTCCGGAATTTCCCTTATCAGTATTGGCAGGGGAGACTCAAGAAACTGGAGAGGAGCCCACCTCCTCAGACGAAAACCTACCGTCTGTGGAGTTTTCTGATCTTGAGGTTCACAGGGAAAACTTTGCCACAGAACAGTTGAAAGACCCCGCCCTAATAAAGGCACGGGAAAACGTAGTGAAAATAGATGGCGAGTTAGTGAACCCAGATAATACCTGCACTTACCCATACTTCAGCGTAGAGAAGGACCTACTGTATCGGGTGGCAAAAAGGGCAGAAGAAACCGTTGAGCAGCTTGTGGTGCCCAAACCTTACAGGAAGTTGGTGTTGGAGTTGGCCCATGGGCACATTCTTGGAGGTCATCTGGGGACAGAGAAAACCTGAGAGAGGGTATTACAGAGATTCTATTGGCCGGGGGTGATGAAGGACATAGAAAATTATTGTTCCTCCTGCCCTGTGTGTCAGAGGTCGGCCCCGATGCCACATTTCCGTAGCCCGCTGGTCCCTCTACCCATCATTGAGGTCCCGTTTGAGAGGATCGCCATGGATTTGGTAGGTCCTATAATCAAGTCCGCTAGGGGGCACCAGTACATATTAGTTATAATGGACTATGCCACCCGTTATCCAGAAGCGATCCCTCTCCGAAATACCTCGGCCAAAACCATAGCCAAAGAGCTATCTCTTGTGTTTAGCCGGGTGGGTATTTGTAAAGAACTGCTTACGGACCAAGGTACACCCTTTATGTCCCGGGTTATGAAGGAGCTGTGTAAATTGTTCAAAGTGACGCAATTACGTACATCTGTGTATCACCCCCAGACCGATGGGCTGGTTGAAAGATTCAACAAAACCCTAAAACAAATGTTGAAGAAAGTGGTGGATAGAGATGGAAAGGATTGGGACTGTCTACTTCCTTATCTGATGTTTGCTATTAGGGAGGTGCCCCAATCCTCTACGGGATTCTCCCCCTTTGAGTTACTGTATGGGAGACACCCAAGAGGGCTGTTGGATATTGCCAAGGAAACTTGGGAAAGTGAGAGTTCTCCCCACAGGAGTGTGATTGAGCATGTCGCCCTGATGCAAGACCGAATTGCACAGGTAATGCCCATCGTGAAGGAACATTTGGCCCAAGCGCAGTTAGCACAGCAGAGAGTGTACAACCGTGGAGCCAAGACCCGTACCTTTTCCCCGGGGGATAGGATACTGGTACTTGTCCCTACGGTTGAAAGTAAATTCCTTGCCAAATGGCAAGGCCCCTACGAGATAATGGAAAAAGTGAGCGAAGTGAATTACAAGGTCAGACAACCAGGAAGGCGAAAGCCCGAACAGATCTATCACGTTAATCTGTTGAAAGCCTGGAGGGATAGAGAGTCCCTAGTCGCAGACACTTGGTCACCAGCTCAAACTGGTTGCGTGATTCCGGAGGTTGGAATAGCAGCCACCTTGTCACAACCCCAACAACAGGAGGTTAAGGAGTTTGTGCTTCGCAACAAGGAGGTATTCTCTGAGCTGCCGGGACAAACATCTGGGGTAGAGCATGACATCATTACCCCGCCCGGTGAAAGGGTGAAGTTAAAACCCTATCGGATCCCAGAGGCCCGACGGGAGGCAATACGGGAGGAAGTACAGAAAATGCTGAACTTAGGGGTGATAGAGGAGTCCCAAAGTGATTGGTCTAGTCCCATTGTGTTGGTGCCTAAACCGGATGGGAGCTGGCGATTTTGTAACGATTTTCGACAGTTGAACAAAGTTACAAAATTTGACACCTACCCCATGCCACGTATAGATGAGTTGATCGACCGGCTGGGAACAGCCCGATACATGACGACTCTTGACCTCACAAAAGGGTATTGGCAAATCCCCCTGGCCAAGTCGGCCAAAGAGAAAACCGCATTTGTAACCCCAGACGGGGCGTTCCAATATAAAAGAATGCCGTTCGGGTTACAGAATGCGCCGGCCACATTCCAGCGGAAAATGGACCAGATGCTGAGGCCCCATCGGAAGTATGCTGCGGCTTACCTGGATGACATAATTGTCCATAGCACAGATTGGGCCTCACATCTGCCAAAAGTGCAAGCAGTCCTGGACTCTGTTCGGGAAGCGGGGTTTACGGCTAACCCCAAGAAGTGTACCATTGGGCAGGAGGAGGCCAAATATCTTGGGTACACCATTGGGAGGGGAGTAATAAAACCCCAACTCAACAAAGTCGAGGCCATCCAGAGTTGGCCACGTCCCAACAGCAAGAAGCAGGTACGAGCCTTTCTGGGAATCGCTGGGTATTATCGGCGATTCATTCCCCACTTTGCTTCTAAGGCTGTGCCCCTAACCAACCTGACGAAGGGGAAAGGGTCGGTCATGATTAAATGGACCCCCGAGGCTGAGGCAGCATTCCAATTCTTGAAACAAGCCTTATGTAGCCAGCCAGTGTTGTACTCACCCGACTTCTCTAAAGACTTTGTCGTACAAAGTGATGCGTCAGATGTGGGGTTAGGAGCAGTATTGTCCCAGGTCTGGAACGGGGAAGAGCACCCAGTCATTTACCTCAGCAGGAAATTGAAGTCCCATGAGGTAAATTACGCCACCGTTGAAAAGGAGTGTTTAGCGGTGAAGTGGGCTCTAGATTCCCTTCGGTACTACCTGCTAGGTAGGCACTTTGACATGGTTACGGATCACGCTCCGTTAAAGTGGATGGCTCAAAACAAGGAAACAAATAGAAGAGTGAATAGGTGGTTCCTGGCCCTCCAGGAATTCAACTTCACAGTAAAGCATCGCCCTGGCGTTCAAATGGGGAATGTGGATGCTTTGTCTCGAGTACATGAATGCCTGATTGCTGGTGTTCCAACCCCGAGGTTAAAACAAGAGGGGGGGGTATGTGACAGCAGGAAGGTAAAGTCACCTGGTTGCATCCAGGGGGGTAGATATATTTCGCCCAGATTCAGGCTTTACGCTGACTTATACAACTAGGTGGAGAGTTGTATAAGCCCAGCTAAGGCTAGTGGGCTCATGGATGACTCATACCTCTAGGGAGAGGGCTGGGCGTCGTGCAGACAGGGAGTTGATGAGACCAGCTGAAGCTTGTCAGCTCATTTAGGCCTCTATAAGAACTCCCAGCTTCATTAGATGTTAGCTCATGCCTGGAACCAGACCTGTGTGGACTGTCTAGGGAGAGTGAACCCCTGTGCGGTGAGACAAAGCCTGTGTGGCTATTTGCTTGGACATTTAAAACCAGGGACTTAGGGACTAGGACAGCACTAGGCTGATCCCAGTTGTTAGTTAGGAAACCTGTATGTTTAGTCAGAGGTCAAATTGACCAGGATTTATTTTGTTTATGTTTCTTTTGCTTTGCTGTGTTTTGTCACTGTAAATAGAAAATAAACCGCACCTTTTTGATTTTGAAAACCACAACCTCCGTCTGCTGGGCCTGTTTTTGTGTGGGGAGCCCATCCCGGGGGTCACACACACCCGCTGCCGAGCCAACCCCCTCACAATATATATAGATTATATATATATATATATATATATATATTTATATATATATATATATATATTAGAAGGAGGAGCCCAGTGGGTTTTTAACCACTTGCTGCCCGCCCACCTTCAAATGACGGCTGGGCGTGTGGTTCTCTGTCTGGGTGGACGTCATACATGTGCCAAACATTACCAGCTTTAAAGTTCAATGCACCATTTACAAAATGGATGAAATAGCAAAAAAACTATTTTTTTTTCAACCTCAAATTATTACTGTTCTTGTGATTTTGTACTTTTTCCTAAACATGAAAAAAAAAAGTTTGGAAGCTTGGAGTCTTCTGCTTAATATTATTTCAAAAGCTATATAATTTTGGTGGATTTTTGCCAAAGTCTGTTAAAAGCAAAAAAAATTGCCTTTTAATATCTTTCAGATCTGACATTTTTTGACACCCACAGAACTGGTGGGCATAAGACCTATATGGCATACGACTTACAAAACAACATCTACATTCAATGGAAGAAACATGGACATCCGTTTGTAGCTCCATTCTTCTACAATGTCAGAGATCACTCCTACATCAGCAGTGAACTTGACCGGCTTGCTGGTGGCTCCAACACAATTGTTGTGATAGGTGTAGGACAGCACTTCCGGCCCTTTCCTTTTCTCCTGTTCATCAAAAGACTTCTCGATATACGAAGGGCCATAGAGAGCCTGTTTTTACGAAGTCCGGATACAAAGGTCATCATAAAGTCGGAGAATACCAGGGAGTTTGAGATAGATGTTGAGCGATTCAGTAATTTCCATGGATATATTCAGTACCTCTTGGTAAAGGACATCTTCAGTGGACTTAATGTTGGGGTAATAGACGCTTGGGACATGACCACAGCATTTGACTCTAGAAACCCCCATCCACCGGAGCCTGTTGTTAAGAGTCAGATCAACTTGTTTTTGTCTTATATCTGTTAAAGGAGAAGTTTGGCCTCAGTTAAAAAAAAAAAAAAAACAACATACTCACCTCTATGCTGCAGCATCAGTGTAACACTGCATCTGTCCCATGCCACCTCTGAGCGATCAAATGATCGCTGAGCATTTAGGTCTGCTTGCAGGTATAGTCAGTCACCACTGTCCACTCTGCTTCTCCAGAGCTCACTAGAATGCCAGGGTAAGAAGAAGGAAGGCTCTGTTTCTCAGCTATGGGCTGAAAGGCAGGGCCAGTTGTCAAGCAGGCAGCTGGGTGGATCCTTGCAAGGTGACAGTGTCTCTTAAAGGTTCAGGTTAGGGTTAAGCCTAGTACACACGGGCCAAATGTTAGGCAACATTGGCTATTTCAATAAAAACTGGCTGACATTCGGCCCGTGTGTATGGCAGCCGGTCCGACAGAAGCCTATCAAAGGGTCATGACCGAAAAATTTCTGACAACCGGCTTCCAATCAGCGCTCTCAGCCAATGACTGAGAGCGATAACCGGAGTGTTCTGGCGGAGGGGGCATCCTTCTGTCAGAACACAATAGAAAAGCAGGGGAGATCGCCATACTAACATCATATTGTTAGTACAGCGGCTCCGACCTGAGCTGTCAGTTTAGTGTGTACTAGGCTTTAGGAAGTAAGATAAAGTTAGATGGTACGTTAGGTGTTAGATCAGATTAAGAGTTAAAGTGACACTAAACTAAATATATTATATATATATATATATATATATATATATATATATATAATATAAAATATTGGCACACCTGTCTTTACACACACATGAACTTTAATGGAATTCCAGTCTTAGTCCGTAGGGTTGAGTTGGCCCACCCTTTGCAGCTGTAACAGCTTCAACTCTTCTGGGAGGGCTGTCCACAAGGTTTAGGAGTGTGTCGTCTATGGGAATGTTTGACCATTCTTCCAGAAGTGCATTTGTGCGGTCAGGCACTGATGTGGAAGAGAAGGTCTGGCTCGCAGTCTCCACTCTAATTCATCGCAAAGGTGTTCTATCGGGTTGAGGTTAGGACTCTGTGCAGGCCAGTCAAGTTCCTCCACCCCAAACTCGCTCATCCATGTCTTTATGCACTGGTCCAAATCATTTGGTGGAAGGGGGATTATGGCATGGGCTTGTTTTTCAGGGGTTGGGCTTGACTACTTAGTTCCAGTAAAGGGAACTTTTAGGCCCCTTTCACACTGAGGCGCTTTGCAGGCGCTATTGCGCTAAAAATAGCGCCTGCAATGCGCCCCAAAAAAAGCTGCATAATAGTATCCAATGTGAAAGCCTGAGGGCTTTCACACTGGAGCGTTGCGCTTGCAGGAGGGTCAAAAAACTCCTGCAAGCCGCATCTTTGAGGCCCAATAGGAGCGCTAAAAATAGCGCTCCTATAGCGCCCCTGTCCATTGAAATCAATGGGGTAGCGCCTCCAAAACGCCCGCAAAACGCTGCAAAGAGGCGTTATTGCGGGCGTTTTAAACCCTTTTTTCGGCCGCTAGCGGGGGTTAAAATACCCCCGCTAGCGCCCGCAAAAAAACAGTATAGCGGCGCTAAAAATAGCGCCACTATACGGCCAGCGCATCCAGCGCCTCAGTGTGAAAGTAGCCTTAAGGCGTCAGCATACCAAGACATTTTGGACAATTTCATGCTCCCAACTTTTTGGGAACCGTTTGGAGATGGAGATGGCCCCTTCCTGTTCCAATATGACTGCTCACCAGTGCACAAACAAGCTCCATAAAGACATGGATGAGCGAGTTTGGGGTGGAGGAACTTGACTGGCCTGCACAGATTCCTAACTTCAACTCAACAGAACACCTTTGGGATGACTTAAAGTAGAGACTGCGTGCCAGGCCTTCTCGTCCATATCAGTGCCTGGCCTCACAAATGCGCTTCTGGAAGAATGGCCAAACATTCCCATAGACACACTCCTAAACCTTGTGGACACCTTTCCTAGAAGAGTTGAAGCTGTTTTAGCTGCAAAGGGTGGGCCAACGCAATATTGAACCCTACGGACTAAGACAGGTATGCCATTAAAGTTCATGTGCGTGTAAAGGTAGGCATCCCAATACTTTTGGTAATATAGTGTATAAGGAGCGGCACAGTGGTGTAGTGGGTAGCACTCTCGCCTAGCAGTAAAAAGGGTTGCTGGTTCGAATCCTAACCACGACACTACCTGCCTGGAGTTTGCATGTTCTCCCTGTGTCTGTGTGGGTTTCCTCCAGGTACTGCGGTTTCCTCCCACACTCCAAAGACATGCTGGTAGGTTAATTGGCTTCTGTCTAAAAATTGGCCGTAGCATATGAACGTGAGTTAGGGACCTTCGATTGTAAGCTCCTTGAGGGTAGGGACCGATGTGAATGTACAATGTATATGTAAAGTGCTGCGTAAATTGACGGCGCTGTATAAGTACCTAAATAATAATAATAATATTCTATTCAAGTATGTATTCTTAACTCAAAAAAGTACCTTCTGTTGCTCTCAGCCTCCTTCAAATCTCCAAATGATGTGATCTGACTTCTGTTAGAGTGTGGCTATGTTTATTCTCCATGGTCCCACTGAATGTGGGAACATAGCCACCTTCTCTTGCTCAGATGGACTAATGCAGCATCACTATACCGCAACAGTGCAATGCACACAGTTGTGGGGTTGTTGCAGTGCAGCCCCGTTCAGCCTGGGTGTACCTCCAGCTGCAGCCACAGCATGTGTACACCCCCAGCTGCTTCCTCTGCAGCTAAAGGGGGAGAAGTTGGGAGTGGTAAAAACAGGTAAACCATGTGTGTTTTACTGCCCCTCCAAACTGACGTGAACAAGCCCTTGGTTCACATCTGTGTTGCTGCGTGTAGGGCAGCCCATTATTTTCAATGGGCTTCCCTACCCACAAAAATGCAGGGATAGAAGTCCCCGACCTTTTGTTTTTTTAAATTGCACTGCACCAAAAGCACCCCACGTTTTCCAATAAAGAGCAGAGCATTCATCTGTGTCGGGAATGAGCGTGACAAAGGCAAGAGAATTCTTGTTGGGCAGTGTATTAGTGCTCGAAAGAACACACTTAGACCCTACTGTTCAAAGAATGTCAGGCAAAATGGTCGGCCCTCACGCATGTTCACTTCATCAAATCTGGCCCTCTTTGAAAAAAGTTTGGACACCCCTGCCATATAGAGATCCCTACAAATAACGATGGACTTTAAGGGCACAACATGAGGCATCTACAAAAAAGAGATTTAATCAAATAAAATGTATTTGAACAATTCATAAAAACAGGAAATATTAAAAAGTAGGCCTTGAGAAAAAGGCAGACTATTGACATCAACAACGTGTGTGTTTACCCTGCGCTACAAACATGAACAAGAGGAATTAATGATTGTATAGTACAAAATACAAAGTGCAGGTACTCTTGTCCAATAGAGTCACTGGCTCTCATTAGTCGGCCTTGTTCTCAAGGCCTACTTTTTAATATGACCTGTTTTTATGAACTCTTTCTGTATATGTCTCATGTTGTGCCCTTAAAGTCTATCGGTATTTGTAGGAATCTCTATATGGGATCACCCTCTTTCTTTTTGGTTTAGCAGGATGTTGGCATGCTCTAGAACAGTGTTTCTCAACTCCAGTCCTCAAGGCGCCCCAACAGGTCATGTTTTCAGGATTTCGCTCAGATGAAACAGCTGTGGTAATTACTAAGGCAGTGAAACTGATCAAACCACCTGTGCAAAATAATGGAAAGCCTGAAAACATGACCTGTTGGGGCTCCTTGAGGACTGGAGTTGAGAAACACTGCTCTAGAAAGCCATTGTGTTCCATACGATTGGTCATAGCGATCACATGATAACCCAGTCACTCACAGCGGCAGTGTACCGAGCACTATGATCCGCTATGTCCACCGGACACAGCGGGCACAACATTGCGCCGCTGTGTGGCCCCCTTATAGGCTTTAATCAGACTTTTATTCAGTCAGTTCTAGAGGAAATGTTTTTCATCACTTCCAGAAAATGTCATGACTATAAGAATTCTGACAAAAGTGGCCTTGTAGTCATTCAGGATCCTAATATCTACAAAGAGAAGGCCACCGGTAAACTGTCTAATGGCCTTACATACTGTGGGCTAAAGGGGAACCTCACTTCTAGGTATAAAAATGTCTTGATCAGGTTGTTACATAAAGGTGTCAACTTGTGGATTCTATCAACTTTTGCCCCAGTCTTTCACCACTTCCCTAAGACCCACGAGGGGCTAATCCCCCTTATGGGAAGACCTATTGTAGTTGGGATAGGATCCCTTAATTAAAGGTTGAGTTTTTGGATTGATTGTCAACTCCAATCATTAGTGAAATAATTACCTAACTACTTAAGAGATACAAAGCAGTTGCTACCTATGTGTCAGGAAATGTTTGGGAGGAAGGTGACAGACGGATAACATGTGATGTGTCCAGTCTGTACTATCTATACCACGCAGGTTGAGTTTTACAGCAGTAGAGTTTTTTTTCTGGACCATCAAAGTGGTTATTCCTCTACCCATAAAGAATACATTTTAGAGTGTCTTGAGTACCTGCTCACACACAATTTATTTTAATTTCAAGATCATTTTTACCTCCAGAGGTCTGGGGCTGTTATGGGCCCCCGTTTTCAACCTCTGTCACCAACCTTTACATGGGTTGGTAGGAGAGGGTCCCCATCTTTAGAGGTTCAAATCCGTTTATAGCTTCTATTAAATTTTATAGTTGCTACATTGACGATCTGCTCTTCATCTGTTCAGGGGCTATGGATGCTTTGGAGGATTGTTTACATTATTTAAACAATAATCATTTGAACCTGAAGTTCACTGGTCAGATGGATTAAGATGCCATTCCCTTCTTAGATTTTACTCTTCAGGGCAAAGAGGGACGCATCATCTCTGGTCTCTATAGGAAGCCTCTCTTCGGCAATACTATTTTGCATGCAGATTCTGGGTACCCTGGTCATGTGACTCAGGGGATACCCATTGGACAATATCTTAGGTTGTGTCGAATTTGCAATGAAGAGGGAGAAATCAATAGAGAGACTACAGAGATGTTCAATAGATTTTGTTAATGTGGAGAAGACATTACAGAGAGCAATAGGTATTGACATTACAGAGCAATAGGTATTGCTAAAGGAGCCATCTATTACATGAGGGTCATCACAAGACTGATCTTGATAACATTCCATTTTTTTCCACCTTTTTAGAAATTTTTTTTTTTTTTTTCAATGGTGGAGCGTCTCATTCCAATACTTTATGAAGATGAAGTGTATGCCCAAATTCTTTCTAGAGGTTTGAGTTCCATGTCGGGCCCCCTTTTTGGGTAAATATCTGTCACCCAGTGATTTTGATTTTGTTAGATCACAGAAAAGAACATGGTTGGATTTTGTTGGTAATTTTAAATGTGCCATAAATCACAAAGATCACATATACAGGCAATGTACTGTTTACATTCAATATTCTCTCCCTTCCTTTTCAATTGGAGATAAAATGAGAAATGAATGAATGAATTCATTATTATCAGAACAGAATAATGAAGGGGTATTACAGGCCGATACTTCAAGTGGTCAAAGTACTGTATATACAAAATCAAAAGCTTGGGTTTGGGAAATTCAAAATGTATAGTGGTCACTGGCAGAGAGAGAGAGGGGAAATCTTTCAATGGGGGAACCTGTTTTGGGGACAACTGTTTGAGAAGCGATTTTTCATGGTCCTTTCTTTGGGACAGCAAGTATAGGTAAATCTCTCCAAAGGAACACAGATGCAAAAAAAGATTTCCAAAAAAAAAATTTAAGCATTATATTTTCTTTATAAACAAACCAAAAAATATTTGCGCTAACTAAGTGAAATAAGTGAATAAGTGAAAATAATTTAAACAAATAAAGCAGCTAGCACAGTCCGTTGATAGCAAACATAAAAATATAAAGTCTAAAAATGCAGCGCTTCAGGGTAATAAAGGTGAAAAAATCAATATATTAAATAATAGTCCAAATAAGTGAAAAAAATCTTCATAGATAGATGTAGAAATTGTTGTGAATCCACCACCAAGCTTCAGTGCGCCGAAGTAAACAGAAAAGGCACACTACACCACCGTGCTCACAATCTGCTTACCAGAGAGAAAATGATAACAGGCGTTGTAATCACATAAAGCAGAGGGATGATGTTGAGATGAAACTTCAGAAAAGATGGATAAATCACACGACAAATCTCCAACCCAGATGACAGGGTAACTTTCAAGACTCAAATGGTAAACATGGATGCTAGCCAGATCTCAGCAGGAGGTATTATCCAAACATGAAGAAAGAGACTAACATAGTGAAGCCCGTAGGATAAAACATACGAAATTTATTGTAGTCTACTTACAGGTATAAAAGATCATCAAGGCATAAAAAACAGAGTTCCGTGGCCATCAGCGTGCTTCCACCAGCCAGCCTGACATGTTTCATCCTATGTGGATATCATCAGAGGCGTGGCCTAAGATGTAAGCACGCCCACATATATATAAAATGTCCAGGTCATGCTGGCCAATGAAAGGACAGCATGGCTGGACAAACAGCTGAATTTAATATCAAAAACGCCTGTCAGGTGTCCACTGATAGTTGCGCAATGAGGCCGCGCCAATCCATCGATTGGTTCACCCGCGGCCGCACACGCGCAATGCAGTGAAAACCACCACGACAGGAAGAGAAAGCCATCGTGTTCAGGTCACTTCCGGGTGAACAGAGCATCATCTACGTTCACCGGAAATGACGCAAGCGTGAACTTCCGCGCTGGAACTGTCTCAAGTGGCACCATAAACATCCGGTCATGTGATCACACACCTAACCCGGAAGTGGCGCCAGTGAGACGCACCAAGCGAGGGCAGCGCTCCTCCTGTTGAAACAGGAAGTAAACACAGGCCGGTAGCTCATAACAACGCTCCAGCAAGTGGAATCAAAATAATGCATCAATATAACCTCATCTTTTAGAGCAAGAATAAAATACATAATCAAGAATATTTCACATTTAGTAAAATATAAAAATAAATATAAATAAATAAGAAAATAATTAGTGCTGAGGGGGGAGTTTTGAGGGAGGCTCCCAGCAACACTAAATATATTGATATACCTAAAAGACACGGAATTGCCGATATAGGGCACTGCCCACTAGTGTCCAATCAACATATATACCGTGTGATAAAATAAAAAACAATGATAAATACCTAATACTAATTAATGAAACGTATTAGTACACCAATAAACTTACAAAGTAAAATGTGAAATATGAAATATAAAAACATAGCAACAAATTTTCAATTAAATATTTCAACATATGGAAGATGGAACATTTAAAAATTAAAGGGGTATTATAGATCAACTATTATTAATGAAGCAGTTTACATCCCAGTCGACATTCATGCCGAAAGGGGTGTAGCATTTGAGATCATAAATCCAGCGGGTTTCGAGCTTGGAAATTTCCCGCTTAGACATACTACCCCGCCAGTGTGAAGTGAAGCGGTCAATGGCCAGAAAGGTGGTGCCTCTAGGATTTTTCCTATGGCACTCTAGATAGTGTCTAGACACTGTATGTTTAGGAAACCCCTTTCTGATATTCGTAATATGTTCGTTAACACGAACATGCATGGCACGCGTACTTTATATTTTCTTTATTCGTGAAATAAAGATATTTTTTTCAAACAATCATAATATTGCTATACATTGTGACCAAGATAAACATAATAATTAATATAATTATTTATTACACAGGATTTATACAGTATTGCACCAACAGTTTGCGCAGCGCTTTACAACGTTAGGACAACAGTACAGTTACAATACAATTCAATACAGGAGGAATCAGAGGGCTTTGCACGTTAGAGCTTACAATCTAGAAGGAAAGGTAAATATAAATGAAAAAAAATACACAGAGAACACTAATGCCGTGTACACATGGTCGGAATTTCCGATGGACTTAGATAGAGAGCAGGTTCTCTATTTTTCCGTTGGAAAAAATTCCAATTGGAATTTCCTATCGTGTGTACAAATTCTGACGTGCTAAATTCTGACGCATGCTCGGAAACAAATCGGCGCATGCTCAGAAGCATAAAACGTAATTTTCTCGGCTCGTCGTAGTCTTTTACGTCACCGTGTTCTTGGCAGTCAAAAGTTTGCCGAACTTTTGTGTGACCGTGTGTATGCAAAGCAGGCTTGAGCGGAATTCCGTCTGAAAAAACATCCAATTTTTTTCCAACGGGAATTCCGCTTGTGTGTATGCGGCATAACACATATTGATACAATTTTATTGCACTGAGCTGCTTTTTTCCACATATGTATGCAGAGTGCAGACCAAGCTATACAACGAAACTGACAATTACAGGCATTGGTTGAAGCCATATATAGAGCTGGATTTTTGGGTCCTCCCTCATATGCACAGTCAGATTTTCGGACATTCACTCAGTAGTCAAGAACCAGTCCAGGGTGTTGTGTTTTGTTTATTAGGGGATGAACTTGGATTAGGGTGGGAAGGTATGAGATGCCCAGAACTGTAAATTTAATGCAAAATGAGGACTTGCTAAGTCTCTGGCTGCTAAAAGTCACTATGCTGTCCTCCCATGGGATAAACAGAGCAGCCAAACTGATAGCAAACAATAGTCCAAAACTGAATGCAGATGCTCTCGCTGTAGAAAATAATAAACTGCTCTTTAGATCCCCCAAGCAAGAGGTGTAGGGTAGCTATACTGGCTTTAAGTGGCTCCAAGCTGTCCCTCTGTAGTACGCAAGCTGGGTATTGGACATGGCTGCTCATCCTCTATCAGGCTCTGGAGTGTAGTGGTTGAAGTTACGCACTCAGTCCCTTAGGTGAATCCTGAGCAGGTCCTGGCTTTGGCTTCCAGGATGGCTTCAGCTAAGCCTAGCTGATGCTAGAAGGGATATGAGTCTTCAGTGGCTCCTGACTTCTCTCCCTGGCTCTCTCTCTGGCTCCTTCCTTCTGCCCAGGGGCAGAGCCCCCAAGCACAGGGGTGCCTTTCTGGCAACTGGACCCTGGACCATGCATACCACATGGCCAGGCTCCAGAATATTTATGGTCCATCTCTCCACCTTCTGGGCCGTTCTCACCCAGGAATTGGAGGAGACTCCATAAATTTTCAGGCCTAGTCTCTGCTCCTCTGTCCTCTAAGTTCTAGAACCCTCCAGCAGTTCCAGAAGGCAGGGGGAGGTAACAGAGTCTAATGCCCTGTACACACAGTCGGAAAGTCCGATGGAAAAAGTCAGATGGGAGCTTTTCATCGGATATTCCGACCGTGTGTATGCCCCATAGGACTTTTCCCGTCTGAATGTTCGACGGAGGTAGATAGAGAGCAGGTTCTCTATTTTTCCGACGGAATTCCGACTGAGTTTTGACCGTTCAAAAGTCCGGCCGTGTGTACACGGCATTAGTCCTTGGAGCTCTGCCAGCTAACACTAGACCAGTGGTTCTCAACTCTTGTCCTCTGGACCCACTAACAGGCCAGGTTTGCAAGATAACTGAAATACATCACAGGTAATATCATTTGCTGCTCAGTGAATGGAGTATTCTAGTCTGCATCTACGCCAAGCTTCAATTCATATGTTTATCATTAACAAATGCATTGGTGCCAGGAAATATTCTCACCTAAGTCCTGGTAAGAAGCAGCATATTACATGTGTGTTTTTGGATTTAGACACAAGGTCAATCAATAAAGCTGAGGTCCAACATGCAATAACATCCAAAAAGCTAAAAGATTTCATTTTAAAGGAAACCAATAGAGAGCGAAAATGGAGGCTGCTATTACTGACATCTTCTGAAAATGCTAGTTGTCTGGGTGTCTTGCCTTTGCAATTTGTTTTAGAACTTTCAGAGGACAGTCCTAAAGAAGTTTACAGATCAGGACTCTGATAGCAAGCACATATGTCTTTCCACGGTCCTCATTAATTCAGTTGCTTATGTTGTGTTCCTCAGGAGGGAGTGGAGGCCTAGTTTCAATGTTTAAGTCCATTTGCATTAAACTTCTTTTTTTATTTTTTTATTATCATGTTGCTTGAATATTTTCATAGCATTGCAAGTCTGCAAAACTTATCTGAATTGACCCCTGGAAAGTCACTAAACGTTAATTGGCGTTGTGTTTATAAGTATGACCCAATATCTCACAGTGGTTTTTAATTTTGTTTTTAATAAATGGAATTATGCTATGGTCCTGATTCTTTTCCATTTTTTTTCTGAACAAATCTTGAGGCGGAGCTATTCCCAGGCATATCCCATTGGTGTTTACAAGCACAGCCCACAGTTCTCAAACCATACAAAGCTCCACCTGACTTTTCTTTTTAAATAAAATCGGGTGTCGTTTGTCTCCTAAAGTCGTAACATTGGTGACGGCGTTGAGACCTGAATTGCATCACATATGTTATGGACATTTCTGCTATACAATTTATTTGGATAGTCGTTAACATTGGTGACGGTGTTAAGATCTGAATTGCTTTACATATGTTTTGGACATTTTCTTATAATTTATTTTGATTGTTTATTAAAATGGGGACAAGGTGCTTTTGGGTGGGGGGGCAGAGCTAATCCTCCTCCTTCCTTACCTGCTGGGCTGCATGCTCGGTAAGGCTCTTGTATTCATTTTGGGGGGATCCCACACTGTTTTTTTTTTTTTTGGGGGGGGCATTGGGTTCCCCTAAAAATCCATACCAGACCCAAAAAATACTTCTTCAGGATCCAGGTCAAATGTAATTTTTTCCTTCATAAATGTCAGTTTTGCTGCAGCAGGTTCTATACACGAAACAGATGCACCATTTTACAGGAAGACTAAGGGGACCCCCAGGCAATATATTTAAAGGATTTTTTTTTTTTTTTTTACTGTTTCACTTTACGCATCATTCAAATCACTGCTCCTTTAAAAACAATCTTTAAAAAAAAAAAAAAAAAAGTGTAATACGTTTTTTTAATCAAAACAATGTAAAACCATATATTTGTTTATGGACACGGTTTAAGGGCACTTTGAGAACGTTTGAAGTATACGAAACTAGTCAGGGCGGTGCAACGCACTGACGTTACTACCACGTGACCCCGCTAGCACGGGCGAACGCTACTTTTTATGCCGGCTATTTTAAATACCAATTTTTACTTTGTTTATTGTTTTATGGCTGTATACCTCTGCAATTGGGAATAAATCTTTCATTGAGGTAATACACTACTGGAGTCCCTCTCCTCTTTTTGTTTCCCATACAAACTCGGAGATTTGGTTTCTATACCATTTGGAGTGATTCATCGCAGCAGCCATAGTGAAGGAATCAGTATTAGTGGATATTATCAAACTGCATTGGGACAACAGCTTCGCAAAATCAGGTGGATGAACTCCTGTACCTCGCAGAGGGTGATATCTGCAGGCCTGATAGACCTTGCCATAGCGGAGGTCCACCACTTCTGGTAATGTACCCATTTCTTAACATACGCATTCACCGTGGTGGATTTGATCTTCTCTGATAACCGTGGATTCTCTGGGGTATTTCTCCTGCACTATCATCTCTCACCTTGAATTACCTTCCAGAGTTTTTCTTCTCCCTTTATCCAGTATGAAGGCGACACTTCCATATCTGTGCTGAACTTCTTCTCCCCTGATACTTTTATATATACGCTGGACTTCCTCTCCCATGCAATTGTAGCTTGGAGCCTTGCTCTAAAGATTTTCAAGCATCTTATTTGAATTTAATTTAATGTATTGGACACTGGTGTTTTATTTATTGATAATAATTACTCACTCGGATTGACCATTCATCTCATGTTAATAGCGTTTATTAATTTTGACATATTATCTTATTTACACATTTTGCAACCTTATTCATTTATTTTGGTGGTAGGAACCCCTTTATAAGGGGTTTTTTCACTTGAGTTGTGTCACCTGTGTATATTCAATTAATTAATTTTCATTATTTATTTCATGTATTTTGGGCGCGATATTTTCTAATTTTATATTGTTTGTATATGGTTTCACATATTTTATTTGTCGCAGCCTTGGTGTGATCAGCACAATTATTTTTCATATTTTTCTTTTTCACATTAGCGCAGTATATACCCCCAACTTTACGGTGACTGCATTCACATATAGATTTTATGGACTTATAACATATATTCACTATTTAGCTTTTTAACGCATGGATGATTTATTATTTTGCACACATTGGGGGTTATTTACGAAAGGAAAATCCACTTTGCACTACAAGTGCAAAGTGCACTTGAAATTGCACTTAGAAGTGCAGTCGCTGTAAATCTGAGGGGTAGATCTGAAATAAGGGGAAGCTCTGCTGATTTTATCATCCAATCACGTGCAAGCTAAAATGCTGTTTGTTTTTTTTTTACTTTTCCTTGCATGTCCCCCTCGGATCTACAGCGACTGCACTTCCAAGTGCACTTTCAGCGCTTACCTTTATTCTGGTTCTGTTTTTAATGTGTTAATCTGACACTTAAAGGGGCAACTGCCTTAATACTATAAACACTTTCTATCAGGTGGGGTTGGCGCCCTCTCATGTTTTTTTCTATGTAGTACAAGGGCATGCCTGATTGCATTCAAAGTAAAAGCATTTACAGTAGATTTGACCTCATATTATATGGTTTTGTTAAATCTAAAGGAAAAGTGTGCAAAGAAAATTGGCCAGTCTAACTTACATCAGAATATAGTTTTTGGAAATAGGAAATCAGTAGGATTATAATATTTCTATTTTAATGTAACAATATGCCCAGAATAACAGAAGTAATCTGATGTGTTTTAGTTTATGAAACTGCAATGACTGCTACATGGAAAAAAATGTTTCTTCTGGCTGTCGTACTGTTTACCGTCTTCCTGTTAAGTATTACAGTGCATCACTTCCCAAAGGTATGTACTAATCACTCGCTTCTCTAAACTCAGGAGCAGTATAGTATAGTTGCCACACCATTTTTAATATAGTTCTACTTTAAATATACCTGTGCTGAAAGAAAAATGGGGACTGTCATTACCTAGTTACTCCTTAACGGAGTCCTATGGTCACAGCATACCCTTTCATTTTGTACCATCAGCATTGGAATTTACATTACAATACATTACATTGTAACAAACAATAGTTACATTTGACAATCCAGTATTGTGATGCGATTATACGTGTTGTCTGCTGGTCATCTCTTTTCACAACTTCCTGGATTCATATATAGTTACATAGTTGGTAAGGTTGAATAAAGACACCAGTGTATCCTGTTCAACCTATGTGTGTGTGTGTGTGTGTGTGTGTGTTTATGTCACGATCATTTCCCATATCCCTGTATTTTGTGTTCGCTAAAATGCCTATCTAAAAGTGTTTTGAAATTGATGATACTCTCCACTGACACCACAAACTGTGGAAGGGAGTTCCACATCCATACCACTCTGACAGTAAAGAACCTCTTACACAGTTTAAAGAGGAACCGCAGTCTGCTCAAATAATTTGTAATAAAAACATCTTTGCCATTCTGAAGCTTCTCTCCAACCACTTTGCATATTATTTTATATATACTGTGATTCTGTACTTACCAAATATGCTGCAGAAATCTCCCTCCACTAAGTCTGGCTGCATCCATTTTAACTGTGGGCAGCTGAAGCTGCTGCCTGTTCACTAACTGGATTAACACAGGCACACGCCTCCAGTTACTTACATTGGGTTTATGTGCTTTGGTCAACCTACCACTAATCCCCCTAATACTACCTTCTGGAGTATATTCCGTGCTGACTATCTCTATCTCTGGAGCCCCCCCCCCCCCCCGTCGCCTAGTTTAAAAACCCCTTTAACTTTTTGGCCATCATCATTCCCAGCTGATCTGCACCCTTCTCATTTAGGTGCAGTCCATCCCTTTTATAGTACTGGTTATCGACTGAGAAGTTAGCCCAGTCCTTCAGGAACCCAAATCCCTCCTTACTACACCAACTTCTCAGACACTTGTTTACTTCCCTAATCTCCCTGTCTCCCTGGTCTGGCTCAATGTACTGGTAGTATTCCTGAGAATACTACCTTGGAGGCCCTTTTCCTCAATTTAGCTCCCAAGTCCCTAAAATCGTTCTTTAGGACACTTCATCTGCCTCTGACTTTGTCATTGGTGCCAACGTGCACCATGACAGCTGGGTCTTCCCCAGCCCCTCCCAATAATCTGTCCACCAGATCCATGAAGTGCTGAACCCGAGCGCCCAGTAGACAACATACAGTTCAGGGTTTCAGGTCTTTGTAGCATTGGCTGCTACATTTAGATATTTCATGTTAACATGTTGTATGTCTGACTGAATGTAAAGAGTACTTTCTAACGCTATGTATGCCTACAATTTTTGTACTGTCATTTTCATAAAATAATGAATGTATTAAAAAAAATTTACTTAAGTTTTTTTTTTTTTTTACACAAATTTTTATTACAGTTTTCAGGTACACAGAGATCACAACACATGTTACAAAAGGTAAGTAGTAACATACAGAAAGGCGTATAAAAGAGATAATAATATGTACATTAGAACATGAACAGTTGCGAAAGTATAAATGGAAAAGGTGGCAACAGCAATAAACCAAAGCATGTATGAAATATAAAGGCTCTGCGCCTACTATTTAAGCATGGAGATCAGTGAGAATGATGGGATTGAGCAAGGTAGGGCTCTAAGCGGGATTTTGGCGTCCACTGAACTATATCGCCACGACACCTATACACCCCTAATGGGATCCACACTGTGAGTGGGTGCGGGGCCAGGAGCCTAGAAAAATTACGCACCATAGAAGTTCAGTGTGTTATGCAGTTGAAGGTGAGCTCCATCGTAAAGTTACGGTAGTAATAATGGGTGAGTCCACCGCGTTCACGGGAGATTTAATAGGGTCGTGGTACTGTAGTATTCGGAGGGGGAACCGCAGGGAGTGGGGGGGTAACGTATAACGAGAATCGTATAAGGAGTATGTGGGAGGGAAAAGATAAAATGGGGGGGGGCAGAGGCTACAGGGGTAAGAAACTGTTGTGATGAGTGTGAGGGAGAGAGAAAGATCACGTTTGTGGGGGGGGGTAGTGCTGGTAGTTGGGACAGTAGCGTCCGCGGAGTCTCTATAATGAATCCAACACGCCCACGTTGTCCTATATTTTGTTGTGTCATCCTTGGCCTGGTGGATGAGGTCTTCCATTTCAGCTATTTTGTTTACTCTGCGGACCCATTCCGCGATTGTCGGAGGGTCAGGACTCCTCCAGTGAGTGGGTATACACTGGGTGGCCGCATTTATAAGGTGCATAGTGAGAGATTTTTTGTATCGTGAAAGAGGGAAGTGTGATGGAGCAAGTACTGAGCTGGGGTGAAATCTGGGGTGTAAGTAGTGATTTGAGTAATCAATCGATGAATTTCGGACCAAAACGGTTGTAAGAGTGGGCATTCCCACCAGATTTGGAGTAAGGAGCCTAAGGCCGAGTTGCAACGCCAGCATAATGGGGAGATAGAAGGTTGGAATGTGTGGATCCGAACAGGTGTCCTATACCATTGTGAGTAAATTTTGTATCTATTTTCTTGGGTAGAGGAGTTTAGGGAACCTTTGTGGATATGAGTGTGTATGCGATCCCAGTCGTCTACAGAAAAATCTACACGCAGATCATTCTCCCACTGTCGAGCAATTTTATCTTGCTTAGGGTTATAGTTCTGGAACAGGAGAGCGTACAAGACCGAGATTAAGTGCTTCTGGGGTTCTGCACAGTTGCAGAGCTCTTCGAAGGGTGTGAGATCACGGTGCCAGTGAGCGGTAGGTGTATTGCTAGTGAGGAAATGTCTGAGTTGTAAGTATTTAAAAAATGGGAAATGTAGATCAGAAAATTTGGAGGAGATTGCAGAGTATGGTAGGAGTTTGCCATTATTAAAGAAATGATGGGCCCTAAGCTGCGAGTCAGGAGACGTGTCCTCCGGGTTGGATCTAGATAAGACAGGGGGGAGTCTGGGTTTAGATCAAGCGGAGTCAGGGGGCCCGGTGAGGGGATCAGTTTAAGAGTTTTGCATGCAGCTCTAAAGATTAGTGTTGTGGGCCCTATGAGTGGGTGGGAAGTGAGTTCTGTAGGGGCAGATCTGTGATGTAGCCATGGTAAGTGAGAGATTGGTATCTTCGTAAAAGAGTTCTCGAGTTGAATCCAGTCTTTGCTGTCTACGTGTACGTGCCAGTCAACAATTCTGGTGAGGTGGGATGCCCAGTAGTATTTAAGGAGGTCTGGGAGACCCAACCCCCCATTCAGCTTCGGAAGTACCAACCTGTCCCAACTTAGTCTGGGAGCTTTAGAGTTCCAGATGAAGTTTCTGCACATTTTCTTATAGGAAGAGAAGAAGGAAGGGGGGAGTTTGATGGGGAGGGCCTGAAAAAGGTATAGGAGTCTGGGGAGGACATTCATTTTTAGAATGGCGATTCTACCAAACCATGAAAAGGGGCCCTTTTGCCACTTAATCAGGTCACCCTGAATAGTCTGGAGGATGGATAGAAAATTTAATGTTTAAAGGTCCTGCAGTTTTGTGGGAATTTGGGTGCCCAGGTACGTAATTGCGCGGGATGCCCATTCAAAGGGGAAATTAGATTGGCAATGTGCCACTACAGTTCGGGGGAGTGATACGTTTAGGGCTTTTGATTTCGAGAAATTTATTTGGCGGTTTGACAGAGTCTTAAAAAGCAAGAAATCTTTAAGAAGATTGGGGATAGTGGTGATAGGATCCGAGAGGAAGAGCAGAATATCATCCGCATACGCTGCTAATTTATACTGTCTATGACGGACGTCGATACCTATGATATCTGGGTTTTCTCTCAGCTTGCGGAGCATGGGTTCCAAGGTGAGGACAAAAATAAGGGGGGGACAAGGGGCAGCCCTGATGGGTGCCGTTTGAAATGGAGAAGGCGTTCGACAGGCGTCCGTTGACTCTAATTCTTGCCTTAGGGGATGAGTATAGTGTAAGTATCATTTGAACTAACCGGGCCGGAAAGCCCATCGTTTGGAGTGTAGTCCCAAGCCACCCTGTCAAACGCCTTCTCTGCGTCAAGGGAAAGGAAAAACTTGGAGAGCCAATGATGTATATTAATGGCTTTTATGGTATTGTCCCTGGCCTCTCGGCCAGGAACAAATCCCTCTTGGTCCAGTGCAATCAATCTGGGTAGGAGGGGAAGGATGCGATTTGCCAGGACCTTTGCGTAGAGTTTCAGATCCACATTAAGTAGTGATATCGGGCGGTAGTTGGGCACTAGGGCATGATCTTTGCCCACTTTAGGAATGAGTGTGATGTGAGCTTCTAGAATGTCGTCATTGGGAGTTGGGGAAGAATGGAGAGTATTGAACGCTTGAACAAACTGAGGAATGAGGGTGTCTGCAAAAGATTTATAGTAACCAACCGTCAGGCCATCTGGGCCCGGGCTTTTACCCGATTTCAATTGTTTCAGGGCCATCAATGTGTCTTCTACCGAGATCGGGAGATCTAAATCTGTCGCCTCAGTTGAGGTGAGGGGCGATGGGCAATATTGTGAGAGAAAATCGTTTAGTATCTGCGTACGTTCCGCTGTTGCGTCCGATGCGGGAGGGGAGGGTATGTTGTATAACTGAGTAAAGTAGTGTACAAATTGGTTGGCAATGTCTTCCGAGGAGACTTTAGAGTTGCCTGAGGGATCCTTAATGGAATGAATAGTGTGTGCAGGTTTTTTAACTTGAAGGGCTCTGGCCAGTAATTTCCCGGGCTTATTTCCGAACTGATAAAACAGCTTTTGGGTAAGGGCAAATTTACGTTTAAGCGTGTTGTGAAGTACCTCTAGGAGGTCTTCTCTGGCTTTCAATAGGTCAGTAAGCGAGGATGTGGCCAGTGATCGCTTATGCATTTGTTCAAGTAAGCAAACACGCGCCGTCAGTTTTTCAATGTGAGCTTTTCTAGTTCTATGTCTTTTGGCCGCTAGGGAGATGAGTTCACCCCTTATCACGGATTTGTGGGCGGCCCAAATATTGACCGGGGAGGAGTCCGACGTAGTGTTTTCAGTGAAGTAGTGGGCTAGGCATTCACGTAGTTTGAGTGATATATCCATGTCTGTCAAGAGGGAATTGTCTAGGCGCCATATATGTGATCTGTGGCGTGTCATTGGAAGCGTTAGAGTCATGGAAATCGGATTGTGATCTGAGAGCAACATGGGATCAATGGAGGTCTTAGTAAGGAAAGTGAGGTCATTCTGGGAGACAAAGAAATGGTCGATCCTGCAGTATTTATTGTGCGGAGGAGAAAAGAAGGTGTAGTCTTTGACGTTCGGGTGTAACGTGCGCCACGTGTCATGTAGGGACAGTTCACTGAGTTGGGTTTTTATCGCACGAAGAGCTCTATATGTTAAAGAAGAAGCCCCATTGGAGGTATCTAGGGAAGGATTCAGAGCGACATTGAAGTCTCCTCCCACAATCAAAGTGCCTGACTGAAAGTGTGTAAGTTGGTGTAGGGTGTTGCGGAAAAAGGAGACTTGGCCTGAGTTGGGGGCATATAGGTTCGCTATTGTTATAGGCCTATCCTGCAGGGTACCTTTGACAAACAAGAAGCGGCCTAAAGCATCACTCAGGACATCTGTTATCTGAATGGGGCAATGTTTTGATAGATAGATAGATACTCCTTTTGATTTGGCGTCCTTGTTGGACGCGTGGTACACTGTAGGAAAATGGGGATTGTGAAGTTTGGGGACATTGTCAGTTCTGAAATGTGTCTCTTGTATGAGTGCAACATGCACCTTGGATTTCTGGAGAGTGTGAAGCAATTGAGATCTTTTTTCGGGAGTGTTAAGGCCACGTATATTTATGGAGTATAATTTGAGTTGGAATGGAGGTTGTGGCTGTCCGTGGAGCCCTCCCGGTGAGGCGGTACCGTCTGCCATGTGGTGGGGGGGGGGTGTGAGATAGGGGGGGGCGATGATGTTGGGAAGGGGGTTGGTGGTTAAGTTGGGATGTGGTGAAGTTGGCGTTCTTTTGAAGTTACCGTCAATATGAATAGAGTGACGTAATCTCTATAAATAATCCGATGAGGTATGGAAAGGGTATACCCTCTACCTCAGTATATCACAGTATCGGAAGTGTACAGAGTGTATACAGCGTGGGCAAGCGCAGAGGGGAGCCAACACCCTGTATCACCACTGTGTGGGGGTTGACCAATACCTAACCTGTGGGATGTGGTAGAAATATAGGACAGAACAACCCATCGCCACCGGATCTAAAACAGAATGTGGAGGAGGGTATCCCCGTAGCTAAACAGTAATATTTGGGGAAAGGAGTGTCATCTTAACGTGGAGGTGTAGCAAGTGGAGGAATAGACAGGAGCAACTCTAGCAGCCCCATGGAGGGAAGAGCAGAAGATGTTGTTGACGTAGTAGAAAAGTCTGATCGCTTAGCTGATCACGACAATTGCAAGGGATCAGGAAATTCCATCGGGAGTCCCCTTGGGGGACCCGAGACGGAAGAACCACGATCCAAAATATGCTCGGGGTAATTTATAGCCAGAAACAGAAACATAGTGAAACGAAAACAAAATGAGTACAACAATAAAACTGAACATACATTCCCTTATTACTTGTAGCAGGAGTATTCCTAGGGACTAGGGATGAGCTCGGTGTTCGAGTCGAACATAGGTTCGACTCGAACATCGGCTGTTCGCGCGTTCGGCGAACAACGAACGATTTGGGCCGTTCGCACCAAATTCGAGTGACGCGAACGGCCCACAATACACTGCGCCATCGCAGTGTAATCCCGGCGCTGTGATTGGCCAAGCATGCACTGTGACCCTGCATGCTTGGCCAATCACAGCGCCGGCAGCGAGGAGAGCAATGATTGGCCACAGGCAGGATGCCTGTGGCCAATTATAGCTGAGGGGGTTTAGTACACGCCCCACACTATAAAAGGCCACCAGCGCGGCGGCCTCGTGTAGTGTGTTCCGGAGCAGGGAAAGTGAAGGATAGGCAGGGACAGTGTCAAATCTATTCTTTGCTAAACCTTGTGTGTAGGGACAGAGAAGGATAGGCAGGGAGAGTGTCAGTGTCATATTCTTTGCTAAACCTTGTGTGTAGGGAGAGAGAAGGATAGGCAGGGAGAGTGTCAGTGTCATATACTTTGATAAACCTTGTGTGCAGGGAGAGAGAAGGATAAGCAGGGAGAGTGTCAGTGTCACATTCTTTGCTAAACCTTGTGTGCAGGGAGAGAGAAGGATAGGCAGGGAACAGTGTCCGTGTCATATTCTTTGCTAAACCTTGTGTGCAGGGAGAGAGAAGGATAGGCAGGGGACAGTGTCAGTGTCATTGTTGCTAAGCCTCCTGCACATTATACACCTGAAGTTAGCCCGTATTGCTGCTTTTTCCTGGTGTGATACACCAACAGGATTTTGCGGCACTTACAGTGGGCGGAGTGTGCCTCCTGATCATATTACACCTGAAGTTAGCCTGTATTGCTGCTTTTTCCTGGTGTGTTACACCAACATGATTTTGCGGCACTTACAGCGGGCTGAGTGTGCCTCCTGATCATATTACACCTGAACTTAGCCTGTATTGCTGCTTTTTCCTGGTGTGTTACACCAACAGGATTTTGCGGCACTTAGAGCGGGCGTAGTGTGCCTCCTGATCATATTACACCTGAACTTAGCCTGTATTGCTGCTTTTTCCTGGTGTGTTACACCAACAGGATTTTGCGGCACTTACAGCGGGCGGAGTGTGCCTCCTGATCATATTACACCTGAACTTAGCCTGTATTGCTGCTTTTTCCTGGTGTGTTACACCAACAGGATTTTGCGGCACTTACAGCGGGCGGAGTGTGCCTCCTGATCATATTACACCTGAACTTAGCCTGTATTGCTGCTTTTTCCTGGTGTGTTACACCAACAGGATTTTGCGGCACTTACAGTGGGTGGAGTGTGCCTCCTGATCATATTACACCTGAACCTAGCCTGTATTGCTGCTTTTTCCTGGTGTGTTACACCAACAGGATTTTGCGGCACTTACAGCGGGCAGAGTGTGCCTCCTGATCATATTACACCTGAACTTAGCCTGTATTGCTGCTTTTTCCTGGTGTGTTACACCAACAGGATTTTGCGCCACTTACAGCGGGTGGAGTGTGCCTCCTGATCATATTACACCTGAACTTAGCCTGTATTGCTGCTTTTTCCTGGTGTGTTACACCAACAGGATTTTGCGGCACTTACAGCGGGCGGAGTGTGCCTCCTGACCATATTACACCTGAACTTAGCCTGTATTGCTGCTTTTTCTTGGTGTGTTACACCAACAGGATTTTGCGGCACTTACAGCGGGCGGAGTGTGCCTCCTGACCATATTACATCTGAACTTAGCCTGTATTGCTGCTTTTTCCTGGTGTGTTACACCAACAGGATTTTGCGGCACTTACAGTGGGCGGAGTGTGCCTCCTGACCATATTACACCTGAAGTTAGCCTGTATTGCTGCTTTTTCCTGGTGTGTTACACCAACAGACATTTGCGGCACTTACAGCGGGCGGAGTGTGCCTCCTGACCATATTACACCTGAACTTAGCCTGTATTGCTGCTTTTTCCTGGTGTGTTACACCAACAGGATTTTGCGGCACTTACAGCGGGCGGAGTGTGCCTCCTGATCATATTACACCTGAACTTAGCCTGTATTGCTGCTTTTTCCTGGTGTGTTACACCAACAGGATTTTGCGGCACTTACAGCGGGCGGAGTGTGCCTCCTGACCATATTACACCTGAACTTAGCCTGTATTGCTGCTTTTTCCTGGTGTGTTACACCAACAGGATTTTGCGGCACTTACAGCGGGCGGAGTGTGCCTCCTGACCATATTACACCTGAAGTTAGCCTGTATTGCTGCTTTTTCCTGGTGTGTTACACCAACAGGATTTTGTGGCACTTACAGCGGGCGGAGTGTGCCTCCTGACCATATTACACCTGAACTTAGCCTGTATTGCTGCTTTTTCCTGGTGTGTTACACCAACAGACATTTGCGGCACTTACAGCGGGCAGAGTGTGCCTCCTGACCATATTACACCTGAACTTAGCCTGTATTGCTGCTTTTTCCTGGTGTGTTACACCAACAGGATTTTGCGGCACTTACAGCGGGCGGAGTGTGCCTCCTGATCATATTACACCTGAACTTAGCCTGTATTGCTGCTTTTTCCTGGTGTGTTACACCAACAGGATTTTGCGGCACTTACAGCGGGCTGAGTGTGCCTCCTGATCATATTACACCTGAACTTAGCCTGTATTGCTGCTTTTTCCTGGTGTGTTACACCAACAGGATTTTGCGGCACTTAGAGCGGGCGTAGTGTGCCTCCTGATCATATTACACCTGAACTTAGCCTGTATTGCTGCTTTTTCCTGGTGTGTTACACCAACAGGATTTTGCGGCACTTACAGCGGGCGGAGTGTGCCTCCTGATCATATTACACCTGAACTTAGCCTGTATTGCTGCTTTTTCCTGGTGTGTTACACCAACAGGATTTTGCGGCACTTACAGCGGGCGGAGTGTGCCTCCTGATCATATTACACCTGAACTTAGCCTGTATTGCTGCTTTTTCCTGGTGTGTTACACCAACAGGATTTTGCGGCACTTACAGTGGGTGGAGTGTGCCTCCTGATCATATTACACCTGAACCTAGCCTGTATTGCTGCTTTTTCCTGGTGTGTTACACCAACAGGATTTTGCGGCACTTACAGCGGGCAGAGTGTGCCTCCTGATCATATTACACCTGAACTTAGCCTGTATTGCTGCTTTTTCCTGGTGTGTTACACCAACAGGATTTTGCGCCACTTACAGCGGGTGGAGTGTGCCTCCTGATCATATTACACCTGAACTTAGCCTGTATTGCTGCTTTTTCCTGGTGTGTTACACCAACAGGATTTTGCGGCACTTACAGCGGGCGGAGTGTGCCTCCTGACCATATTACACCTGAACTTAGCCTGTATTGCTGCTTTTTCTTGGTGTGTTACACCAACAGGATTTTGCGGCACTTACAGCGGGCGGAGTGTGCCTCCTGACCATATTACATCTGAACTTAGCCTGTATTGCTGCTTTTTCCTGGTGTGTTACACCAACAGGATTTTGCGGCACTTACAGTGGGCGGAGTGTGCCTCCTGACCATATTACACCTGAAGTTAGCCTGTATTGCTGCTTTTTCCTGGTGTGTTACACCAACAGACATTTGCGGCACTTACAGCGGGCGGAGTGTGCCTCCTGACCATATTACACCTGAACTTAGCCTGTATTGCTGCTTTTTCCTGGTGTGTTACACCAACAGGATTTTGCGGCACTTACAGCGGGCGGAGTGTGCCTCCTGATCATATTACACCTGAACTTAGCCTGTATTGCTGCTTTTTCCTGGTGTGTTACACCAACAGGATTTTGCGGCACTTACAGCGGGCGGAGTGTGCCTCCTGACCATATTACACCTGAACTTAGCCTGTATTGCTGCTTTTTCCTGGTGTGTTACACCAACAGGATTTTGCGGCACTTACAGCGGGCGGAGTGTGCCTCCTGACCATATTACACCTGAAGTTAGCCTGTATTGCTGCTTTTTCCTGGTGTGTTACACCAACAGGATTTTGTGGCACTTACAGCGGGCGGAGTGTGCCTCCTGACCATATTACACCTGAACTTAGCCTGTATTGCTGCTTTTTCCTGGTGTGTTACACCAACAGACATTTGCGGCACTTACAGCGGGCAGAGTGTGCCTCCTGACCATATTACACCTGAACTTAGCCTGTATTGCTGCTTTTTCCTGGTGTGTTACACCAACAGGATTTTGCGGCACTTACAGCGGGCGGAGTGTGCCTCCTGATCATATTACACCTGAACTTAGCCTGTATTGCTGCTTTTTCCTGGTGTGTTACACCAACAGGATTTTGCGGCACTTACAGCGGGCGGAGTGTGCCTCCTGATCATATTACAGTATACAGGGCCTTTTTTATTTTGTGTGCGGGGTTCCCCTTAATATCCATACAAGACCCAAAGGGGCTGGTAATGGGCTGGGGTAGGGGGGGGGGGGGCTGTGATGGGGTAGCTATGCCATTTTTCTTAAAGATTTTCATCCATATTACCGGGACCAGACATTACATTAAAGCCGCAAGCAGTTTTAAATGGCTTTTTTTCCTTTAGAAATGTAATTTTGTGCAGGGACAGTTCTAAACACGGGAAACACGTGGCACTTCACATGCATACTTTAGACACCCCCCAGGTACGATATTTAAAGGAATATTTGACTTTTTTTTTTTCACTTTATGCATCATTAACCACCTCCCTACTGTGCACGAAAACCCCCTTCCTGCCCAAGCCATTTTTCAGCTTTCAGCGCTGTCACACTTTGAATGACAATTGCGCGGTCGTATGACGTGGCTCCCAAACGAAATTTGCGTCCTTTTTTTCCCACAAATAGAGCTTTCTTTTGGTGGTATTTGATCACCTCTGCGGTTTTTATTTTTTTGCGCTATAAACAAAAGAAGAGCGTCCAGTTTGGAAAAAAAACACTATTTTTTAATTTTTGCTATAATAAATACCCATTTTTTTTTATTTTTTATAAAATTTTCCTCAGTTTAGGCCGATACGTATTCTTCTACATATTTTTGGTAAAAAAAAAAATCGCAATAAGCGCGTATTGATTGGTTTGCGCAAAAGTTATAGCGTGTGAAAAATAGGGGATAGATTTATAGCATTTTAATTTTTTTATTTTTTTATTAGTAATGGCGGCGATCTGCGATTTTTTATTGTGACTGCGATATTGCGGCGGACACATCGGACACTTTTGACACATTTTTGGGACCATTCACGTTTATACAGCGATCCCTGCTATAAAAATGCATTGATTACTGTATAAATGTGATTGGCAGGGAAGGGGTTAACCACTAGGGGGCGGGAAGGGGTTAAATATGTTCCCTCAATGCGTTCTTACTGTGGGGGGAGGGGACTGACTGGGGGAGGTGACCGATGGTTGTCCCTATGTACAAGGGACACACCATCGGTCCCCTCTCCCTCACAGGACGTGGATCTCTGTGTTTACACACAGAGACCCACTTTCCTGCTCGTTTCCCGGGCAATCGCGGGTGCCCGGCGGCAATCGCGGCCGCCGGGCACGCGCACCGGGGCCTCGTGAATGCGGCGGGCGTGCGCGCGCGCCGCTGGCTTCAAGCGCGCGCCTCCTAGCTCGTTTTAAAGGGAGGACGTCATATGACGTCCTCCCAGAACGAGAGTATCCTCCGCCCGCCGTCAATTGACAGTGGGCGGTGGACAAGTGGTTAAAATGACTGCTCCCGAAAAACGGACGTTTTTAAAACTTTTTTTTGGATTGATACATGTCCCCTGGTGCAGAACCCGGGTTCCAAAACCCTTTTTAGGACAATAACATGCATATTAGTCGTTATAAATAGCACTTTAGATTTCGAACGTTCGCATCCATTGTATTTAATAGGGTTCTAAAGTTTGTGCGAACTTTCGGTCCGTTCGCGGGTTCTGGTGCGAACCGAACCCGGGGGTGTTCGGCTCATCACTACTAGGGACCATAGTATTAAAACAGGAAGATAAGACAAAACAAATGGGTAGCCAGAGATTAGCGGGAGATTATAAGATACCTCATAGATCAAGTACATGTGGGTAGATTGAGCAGTCAAATAGAACCGGGGGTCAGCGCCCTTGTAGGTGGTAGGAGAGTGATCTGAAGTGCGCCCTGTAGCAGAGCCAGGCGATCGATCTTATAGATCGTAATGTTTCTGGTGGAAAGGGCAGTGAAGGGCTGGCAAGCAGGGTGAGAATGCCGCAAGGTGAAGCCTTAGGAGTTAGAGTGTGCCGAGTTCCACTGCCAATAGAGCCACTAACCTGCCAGCAGAATGGTGAGAAACACGGCTTGCAGAACCTGTGAGCGGAAGTAGGCTCCGTTGCCATGGGGATCGTAGCTTGGAGGCAGCGGTGTCCGTAAGGTAGAAGGAACCGGTCGGAGGGTGAACAACAGGGGTGTCAGCTTCCCAGAGTGGCGGGCAACAGGCGATAAGGAGCTGTTCTGAGCGAAAGGGATCACAACATCCGTTGCGCGGTGAAAGAGGATGCCGGTCTCAAAGGAGTGACGTCAGACGTAGGAGGACGTAGTTGCGTTTCCTTCCAGCAAGCAGCGGTGAACACAGGGCAGCATGGGAAATGTAGTTCGGGTAGCTACCGCGCACTCCATGCTTTATCAAGGAGGAGTATAGTCCGCCCTGTGACAATTTAAACTAAAGGGCAATAAAAGGCAGTAGCGCTGACGTTGATATTCTCCCCTAGTGTGATTCAACAGTACTTGAGCAGGACACAGGTGACTCTCAGCATAGCACACAAGCCAAAACAAGGAACTTATGAAGACAAGCACAATTTTTCAATACATTTTGACTTGATATACAAGCGATGTCTTAATATAACAGTAGCGTCATGTCACAACTGAGTATAAAATAGAAGAGACGCGCCTCTAAGTGTAGCAATATGGTTACATTTAATGAAGGTACAACATTTAGAAACTCACATGGTTGATGATTATAACAGGTACATCTAAGTATGCAAGCATCTGGGGTAAAGCTGTCCACATAGACCATGCTCCTCACCGCCATTGATGACGTCCCTTCCACTAGCAGTTCAAGCCTCGCTTTCAGATCGCTCTACTGCAGAGTAGTCTTCCCGGTCACGATTGCAGACTGATATCGGTGAGAGCCAGCGGTGAGGAGGACGGTCTATGTGGATCGCTTTACCCCGGATGCCTACATATTTAGATGTGCCTCTTTTAATCATCAACCATGTGAGTTGCCAAATGTTGTACCTTCATTAAATGTAACCATATTGCTACACTTAGAGGCGCCTCTCTTCTCTTCTATACTCTGTAGCTCCTGCTGGATTTTGCTTTTAATCCCCTTGTGGAGGCTGCCATTTGTGGACATTTTATGGTTACACAACCTATCCCATTGCTATAATATTTTTATATGGACTATAAACTGAAAGACCTATGAATAAATGGTTGTGGAACAAATCATCTGAGTTTCCATTATTTCTTATGGCAAAAATTTGCTTTGATATACAAGTTCTTTGGATTACAAGCATGCTTCTGGAACAAATTATGCTCGCAATCCAAGGTTTTGCTGTATTTACAAATAGTGGGGTTTTCTCCAATTTTACAGCAGAAATGGAAATATGCTTTAACCCCTTGGCGCCGACTGCCTCCTGGCCCTTTAAAAGTTCCAAAAGCCAGGGGTGGGCATTCTGGTTATGTGGCCTCTGTGATTGGCTGTCACAGCGGTCACATGTTTGGAAAGCTCCTGATCGCAAGTATGCATTGGGAGCTTTACCGATACCCATGGGGTACCATGCTGGGAGAGTGCAGGGAGTGTGTTCTCAACACGGTAAGTTGGGCCCAAAATATGCTGTCAGAGTCAAGAGTTTAAGTTCCCAATAGTTAAATATCCCCTGCCCACTTCTTTGCAGCATATAATGTCCTCAAAACCTGGTGAACTTTAAATCAGTATTTATACCTATTTTTTTATTTTTTTATTCCAGAGCTCAGATGTAGTTCCATATTTCAGCAATCCCACTGTACATCATAAGAAAAAATTTGTATCAATTGCCAGCTTCTCATTAGAGGATGAAAGTCAAGCTTTTCTCATCTTCAAAAACATTTCTGTCCGGATTCCTTCCATCACGTTCACCCACAAGGACCACACAACCAGTGCTAAGAAGAGCAGAGCCACCATACTGACCCCAAGAAAAAAGTATTGTGTTGGAGAGACAATAATTGTCCAAATTGAGATGTTTGACCATTTGGGTAACAGGAAAACATATGGAGGAGACTTCATAAGAGCTAGGATCTTTTCTCCAGATCCTAAAGCTGCGGCTTCTGGGAGAATTGAAGATTTTAATAATAGAATCTATCATGTCTATTTCACCTTATTTTGGGAAGGAAATGTTTTCTTTTCATTGGTCCTCTACCATCCAAGTGAGGCTGTTTCAGCACTGTGGAGAGCGAGGAATCAGGGCTATGGCCTCATTTACTTCATGGGGACTTTTACAAATGGAACTCATCAAGTGAAGTCTGAATGTGGATTCCAACCAAACACAAAGAAGGAAATATGTGCATATAGAAAGGAAGAATACAATGAGATATTTTACTGCGCTAAACCAGAATCTTTCCATTGTGAGTCATTAACATACCTTCAGTCTTTCAACAGTGATCTCTCCTTTCTAAGCACACTTGGGAAATCTCTTTTGGACAGGTCAGTACATATCCAATAGAAACTGCTTGAGTTACCACCAAGAAAAACATATTGCACAATACAATATAAATTTTAGGCAGGATTACATATATTTTTTTCCTTGGCCAGGGAATTGAAAGCTGAACATCAAGCAAAATTCACAGATGAAATAGATATTGGAGCTATTTTATCTGCCAAATGATTTGTATCTCTGACTATCCAGTCCTGAGAATTACACAGCTCTACCACACAACACTGTCCTGGCTGGCAAGGAAAGAAGACCTGATCTATCTCTATTACAATTTCTCTCTCATGTACGTGTCACCTCCCAGGCAGTAAAAGTAGTAGCAGCACACTGATGAGTTCATCTCTGTTACTCTGCTCTCCACTCCTATTAGCTTGCTCCTTGCATTGCAAGCTTGTTCTGCTTCTCTCTCTCCCAGTCTGAGCCCTGCTGTACAGGGTATTGCAAAACACTGATAGAAAGTCAAAAATAGGTTATTATACTGCTCACTTAAAAATGCATTTAATGTTGTATTAGTAGGTACCAACGCTGTATCCTGGCCTTGGCCAACAAGGCCCAGGCCTAGGGCAGCACTTTGCAGGGGGGCAGCACGGAAAGAGTCTCCACCGGCTTGTGCTACACTGTTAGTGTAGCACCAGTCTTTTGGGGTGGACTCGGCTGAGATGCAAATTAGTCTAGCGCCCCCATAAAGCGGCCGCACTGCTTCCGGTATGCGGGTGGCCGGCATTCCGCAACTGTGGGGGGGGGGCTGCTTCTAATTTTGACTGTCCTATCATTCTGGACCACAAACCTTCCTCGCTGTGCTATATGTTTCTGCTACACCATTGTCATGGTTATATCTTCTCAGTCCTCTCCGTAAAATTATCAGAAATTTGTGCTTAAAGCAGAACTATAGGCAACAGTTTTTTTTTCTTCATTTTGGATAGAGTAAGGGAGGGTTATAGCCCCTGTCAGTTTATTTTTTACCATCCCTGTCCCATTGCAGAGATTTCTCTTCACTTCCTGCCCCATAGCCAAACAGGAAGTGAGGAAATCTTTGCAAATTAAGGAAATCCATCGACCCCCCCCCCCCCCCCCAGGCCCTCAGAACTAGTGTCCCCACTCGAAAATGTCAGTGCGGGTCTTAAACAGAAAGGGGTGTGGCCTTGACAGGAAGGGGTTGGGTCATATTTAAATTAGGGGGGGCACGAGTTTAGTAAGGCCTAGGGCAGCGCAAAACCTAAATACACCACTGATAGGTTCCAGTGCTGAATCAATTTGTGCATTTATATCTGCCTGGAGATCAGTTTTAATAAGACTTTTAACATGTGTTTGACCTTTATCTATGCCGTAAAATTAACAAACCATATGCATACATACAGTGAGGGAAAAGTATTTGATCCCCTGATGATTTTGTATGTTTGCCCACTGACAAAGAAATGATCTTTCTATAATCTTAATGGTAGGTTTATATTAATAGTGAAAGACAGAATAACAACAAAAATATCCAGAAAAAACGGTATAAATTGATTTGCATTTTAATGAGTGAAATAAGTATTTGATCCCCTATCAATCAGCAAGATTTCTGGCTCCCAGGTGTCTGCTATACAGGTAACGAGCTGAGATTAGGAGCACTCTCTTAAAATGGAGTGCGCCTAATCTCAGCTTGTTACCTGTATAAAAGACCACAGAAACATTCAATCAATCAGATTCCAATCTCTCCACCATGGCCAACACCAAAGAGCTGTTCAGGGATGTCAGGGACAAGATTGGAGACCTACACAAGGCTGGAATGGGCTACAAGACCATTGCCAAGCAGCTTGGTGAGAGGGTGACAACAGTTGATGCGATTATTCGCGAATGGAAGAAACACAAAATAAATGTCAGTCTCCCTCGGTCTGGGGCTCCATGCAAGATCTCACCTTGTGAAGTTTCAATGATCATGAGAACGGTGAGGAATCAGCCCAGAACTACACGGGAGAATCTTGTCAGTGATCTCAAGGCAGCTGGGACCATAGTCAGCAAGAAAACAATTGGTAACACACTACACTGTAAAGGACTGAAATCCTGCAGGTCCCCCTGCTCAAGAAATCACATGTACAGGCCCATCTGAAGATTGCTAATGAACATCTGAATGATTCAGAGGAGAACTGGGTGAAAGTGTTGTGGTCAGATGAGACCAAAATCGTGTTCTTTGGCATTAACTCAACTCTCCATGTTTGGAGGAGGAGGAATGCTGCCTATGACCCCAAGAACACCATCCCCACCGCCAAACATGGAGGTGGAAACATTATGCTTTGGGGGTGTTTTTCTGCTAAGGGGACAGGACAACTTTACTGCACCAAAGAGACGATGGGCGGGGCCATGTACTGTCAAATCTTGGGTGAGAACCTCCTTACCTTAGTCAGGGCATTGAAAATGGGTCATGGATGGGTTTTCCAGCAAGACAATGACCCAAAACACATGGCCAAGGCAAAAAAGGAGTGGCTCAAGAAGAAGCACATTAAGGTCCTGGAGTGGTCTAGCCAGTCTCCAGACCTTAATCCCATACAAAATATGTGTAGGGAGATGAAGGTTCGAGTTACCAAATGTCAGCCTCAAAAACCTTACTGACTTGGAGAGGATCTGCAAAGAGGAGTGGGACAAAATCCCTCCTGAGATGTGTGCAAACCTGGTGGCCAACTACAAGAAACGTCTGACCTCTGTGATTGCCAACAAGAGTTTTGCCACCAAGTACTAAGTCATGTTTTGCGAAGGGGTCAAATATTTATTTCACTCATTAACCACTTAACGACCGCCCACTGTAAATATACGTCGGCAGAATGGCACCGACAGGCAGAATCACGTATATGTACGTGATTGCCTTTGTATAGTTGGGGGGTCCGATCGGACCCCCCTTCTTTACAGTGAGCGGTCGTTTTACCTTCGGGAGCGATCCGGCATGAAGGGACGGCCGTTCGATTCCGGCCACCCCCTCTCGATCGCTCCCGGCGAATGAGAGCTTCCCCTGCCTGTGTACTGTTTACACAGGCTGGAGGAAGTGATGTCATCTCTCCTGCGGCGCTCACATATACCGAGCGCCTTACAGGAGAAGATGCAGGTTAGTGCACACAACACTACACTGACACCAGGACACATAGGCACATAAATCGCCCCCCCAGGCCCCCCCAGACACCCCCAGATCACCCCCCAGATCACCCCCCAGCCCCCAGTCACAGTGTCACTGATTGCAGTGACCATTTATTTAGTGATCACTGCAATCAGTGACATTTGTGACTGTAAAAGTGTCACTACATTCAGTTGTAGGTCCAGTGTAGCCCCCTAACCCCCCCCTAATAAAGGTTTAACCCCCTGATCACCCCCCAGATAACCCTTTCACCCCCTAGCACCGCCGTCACTAAGCGATCATTTTTCTGATCGATGTCTTAGCGTCGGTGATGCTGATCGGTAGCCAGTAATTTTTTTTAGGTTCGCCGCAGGTTTTTATAGCGTCAGGTACCCCAAAGGTTTAACCCCCTTGATCATCCCCCAGAAAACCCTTTCACCCCCTATCACCACTGTCGCTAAGCGATCGTTTTTATGATCGTTGTCTTAGTGTCGGTGATGCAGATAGGTAGCCAGTAATTTTTTTTTAGGTTCGCCGTCAGGTTTTTATATAGCGTCAGGTACCCCCATATATTACCTAATAAAGGTTTTAACCCCCTAATTGTCCCTAGTTAACCCTTTCACCAGTGATCATCATATAAGTGTTACGGGTGACGCTGGTTAGTTAGTTTGCTTTTTATAGTGTCAGGGCACCCGCCGTATATAACCCAATAAAGGTTTAACCCCCTGATCGCCCTGCGGGTGATATCAATTAGGTTTTAGCGTCAGAGAGGGTCTGCGTCACACCCCAGGCAGCGTCAGGTTAGTGCCAGTAACGCTAACACCCACGCGTGAAGCATACACCCCCCTTAGTGGTATAGTATCTGAACAGATCAATATCTGATCTGATCAGATCTATACTAGCATCCCCAGCAGTTTAGGGTTCCCAAAAACGCAGTGTTAGCGGGATCAGCCCAGATACCTGCTAGCACCTGCGTTTTGCCCCTCCGTCCAGCCCAGGCCACCCAAGTGCAGTATCGATCGATCACTGTCACTTACAAAACACAACACACATAACTGCAGCGTTCGCAGAGACAGGCCTGATCCCTGCGACTCCAGTGCTGTAGGAGGTGATTTCACCACCACAGTTAAAAAAAAGAACATATATGCCGAAGCATGGGGGCAGCAGGGGCGGAGGAGCGATTTTGCTCCTAATGCCGCGTACATACGGTCGAAATTCCGACGGAGGCTTGCCCGTGGAAAAGTCTGACCATGTGTACGCGGCATAACTTTTGCGGGAAGATGCCCCCATGCTTCGGCATATATAAATGGTGCATGTATGCCCATCATTAGAAGTGAGTGGATGAAGGGCGGTATTCTAATGGTGGGCATACCCACCGATCAATCTTTTTTTTTCGTTCAGCCAACAGGCTGCATGAAAAAAAAGATTACAATACATGTCCAACAAGGACCAGCAACGTACTGGTATGTTGCTGGACTTTGAATGTTTATACCAGAATGATGCCTGCGGGTTTAGGTATCATCTTGGTATCATTCTTTTCAGCCAGCGGCCGGCTTTCATGTAAAAGCAATCCTAGTGGCTAATTAGCCTCTGGACTGCTTTTACAAGCAGTAGGAGGGAATGTCCCCCCCCCCCGATATAAAAAGCGCCATTGGGAGATTGGGAAAGCATTTTATCACACCGATCTTGGTGTGGTCAGATGCTTTGAGGGCAGAGGAAAGATCTAGGGTCCAATAGACCCCAGTTTTTTCAAAAAAGAGTACCTGTCATTACCTATAGCTATCATAGGGGATATTTACATTCCCTGAGATAACAATAAAAATGATAAAAAATAAATAAACATGGAAGCAACAGTTTAAAAATAAAATAAAAAAGCAAAATTAATAATAAAAAAAAAAAAAAAAAAAAACACCCCTGTCCTGCCCTGCTCTTGCCCAATGGCGAACGCAAGCGTCGGTCTGGCGTCATATGTAAACAGCAATTGCACCATGCATGTGAGGTATCACCGTGAAGGTCAGATCGAGGGCAGTAATTTTAGCAGTAGACCTCCTCTGTAAATCTAACGGGGTAACCTGTAAAGGCTTTTAAATGCTTTTAAAAATGTATGTAGTTTGTCGCCAATGCGCGTTTGTGCGAAATTTTAAAGCATGTCGTGTTTGGTATCTATGTACTCGGCCTAAGATCATCTTTTTTATTTCATCAAACATTTGGGCAATATAGTGTGTTTTAGTGCATTAAAATTAAAAAAAAGTGTATTTTTTCCCCAAAAAATGCATTTGAAAAATCGCTGCGCAAATACTGTGTAGAAAAAAAAAATGCAACACCCACCATTTTATTCTGTAGGGCCTTTGCTTTAAAAATATATATAATGTTTGGGGGTTCAACATAATTTTCTTGCAAAAAAAAATATGTTTTCATGTAAACAAAAAGTGTCAAAAAGGGCTTTGTCTTCAAGTGGTTAGAAGAGTGGATGTAAGCTTCCTAATGTTGTGTATAAAATGCCAGAACAGTTCAAAACCCCCCCAAATTACCCCATTTTGGAAAGTAGACACCCCAAGCTATATACTGAGAGGCATGTCGAGTCCATGGAATATTTTATATGTTGACACAAGTTGCGGAAAAAAGAAATTTTTATTTTTTATTTTATTTTTTTGCACAAAGTTGTCACTAAATGATATATTGCTCAAACATGCCATGGGCATATGTGGAATTACACCCCAAAATACATTCTGTTGCTTCTCCTGAGTACGGGGATACCACATGTGTGAGACTTTTTGGGAGCCTAGCCGCGTACGGGACCCCAAATCAAAGCACCGCCTTCAGGCTTTCTAAGGGTGTAAATTTTTGATTTCACTTCTCACTGCCTATCACAGTTTCGGAGGCCATGGAATGCCCAGATGGCACAAAACCCCCCCCAAATTACCCCATTTTGGAAAGTAGACACCCCAAGCTATTTGCTGAGAGGTATTGTGAGTATTTAGCAGATCTCGCTTTTTGTCACAAAGTTTTGAAAATTGAAAAAAAAAAAGAAAAAAAAAAATGTTCTTTCTTCATTTTCAAAAACAAATGAGAGCTGTAAAATACTCACCATGCCTCTCAGCAAACAGCTTGGGGTGTCTACTTTCCAAAATGGGGTCATTTGGGGGGGTTTTGTGCTATTTTGGCATTTTATGGCCTTCGAAACTGTGATAGGTAAAAATTTGTGCCTAGAAATCCTGAAGGCGGTGATTGGTTTTCGGGGTCCCGTACGCGGCTAGGCTCCTAAAAAGTCCCACACATGTGGTATCCCCGTACTCAGGAGAAGCAGCAAAATTTATTTTGGGGTACAATTCCACATATAACCATGGCATGTGTGAGCAATATATCATTTAGTGACAACTTTTTGTATTTTTTTTTTTTTTGTCATTATTCAATCACTTGGGACAAAAAAAAAATTCAATGGGCTCAACAGGCCTCTCAGCAATTTCCTTGGGGTGTCTACTTTCTAAAATGGGGTCATTTGGGGGGGTTTTGTGCTATTTTGGCATTTTATGGCCTTCAAAACTGTGATAGGTAGTGAGGAGTGAAATCAAAAATTTACACCCTTAGAAATCCTGAAGGCGGTGCTTGGGTTCCGGTGTCCCGTACGTGGTGTGACAGCAGGAAGGTAAAGTCACCTGGTTGCATCCAGGGGGGTAGATATATTTCGCCCAGATTCAGGCTTTACGCCGACTTATACAACTAGGTGGAGAGTTGTATAAGGCTAGTGGGCTCATGGATGACTCATACCTCTAGGGAGAGGGCTGGGCGTCGTGCAGACAGGGAGTTGATGAGACCAGCTGAAGCTTGTCAGCTCATTTAGGCCTCTATAAGAACTCCCAGCTTCATTAGATGTTAGCTCATGCCTGGAACCAGACCTGTGTGGACTGTCTAGGGAGAGTGAACCCCTGTGCGGTGAGACAAAGCCTGTGTGGCTATTTGCTTGGACATTTAAAACCAGGGACTTAGGGACTAGGACAGCACTAGGCTGATCCCAGTTGTTAGTTAGGAAACCTGTATGTTTAGTCAGAGGTCAACTTGACCAGGATTTATTTTGGTTATGTTTCTTTTGCTTTGCTGTGTTTTGTCACTGTAAATAGAAAATAAACCGCACCTTTTTGATTTTGAAAACCACAACCTCCGTTTGCTGGGCCTGTTTTGTGTGGGGAGCCCATCCCGGGGGTCACACACACCCGCTGCCGAGCTAACCCCCTCACAGTTGGTGGAGAACCAGTGGCAGTTTTTTTTTTAAGCCAGCATGGAGGAGATACTGAAACAGCTGGCTCTAGCAAATGCCAATCAACAGCAGACAAATGCAGGTTTGCAAAGGAGCCTTGCAGCCCAGCAGCAAGCTCATCAACAGAGTCTGGAAGCTCAGCAACAAGCCCAGCAGCAATCTGAGGCCCGCTTCATAGACCTGTTACAGAAGCAAGAGCAGAGACTACAACAAATGGAAGCAGTAATGCAGCAACGTCCGCAGACCAGTGAGGAAAGCCGTCCCACTAATACCGCGTCCTTTGGGGTGAGTCGTTTATTGACAAAAATGACTGGAGAGGATGATCCAGGGGTATTTTTGACCACATTTGAAAGGACCGCTGAAAGAGAAAAGTGGCCTGAGGAGCAGTGGGCTGGACTGGTGGCTCCTCTGTTAACTGGTGAATCGCAGAAAGCTTACTATGACCTAGAGCCTAACCAAGCAAAAGACTATGTGATGCTAAAAGCTGAAATTTTGGCAAGGCTGGGTGTCACCCAGGCTGTCCGGGCTCAGCGTGTGCATAACTGGACTTTCCAGCTTGGAAAACCCCCCAGGTCTCAAATGTATGATCTCATTCACCTGAGCAGAAAGTGGCTACAGCCAGAGACTTTGTCCGCACCAAAGATTGTGGAACGTGTTGTAATGGATCGGTTTTTGAGAGCTCTTCCTACTGCCATCCAAAAGTGGGTAAGCCATGGAGACCCAGAGACGGCCGATGGTCTTGTGGATTGTGTGGAGAAATACTTGGCTACAGAGAACCTGACGGCCTCTTCCAGAGACACTCGGACTTTCCACCCTAAGACCAGACCATCCCCAGGGGCGGATAAGAGGATTCCAAGGGGTGAGGGTGGAGAGAGTGAGAGGGTGGGAGCTCTACCCCAAGTTTGGCGAGAACAGCCTGGGAAATCAGCGGCTCAAGAGGCGGCAAGAAGGATCGTTTGCTACCGCTGCCGGCAAGCGGGACATATTGCAGCCAATTGCCCGGTTGTGGAGGAACCCATGCAGTGTGACTTTCTGACGGGCAGACGTCAGTCGCTGTGTGCGACAGTCGCATGCACTGCCATTCGAGGAACTGAGAAACATTTATGCAAAATGTGTGTTAATGGTAGAAATGTTGTGGTATTGCTGGATTCAGGTAGCCTTGTGACCCTGATAAAGGCTGAGTTAGTTAAAACAGAGGTCTCTGGGAATAGCAAGGTAGCTGTTATTTGTGTGCATGGGGACACCCGAGAGTATCCAGTGACTACAGTGTGTTTCGAGACCCCCAAAGGTACCCTCTCTCATCCAGTGGGCTTAGTATCTCAGTTACCGCATGACGCCATTGTGGGAAGGGATTTTCCGAAGTTCTGGGAACTGTGGGATGATCCTGAGCCCCTCACTGGTGCCCCTATGTACCAGGAATGTGATAGCCAGAACTCCCCTGAGAGTGGTGAGGACTCTCCGGAATTTCCCTTATCAGTATTGGCAGGGGAGACTCAAGAAACTGGAGAGGAGCCCACCTCCTCAGACGAAAACCTACCGTCTGTGGAGTTTTCTGATCTTGAGGTTCACAGGGAAAACTTTGCCACAGAACAGTTGAAAGACCCCGCCCTAATAAAGGCACGGGAAAACGTAGTGAAAATAGATGGCGAGTTAGTGAACCCAGATAATACCTGCACTTACCCATACTTCAGCGTAGAGAAGGACCTACTGTATCGGGTGGCAAAAAGGGCAGAAGAAACCGTTGAGCAGCTTGTGGTGCCCAAACCTTACAGGAAGTTGGTGTTGGAGTTGGCCCATGGGCACATTCTTGGAGGTCATCTGGGGACAGAGAAAACCCGAGAGAGGGTATTACAGAGATTCTATTGGCCGGGGGTGATGAAGGACGTAGAAAATTATTGTTCCTCCTGCCCTGTGTGTCAGAGGTTGGCCCCGATGCCACATTTCCGTAGCCCGCTGGTCCCTCTACCCATCATTGAGGTCCCGTTTGAGAGGATCGCCATGGATTTGGTAGGTCCTATAATCAAGTCCGCTAGGGGGCACCAGTACATATTAGTTATAATGGACTATGCCACCCGTTATCCAGAAGCGATCCCTCTCCGAAATACCTCGGCCAAAACCATAGCCAAAGAGCTATCTCTTGTTTTTAGCCGGGTGGGTATTTGTAAAGAACTGCTTACGGACCAAGGTACACCCTTTATGTCCCGGGTTATGAAAGAGCTGTGTAAATTGTTCAAAGTGACGCAATTGCGTACGTCTGTGTATCACCCCCAAACCGATGGGCTGGTTGAAAGATTCAACAAAACCCTAAAACAAATGTTGAAGAAAGTGGTGGATAGAGATGGAAAGGATTGGGACTGTTTACTTCCTTATTTGATGTTTGCTATTAGGGAGGTGCCCCAATCCTCTACGGGATTCTCCCCCTTTGAGTTACTGTATGGGAGACACCCAAGAGGGCTGTTGGATATTGCCAAGGAAACTTGGGAAAGTGAGAGTTCTCCCCACAGGAGTGTGATTGAGCATGTCGCCCTGATGCAAGATCGAATTGCACAGGTAATGCCCATCGTGAAGGAACATTTGGCCCAAGCGCAGTTGGCACAGCAGAGAGTGTACAACCGTGGAGCCAAGACCCGTACCTTTTCCCCGGGGGATAGGATATTGGTACTTGTCCCTACGGTTGAAAGTAAATTCCTTGCCAAATGGCAAGGCCCCTACGAGATAATGGAAAAAGTGAGCGAAGTGAATTACAAGGTCAGACAACCAGGAAGGCGAAAGCCCGAACAGATCTATCACGTTAATCTGTTGAAAGCCTGGAGGGATAGAGAGTCCCTAGTCGCAGACACTTGGTCACCAGCTCAAACTGGTTGCGTGATTCCTGAGGTTGGAATAGCAGCCACCTTGTCACAACCCCAACAACAGGAGGTTAAGGAGTTTGTGCTTCGCAACAAGGAGGTATTCTCTGAGCTGCCGGGGCAAACATCTGGGGTAGAGCATGACATCATTACCCCGCCCGGTGAAAGGGTGAAGTTAAAACCCTATCGGATCCCAGAGGCTCGACGGGAGGCAATACGGGAGGAAGTACAGAAAATGCTGAACTTAGGGGTGATAGAGGAGTCCCAAAGTGATTGGTCTAGTCCCATCGTGTTGGTGCCTAAACCGGATGGGAGCTGGCGATTTTGTAACGATTTTCATCAGTTGAACAAAGTTACAAAATTTGACACCTACCCCATGCCACGTATAGATGAGTTGATCGACCGGCTGGGAACAGCCCGATACATGACGACTCTTGACCTCACAAAAGGGTATTGGCAAATCCCCCTGGCCAAGTCGGCCAAAGAGAAAAACGCATTTGTAACCCCAGACGGGGCGTTCCAATATAAAAGAATGCCGTTCGGGTTACAGAATGCGCCGGCCACATTCCAGCGGAAAATGGACCAGATGCTGAGGCCCCATCGGAAGTATGCTGCGGCTTACCTGGATGACGTAATTGTCCATAGCACAGATTGGGCCTCACATCTGCCAAAAGTGCAAGCAGTCCTGGACTCTGTTCGGGAAGCGGGGTTTACGGCTAACCCCAAGAAGTGTACCATTGGGCAGGAGGAGGCCAAATATCTTGGGTACACCATTGGGAGGGGAGTAATAAAACCCCAACTCAACAAAGTCGAGGCCATCCAGAGTTGGCCACGTCCCAACAGCAAGAAGCAGGTACGAGCCTTTCTGGGAATCGCTGGGTATTATCGGCGATTCATTCCCCACTTTGCTTCTAAGGCTGTGCCCCTAACCAACCTGACGAAGGGGAAAGGGTCGGTCATGATTAAATGGACCCCCGAGGCTGAGGCAGCATTCCAATTCTTGAAACAAGCCTTATGTAGCCAGCCAGTGTTGTACTCACCCGACTTCTCTAAAGACTTTGTCGTACAAAGTGATGCGTCAGATGTGGGGTTAGGAGCAGTATTGTCCCAGGTCTGGAACGGGGAAGAGCACCCAGTCATTTACCTCAGCAGGAAGTTGAAGTCCCATGAGGTAAATTACGCCACCGTTGAAAAGGAGTGTTTAGCGGTGAAGTGGGCTCTAGATTCCCTTCGGTACTACTTGCTAGGTAGGCACTTTGACATGGTTACGGATCACGCTCCGTTAAAGTGGATGGCTCAAAACAAGGAAACAAATAGAAGAGTGAATAGGTGGTTCCTGGCCCTCCAGGAATTCAACTTCACAGTAAAGCATCGCCCTGGCGTTCAAATGGGGAATGTGGATGCTTTGTCTCGAGTACATGAATGCCTGATTGCTGGTGTTCCAACCCCGAGGTTAAAACAAGAGGGGGGGGTATGTGACAGCAGGAAGGTAAAGTCACCTGGTTGCATCCAGGGGGGTAGATATATTTCGCCCAGATTCAGGCTTTACGCCGACTTATACAACTAGGTGGAGAGTTGTATAAGGCTAGTGGGCTCATGGATGACTCATACCTCTAGGGAGAGGGCTGGGCGTCGTGCAGACAGGGAGTTGATGAGACCAGCTGAAGCTTGTCAGCTCATTTAGGCCTCTATAAGAACTCCCAGCTTCATTAGATGTTAGCTCATGCCTGGAACCAGACCTGTGTGGACTGTCTAGGGAGAGTGAACCCCTGTGCGGTGAGACAAAGCCTGTGTGGCTATTTGCTTGGACATTTAAAACCAGGGACTTAGGGACTAGGACAGCACTAGGCTGATCCCAGTTGTTAGTTAGGAAACCTGTATGTTTAGTCAGAGGTCAACTTGACCAGGATTTATTTTGGTTATGTTTCTTTTGCTTTGCTGTGTTTTGTCACTGTAAATAGAAAATAAACCGCACCTTTTTGATTTTGAAAACCACAACCTCCGTTTGCTGGGCCTGTTTTGTGTGGGGAGCCCATCCCGGGGGTCACACACACCCGCTGCCGAGCTAACCCCCTCACAGTGGCTAGGCTCCTAAAAAGTCCCACACATGTGGTATCCCCGTACTCAGGAGAAGCAGCAGAATGTATTTTGGGGTGCAATTCCACATATAACCATGGCATGTGTGAGCAATATATCATTTAGTGACAACTTTTTGTAATTTTTTTTTTTTTTTTTTTGTCATTCTTCAATCACTTGGGACAAAAAAAAAATATTCAATGGGCTCAACATGCCTCTCAGCAATTTTCTTGGGGTGTCTACTTTCTAAAATGGGGTCATTTGGGGGGGTTTTTGTACTGCCCTGCCATTTTAGCACCTCAAGAAATGAGATAGGCAGTCATAAATTTAAAGCTGTGTAAATTCCAGAAAATGTACCCTAGTTTGTAAACGCTATAACTTTTGCGCAAACCAATAAATATACGCTTATTGACATTTTTTTTACTAAAGACATGTGGCTGAATACATTTTGGCCTAAATGTATGACTAAAATCGAGTTTATTCGATTTTTCTTATAACAAAAAGTAGAAAATATCATTTTTTTTCAAAATTTTCGGTCTTTTTCCGTTTATATCGCAAAAAATAAAAATCGCAGAGGCAATCAAATACCATTAAAAGAAAGCTCTATTTGTGGGAAGAAAAGGACGCAAATTTCGTTTGGGTACAACATTGCATGTCCGCGCAATTTACAGTTAAAGCAGCGCAGTGCAAAATTCTGAATTCACCTCTGGTCCTTTAGCTACCAAATGGTCCGGAGCTTAAGTGGTTAAAATGCAAATCAATTTATAACTTTTTTGAAATGTGTTTTCCTGCATTTTTTTGTTGTTGTTATTCTGTCTCTCACTGTTAACATAAACCTACCATTAAAATTATAGACTGATCATTTCTTTGTCAGTGGGCAAATGTTCAAAATCAGCAGGGGATCAAATACTTTTTTTCCCTCACTGTACAAAAATACACACACTTCCTAAAGCAGAACTTAACCGTAAATGAATGCTCTCCCTAGCTTAGGGTGACCAGACATCCCCGGTTTCCGGGGACAGTCCCCAGATTGAGGACACTGTCCCTGGACCAAGTCTGTCCCCGGATTGGATTTGAACAGGGGCTGGGGCAATTTCAAAGACAGTCAGTGCAGAATTAAAAAATAAAATAAAAATCAGAATAACACCCCCCGCTCATACTAGCTATGGGGGGGGGGATTTTTTTCCATTATCTGTGCCCCTTTCTGATGATCATGTGCTTGTCGGAGCGAAGGGAATATTTCTTCAGTTTCAGGTGCATGCTCATTCCGCTCCGCTCGCATGTTCTTCTGTCTTGTCTCAAGTCCCGGCCAGCCGCCTGCCTGTTTATCTCCTTGCCTTCCCTGGCAGAGTGATCTTCCTCCGTTCCCCACCCAGTAGTAGCCAGGGCCCGGTGTCAGGGTCACCTGTGACCAGGTGACAGATGCACACTGTAGGGGGACAGGAGTGCGTCGCGAGGTAGTGAACCCTATGGCTGGCTTCTGCGGATAGGGAACTGGGTGGTTGTGGAAAGCGGGACCAGAGGAGCACAACCGGGATCCAAACGGAAGCTAGAGCCAAGATTCCCCAGGGCGCGGAGTCTAAGACCCAGCTGGTCTTCTCCAGGGCCTCTAGTGGTGAGGATGTTAGCTGCAGGCTGGGACCAGGTCGCGGCCCCTGGAGTTTCCTAGCTCACGCCCCGTAGGATAAGGGGAAAAGAGGGGAAGCAGCAGCACACGAAGAGAGAACCGAATAACAAGCTGAAGGTCAGGGGCCACAAGCAGACAAGGATAACGAAGAACGAGCCGAAGGTCAAGGGTCACGAGCAGACAAGGATAGTCGGGGACAAGCCAATAACGTAACAGAGAGACAGACGTAGCACACGGCAGGCAGGAACCCAAACACACAATGCCTAACAAACACGTTGATCAGCAAAGCAGGCTTGCAGTGCACAGGTTAATATAGTGTTCAGTGATAGGGCCTGGGGTGGAGTCAGGCTGGGAGGAGATTATAAAGGAAGCCAGGTGAAGGAGGTCTGGTCTCTAGATGAACACATGAGGAGGAAGGTAAGATGGCAGACAGACATTAATGCATATCCATGACAGTACCCTCCCTCTTACGAGGCCTCCCCCTTCCCCGCCTGGGCCCAGGTTTAGAGGGAAACTTCAGATGAAACTCCTTTAACAGACGAGGTGCAAAGACCTCAGATGCAGTCATCCAAGACCTCTCCTCAGGACCAAACCCTTTCCAATGAACGAGGTACTGAAGAACGCCTTTACAGAGTCGGGAGTTCAGAATTTGACTGATCTCGTACTCCTGATTATCCTCAGAGACAGGCGCCACGGTAGGGAGAGGACGAGAGAATTTATTGAGGACTAAAGGCTTTAGAAGAGCAACATGAAAGGAGTTAGTGATTTTAAGGCTCTTAGGAATCTGTAGTTTGAAACAAACCGGATTCAGTTTAGTAGTTACCGTGTATGGACCGATGAATCGTGGAGCAAACTTCAGAGAAGGAACTCGGAGCTTGATGTTCCTGGTAGAGAGCCAGACTTTGTCCCCTGGCTGAAGAGAAGGCGGTTTACGCCTGCGGCGGTCGGCAAAGCCTTTGAATTTTTCAGCAGCTGCCCGGAGGGAATCATGAACGTGACCCCAAACGGAATTGAGAGACTCCTGAACCGAAGCCAAGGCTGGAATGTCTGGAGAACAGATCATGGGAAGAGGAAGTTGAGGGTGTTTTCCATAAACTGTGAAAAAGGGTGTCTTCTGCGAACTGGTATTCACATGATTGTTATGGGAGAATTCTGCCCACGGGAGTAGAGAGGACCAATCGTCATGGTGAGAAGACACAAAGGTGCGAAGAAAGACCTCTAACTCCTGATTAACCCTCTCAGTCTGTCCATTGGATTGGGGATGGTAAGAAGAAGAAAAATCCAAGACAATATTGAGGGATTTGCAAAAGGCTCTCCAAAAACGAGACGTGAATTGGACTCCCCTGTCGGAAACAATATGAGAAGGGACCCCATGTAGGCGGAGAATTTCCCGAATGAAAATGGGAACCAAGGCAGGGGCAGAAGGAAGACCAGGAAGAGGAACAAAATGAGCCATCTTGGAGAATCGATCGATTACCACCCAAATGACTGTATTATTCTCAGACAGTGGGAGATCGGTGATAAAATCCATGGCAATATGGGCCCAGGGTTCCTTAGGAATGGGCAAGGGCATGAGGAGACCAGCAGGAGCTTGTGTGGAGGATTTGGACTGAGCACAGACATGACAAGCTTTAACGTAGTCTTTGACGTCTGAGCGGAGATTAGGCCACCAGTAGTGACGACTGATGAGTAGGAAGGATCGGAGGAATCCAGAATGCCCTGCCACCTTGGAATCATGTCCCCAACAAAGGATCTTAGCTCTTAGCTCAGTGGGGACAAAGGTCTTACCAGGCGGAATTTTTGACTTCAGGGTGGTAGAGTGGGCAACAATGCATGAGGTGGGAATGATCGGCTCAGGTTCAGGGGCGGACTCCTCGTCCAAAGTGTCAAATGACCAAGAGAGCGCATCAGCCCGACCGTTGCAGGAACCAGGTTTATAGGTAATTGTGAAATTAAAACGGGCAAAGAAGAGACTCCACCTGGCCTGTCTAGGATTCAGACGTTTAGCATTCTGTAGATACTGTAAATTCTTGTGATCGGTAAAGATCGTTATGGAGTGAGGGGAACCCTCCAAGAGATGACGCCACTCCTCTAACGCCAATTTAATTGCGAGAAGTTCCCGATCACCGATGGCATAATTCCTCTCTGCCTGAGAATTTTTTTTGGAGAAGAACACACATGGTTGGCGTCTCTTCTCAAAGATTTGAAGAAGCACAGCTCCCACCCCCATTGAGGAAGCGTCCACTTCAATAAAAAATGCATTCCCAGGATTTGGTCTCCTCAAGAGGGGGCCAGAAACAAAGGCCTGTTTCAGGTTGTGAAATGCAGAGACAGCTTCGGGAGGCCAGTCTCTGGCATTCACACCCTTCTTGGTCAAAGCGATAATAGGCGCGGCAATGGAAGAGTAATTCCTTATGAACTGCCTATAATAATTAGTGAAGCCAAGAAAGCGCTGTGTGGCCTTGAGGCTAGCAGGAAGAGGCCAGTTGGTGATAGCCAAGACCTTCCCAGGGTCCATACGAAGACCCGAACATGAAACGAAGCACCCCAAAAACAGGACCTCAGAACATTCAAAGGAACATTTCTCTAGCTTGGCATAGAGATTGTTCTCTCTAAGACGTTGAAGTACAGTGCGGACATGGTTTCTGTGGACGAGCAGATTTTCAGAAAAGATCAGAATGTCATCCAGATAGATGACAACAAACTGGTACAGCAGATCTCTGAAGATTTCATTGACAAAGTTTTGAAACACGGCTGGAGCATTACACAGACCAAAAGGCATCACCAGATATTCGTAATGCCCGTCTCTAGTGTTGAATGCAGTCTTCCATTCGTCACCCTCCCGTATTCGAATGAGATTGTACGCGCCTCTGAGATCCAACTTGGTGAAAATGGAGGCCCCCTTCAACCTATCGAATAGCTCAGATATTAAGGGTAAGGGGTATCGATTTTTAATAGTAACCGCATTTAAACCCCGATAATCGATGCAGGGTCTTAAGGTACCATCCTTTTTGGCAAAAAAAAAAGAACCCTGCCCCTGCAGGCGATGAGGATTTCCGGATGAAACCTCTCTCCAGATTCTCTGCGACATACTCCGACATGGCCTGGGTCTCTGGGATGGACAGAGGGTAGGTACGACCCCTGGGTAGAGTTGCTCCGGGGACAAGATCAATAGCACAGTCAAAAGACCTGTGGGGAGGAAGCACCTCAGCTGATTTCTTACAGAACACATCCCGGTAATCGCTGTATGCAGCAGGAAGATCAGAAGAAACAGAAGTGGCAGCAACCGGAAGACTCTCCTTGGGGGTCATCTTGAGAAGACACGACGAGAAACATGAGGAACCCCAGGCCAGGATCTGCCCAGAGACCCAGTCCACATGTGGAGAGTGGAGCTGTAGCCAAGGGAGGCCCAATACAACTGGGGTAGAGGCCTTGGGTAGAATAAGAAAGGATATCCACTCCTGGTGGAGAATCCCTACCGACATCCTAATGGGTAGCGTCTGGAAGCGAATAGGGCCCCCTGGGAGAACAGTGCCATCAATTGCCGAGACTACCAATGGGGTAGTGAGAGGTGAAAGGGTAAGCTTCATAGAAGAAGCAGTTCTCCAATCCATAAAATTGCCGGCAGCCCCGGAATCCAGGTATGCAAGGGTTGACTGAGGAGAAGTGCCTACATGAAGGAACACCGGCAAGAGCAGGCAAGAAGGTGATGTTTCTGGGTCCAATACTCCACCTTCCAAATGTATTAGACCCGAGCGTTTCCCGGACGAAGCGAGCAGGAGTCACGAAAATGACCCTTGCCCCCACAATAGAGGCACAAGCCCAGAGTTCTGCGCCTAGCACGTTCTTCAGGGGTTAGTCTGGTCCGGGCCAGCTGCATAGGTTCTTCAGCAGGTAGAGGATGCTCCACGGAATGAAGGGAGGGGAGCTCAGACTGGCTAGGACCCAGAGAGTGCTGGCGTTTTTTTTCTAAGGACCTCTCTTGAAAACGAATGTCGATCTGGTTGCATAATGAAATTACATCGTCCAGACCGACGGGAATGGCTCTTCCCGCTAATTCGTCTTTCACTCGGTCAGAGAGGCCATGTAAAAAGGTAGCGACCAGGGCCCCATTATTCCAGCTCAATTCAGCTGTGTGGATACGAAACTGAAGAGCATATTGCCCCACTGAACTAGATTCTTGGCGAAGACGTAAGACAGCACTAGCTGCTGAAGAAGCCCGAGCCGGCTCTTCGAAGATGTTACGAAAGAGCTTCAAGAATTCGGACAGACTGGAAACCACCGGATCGTTCCTCTCCCACAGGGGGGCAGCCCAGGCCAAAGCTTCACCGGAGAGGAGGGAAATGATATAGGCTACCTTAGCCCGGTCAGACAGGAAGCTTTGAGGCTGAAGCTCAAAATGAATTGTGCATTGGCTGAGAAACCCCCTGCAGGCCTTGGAGTCCCCAGAGAAACGGAACGGAGCTGGCAATCTTAGTGAGTGTGAGGCTGCGACTGGTGCGATAGGTACAGCCGCTGGTTGTACTTGGGGTTGCGGATTCGGGGTTCCCAAGGAGACCTGAAGCTGCTCGAATCGAGAAGCCAGATCCTGGAGGAATCGCATCACCTGAGTCTGATTTGATTCCTGGGTCTCAAGTCTGCGAACTATGCCTTGCAATGGATCATCCGCGGGAAGCGGGATGTCAGCCGGGTTCATGGCTGATCAAACTGTCAGGGTCACCTGTGACCAGGTGACAGATGCACACCGTAGGGGGACAGGAGTGCACCGCGAGGTAGTGAACCCTATGGCTGGCTTCTGCGGATAGGGAACTGGGTGGTTGTGGAAAGCGGGACCAGAGGAGCACAACCGGGATCCAAACGGAAGTTAGAGCCAAGATTCCCCAGGGCGCGGAGTCTAAGACCCAGCTGGTCTTCTCCAGGGCCTCTAGTGGTGAGGATGTTAGCTGCAGGCTGGGACCAGGTCGCGGCCCCTGGAGTTTCCTAGCTCACGCCCCGTAGGATAAGGGGAAAAGAGGGGAAGCAGCAGCACACGAAGAGAGAACCGAATAACAAGCTGAAGGTCAGGGGCCACAAGCAGACAAGGATAACGAAGAACGAGCCGAAGGTCAAGGGTCACGAGCAGACAGGGATAGTCGGGGACAAGCCAATAACGTAACAGAGAGACAGACGTAGCACACGGCAGGCAGGAACCCAAACACACAATGCCTAACAAACACGTTGATCAGCAAAGCAGGCTTGCAGTGCACAGGTTAATATAGTGTTCAGTGATAGGGCCTGGGGTGGAGTCAGGCTGGGAGGAGATTATAAAGGAAGCCAGGTGAAGGAGGTCTGGTCTCTAGATGAACACATGAGGAGGAAGGTAAGATGGCAGACAGACATTAATGCATATCCATGACACCCGGAGAGTAAGACTTGACCGGCTGTGAGGCAGCGGTGGCGGCGACGGGCAGAGAGTCGCTGATTGCCGCCATTACTAGTAAAAAAAAGAAAAATATGTCCCCGGATTTCATTTTAAAAATCTGGTCACCTTACCCTAGCTCCTCTTCAATGCCACCATTTTAAAAAGAAAACGGTATGTTCACAGATGCACGGCCGATCTCTTCCAGGTATTTAGTAATTGGTAGAGACTGGCGATGCATCTGTATATGTGCAGCTGATTTCCATGCACATGCAAGAGTACCGCCAGCTAGTGGTAGATGGCCACTATAGCGTCCTGTAGCATCTGCACACATGCACGGAAATAAGCTATGCATCGCAGATGTGCCAAAAAGTTCAGGTTTAGAAACCCTTTGCTTCCTGGGATAGCCTTGATGTAGCAATCCCAGGAGGTGCGGCCTAGGCCAAAAACCTGGAAGTGCTGCCTTGCAGCACAAAAACGAACACAATGGTAAAAATATAATACCTTTTTTAGCAATTATATAAAAGGGAGGGGTAAGGGACAAAATAGGAAAATCCTGTTTTAATAAGCTAAGTTACGCTTTATTGATGCTATATTTTCAGTGGGAACTAGTGGAACTCAGTTCCGCCACCTCTGGCTCAGACTCTTTGGTGCCTGCTCACCACAATCACTTGTAAACACAGAAGTCTGGTTTCTGTGTTTACAAGTGAGAGCTCTGCACTCTGTATGTAATGCAATCCTGGAATTTAATGCCCCTTTAAGACCCTTCCTACTGTTTTCGTGAAATTTGATGTGATTTGGAGGGTGTGTGTGGGTGGAGGGGTTTTGTGGGGCCGTAGTTAAGTTCCAGCACCTATTGTTTGAGAAAAAAAAGCCCCGATGCTATATCCTAAAACAAGGATATTTCTTGTTCAATCTTTTTATTAAGAAACATTGTCAAGTTACAGTTTAATGTATGCAGCATCAATGATATATAAAGATAAGTGTACTGTTTGGTTACTGTTTTTTACATACACTATATTACCAAAAGTATTGGGACACCTGCCTTTACACGCACATGAATTTTAATGGCATCCCAGTCTTAGTCCGTAGGGTTCAATGTTGAGTTGGCCCACCCATTGCAGCTATAACAACTTCAACTCTTTTGGGAAGGTTGTCCACAAGGTTTAGGAGTGTGTCTATGGGAATGTTTGACCATTCTTCCAGGAGCGCATTTGTGAGGTCAGGCACTGATGTGGACCAGAAGACCTGGCTTGCAGTCTCCATTCTAATTCATCCCAAAGGTGTTCTATTGGGTGTACTATCAGGATTCTGTGCAGGCCAGTCAAGTTCCTTCCCCCCAGACTGACTCATCCATGTTTTTATGGACCTTGTTTGTGCACTGGTCCGTAGTCATGTTGGAACAGGAAGGGGCCATCCCCAAACTGTTCCCATAAAGTTGGGAGCATGAAATTGTCCAAAATGTCTCGGTATGCTGATGCCTTAAAGAGTTCTCTTTACTGGAACTAAGGGGCCAAGCCCAACCCCTGAAAAACAACCCCACACCATAATCCCCCTGCCACCAAATGATTTGGACCAGTGCACAAAGCAAGGTCCATAAAGGCATGGATGAGTGAGTTTGGGTTGGAGGAACTTGACTGGCCTGCACAGAGATGATTGGACGGTCACTCTGTGTATAGATCACACTTGTCCTTAAGCCAAGTACACATGCCCCAAGTGTCGGGAGACATTGGTGCGGTTAAAAAAAATGACATTCGGCCTGTGTCTGTCCGACAGAAGTTCGGCCGGCTTCTGTCGGATGAGCATGCTGGAAAAGCAGCTGACTGGCTCCCGATCTGCACTCTAAGCCAGTGTCAGAGAGTGCTGATTTGAATGCCCTGGAGGGAAGCCGTCCCCCTGTCAGAACACAATAGCTCAGCGGGAGAGATAGCTGTACTAACTGCGAATGGTTAGTACAGCGGCTCCGACCAGAGCTGTCAGTTTTTTTTCCTTCAACCAGCTGGGTTGAATGAAAAAAGAACTTGTAGCGTGTACCAGGCATTAAAGTGGTAGGCAGATGAATAGTGAATGGCAGGTTTAAAAAAAATTCCTTTATGTAGAAAAAAGTAATACTACTATCTTGTATATTACACAAAGGAAAAAAACATTCCTCTGAATTGTGGTGAATTCCAATAAAGTACAATATAAATCTTTTTTCCAGGGAAAATATTGCTACTGAAATCCACAAAAACTTTGAATCCATTGATGTATATTCTTGTACAGGTAAGTAATCCCTCAATTTTTTACATATACTGTATATACTCGAGTATAAGCCGAGTTTTTCAGCACATTTTTTTGTGCTGAAAATGCCCCCCGGCCTATACTCGAGTCACCTTTTTGCGCATGATCTCCCGGACTTTGGGGACCCGGTACCGGCCGGCCGTAGGTCCCCTGGACCTCACTTGGCACACATGTAGCCCTACTCTTCCTCTACAAGTGTGCAAAGTTTGTTGTCCAGGGGACCTACGGCCGGGGAGCACGGATTTTTCAAAGCCGGGCACCCCTTCCATAGACTCCCATGTTAAACGGTCATTTCTCCGGTGAATTTGGGGACCCAGTACTGGCCGGCCGTAGGTCCCCTGGACCCCACTTGGCACACATGTAGCCCCATTTCTCCTCTACAATTGTGCAAAGTTTGTTGTCTGGGGGACCTACGGCGGGGGAGCACAGATTTTTCAAAGCCGGGAACCCCTTCTATAGACTCCCATGTTAAATGTCAGTCTAGTCATGGGCACAGTGAGGCATGGGCACAGTGAGGCATGCACATGGAAACAGTGAGGCAAAGTGAGGCACAGTGAGGCATGCAGATGGACACCCTAGTCTTATACTCGAGTCAATAAGTTTTCCCAGTTTTCTTTATCGTACACCACGGGACACAGAGCTAGTCATTACATAATGGGTTAAGGGTCACCAGCGGTGATTGGACACTGGCACAACCAATGGAAGACAGTTCCCCTCCATATAACCCCTCCCATCAGGGAAGTACCTCAGTTTTTTCGCCAGTGTCGAAAGGTGTTGGACGCGTTAGGAGGTGCTAAAGGAAAGCTCTACCAAAGAGACCCTCTGGGGGTAAAAGAGCTATGCTTTCGGATCCATCCAAGACGCCTACAAATGAGCTGAATCTGGATGGGATCCGGGCCTCATCCATGAGGCGTCGCCTGTAATGTCTCTCTTCGGAGGACTGGGCTCTAAGATCCAGCACTTTCGCTATTTCGCTATAAAGTCCTGGTAAGAGTCTTGTACAAGGCCCAGGGGAGAGGTATCCTTTAAATAGGAACCCATATCCCTGAAGGTTGGCACACATAGCCCACCGTGAAGGGTGAAGTTTGGTATCTGTCTGAAATCTTTCAGCAGAAAAACCTGCGGCGTGGATAAGGTGAGATTAGAAGGTCCATAACTAGGTTGGGACCTTTTTCAAAAAATGGATGTCTTCTTTTTTTCCACCACTGGGGGGAGTAAAGAGCTGAATATACTCACCTCACTCTGTTCAGTGTCGGCTTCGGCGAAGTACACTGCTCGTCACCTCCGCTGCTGAGCTTGCTGGGGCACCCCGATCCTCCTTTCGGTGGCCGACCAGACACCTGCAGATGCAGGTAAGTGGGAACAAGGGCTGATGAGAGTCCTCTCTCACTATGGCCACCGCCATAGCGCTAAGGGCCGCGCGCGCGCGCGCTTTATCGGAGGGGGGGTCGAAGGCGTGCGCGGGCACGTGGCGCGCGCAGGCACAGAAACGGCGCCAAATTTAAAAGACTGTCAGTGTGAGAAGCACTGCAGCAGCAAGCAAGCTTGTTAGTTCTCTTGTTCCTGGCAGAGAAACACAGCAGCTATACAGGGACGTAAGACTCCATGTGGTTGGATTGGGTACTTCCTAGAAGACATCCATGTTATGCATAGTTATGTGTTAAAAGTTGCATACTTAATGTATTTGCTAAACTGAACACGGTAGTATATGCATTTAGGTACCTTGTATTTTGTCTAAACAGTAAGCCTTCCAGGGGAAGTAATACGGACAAAAAGAGATAAGAAAGCACCACCGCCTGAGAGAGGCTCTAGCTGTGCTGACTCGGTACCTTTCTCTCCTGTGTTGCTAAATGCACCTGTTCAGGATGAGCCATTACCTCTGTCAGGTATGGCGGCTTCCCGAGTGAAGCCTGGGCCTGTATATGTCACTGAGGACACTTTATCAGCTGCCCTAAATAATCTGGAGGAAAAAATTGCTACCTTAATCGCTAAGTCCTCTAAAAAGGGACAATAAGCGAAGCAGGTCTCTTCCAGTATTGGACCTCCCTTCAGAAGTACCTGAGGGAGGAGGATGAGGAGGAGGAGGCTACATCAGCAGAGGATGAGGAGCCAGATTTTAAGGTCACAGGTACAATGCTATAGCAGTGCATTTAAGTTAACCTCTGCGGAGGTAACGGAATTACCTGTCTCCTCCCTAGGGTCATTAAGATCCCTGCAAGGTGCATGCTCCTTCCCGGTTCATCCGTTACTAGAGGATCTAATATACGCAAACTGGCAACATCCAGATAAGCGTTTCTCACCTCCAAAAAGGTTTAACATTCTTTATCCTATGGGGGAAATTTTTTTAAAGAAATAGAGCCTGCCTGCGGTAGTTGCGGCTATTTCTTGTGTAAATAAAAACCTGACATGTCCGGTGGATAATGTACAAGGGTTTAAAAGATCCTTCTGAGAGGAAGTTGAAATCCTCCTTCCTTTTGGCCGGCTCAATTACCCAACCTGCAGTAGCAGCAGTCGGTATGTGTCAGGTCATCAGCCAACAGGTAAAGCAGGGGCTGAAGGAACTGCCTTCAGAGCAGGCTTGAAATTGGGAAAATTTGCCTAAAGCCTTATGCTTCACAGTGGATGCCATGAGAGATTCTATCATACAGGCATCACGCCTTACACTCCAGCTGGTACAGATGCGCAGAGTACTTTGACTTAAGCATTGGTCAGCGGAAACCCCATGCAAAAAGCTGTTGGCAAGTTCCCGTTCCATGGCGAACGCCTATTTGGGGAAGATTTAGAAAAATATATACAGAAGATATCAAGTGGTAAAACGACTTTTACCTGAGAGAAAGAAAAACAAGAGATCTTGTTTTAAACGCTCTCTCTCCCCAGCTCCCGGGAAATCTGACTCCAACCAGTGGCGGCGGCCTGTTTTAGCCGCCCACAAAAGCCAAGGGGCAAGCTCAGAAGAACAAGAAGCCGTGGGGTGCAAGAGCTAATAAGCAAGCCCCCAAAACCTCTCAGTGAAGGGGCGCCCCCGCTCGGCCGAGTGGGAGGAAGGCTTTGTCAGTTCTCAGCGACTTGGCGGTCAGAAATCCAGGACAATTGGGTGGTATCCACAATATCCTCAGGGTACAAACTGGAATTTCGAGAGATCCCATCTTCTCAATTCCGAGGTTCAAGACTCTCCAAGGATCCACAAAAAAGAGAATCCTTCTTCAAAGGTTTGAATCACTTAATGGCTCAAGGGGTAGTTACAGACGTACCCCAAAAAGAGCGAGGTTCAGGTTTTTACTCAAACCTCTTTGTGATTCCAAAGCCAAATGGAGATGTCAGACCCATCCTGGATCTAAAATCCCTAAATCGGTTCCTGAACGATCGCCATTTTCGAATGGAAACGATCCGATCCGTGGCCGCCACTTTAAAGGGCGGAAAATTCATGGCGCCCATAGATATCAAGGACGCACATTTACACATACCCATCCTCCCCGCTCACCAAAGATTCCTAAGGTTTGCGGTAGAAGATCGCCACTTTCAATTGGTGGCTCTGCCGTTTGGTGTAGCCACCGCGCCTATAGTATTCACAAAGGTGCTAGCTCCTCTGTTAGCAAACCTAAGAACACGGGGCATTGCGGTAACAGCCTATCTGGACGATCTACTAGTAATAGATCAGTCAAAGGAGGGATTGGGTCACGCTGTACACACTACAGTAGGATACCTGGAGCATTTAGGATGGATTATAAATTTACAAAAATCCTCTCTCCAGGCCCAAAGAAGGATAGTGTACCTGGGCATGATCATAGATACAGCCCAAAATGGGGTATACCTGCCAGAACCGAAGATACAGTCTCTGAAAGACCTGATCCACAAGGTCAAAGCAAACAAGAGGCCGTCTATTCGCCTTTGCATGAGACTATTGGGAAAGATGGTAGCCTCCTTCGAGGCGGTCCCTTACGCCCAGTTTCATTCGAGACTACTTCAAGGCAATATTTAGCTTCCTGGAACAGGAAGAGCCAAGCTCTGGATATACCCATGCGCCTGTCCTCACAAGTACGCCACAGCTTCGATTGGTGGCTAGAAGCCAGGAATTTACGGAAGGGAAAGTCCTTCCTCCCAGTGGCCTGGAAGGTGGTATCTAGGGATGCCAGCCTATCGGGCTGGGGTGCAGTATTCGAGGAGGCTTCTACCCAGGGAACCTGGGCCAAGACTCAGGGGAGCCTGCCCATCAATGTGCTAGAGATCCAGGCGGTATATCTAGCCCTCAAAACCTGGACATACAGGTTACAGGGCTACCCAGTTCGGGTTCAATCCGACAATGCTACTGCAGTAGCTTACATCAATCACCAAGGAGGCACCCGCAGTCGGGCAGCCCAAAGAGAGGTGAACCGGATCCTGGCATGGGCAGAAGAGCATGTACCTTGCCTTTCTGCAATCTTCATTCCAGGGATAGAAAATTGGCAAGCAGACTACCTGAGTCGTCAGCAGCTGCTACCAGGAGAGTGGTCTCTTCACCCCGAGATCTTTCAGGCCATATGTCTGAGATGGGGAAACCCAGATGTAGACCTGCTAGCTGCCAGGTTCAACAAGAAATTGGACAACTTTGTGTCCAGAACGAGAGATCCTCTAGCCTACGGGACAGACGCTCTAATAATACAGACGCTCTAATAACTCCATGGAATCAGTTCTCACTGATCTAGGCATTCCCTCCGATCCCTCTTCTACAAAGACTGCTTCGCAGGATCAAGGAGGAGGGAATACCAGTAACCCTAGTGGCCCCAAACTGGCCCAGGAGGCCTTGGTACGCCGAGATTGTAAAAATGGCGATAGGAAGGCCCTGGAAGTTTCCACTCCGACACGACCTGCTGTCACAGGGTCCAGTATTCCACCCTTCCTTACAAAGGCTAAAGTTGACGGCCTGGCTGCTGAGACCCACATTTTTAAAAAGAGAGGGGTCTCTGGTCCGGCTCTTTCTACGCTCATTAATGCTAGAAAGCCAGCCTCCAGACTCATCTATCAGAGAGTCTGGAGAGCATACGTTTCCTGGTGTGAATCCAGATGTTGGAATCCTCAGAAATATGAAATAAGTAGGATTCTTGCTTTTTGCCAGTTAGGAGTGGATATGAATTTAGCCCCTAGCACCATCAAAGGGCAAATATCGGCTCTATCAGTCTTCTTTCAGAGACCATTGGCATCTCACTCCCTAGTTCGGACATTCATTAAGGGGGTACTGAGGATAAATCCTCCAGTTAGGACTCCCTTGTGTCCATGGGATTTGAATTTGGTATTGTCAGTGTTGCAAAAGCAACCTTTTGAACCTATTCGCCATATTCCTTTAATTATATTAAGTAGGAAGTTGGCCTTTCTGATTGCTATAGCTTCTGCTAGGAGAGTATCAGAGCTAGCAGCTCTTTCTTGTAAAGAGCCTTATCTAATTTGTCACAAGGACAAAATCGTACTACGACCCCATCCGGCTTTTCTACCTAAGGTGGTGTCGGCTTTTCACTTGAATCAAGACATTGTTCTGCCTTCCTTTTTTCCAAACCCGCGGACGGCGGGGGAAAAATTATTACACTCTCTAGATCTACTGAGAGCGGTAAAGGTGTATCTGCAAGCAACCGCTCAGATACGTAAAACAGATGTTTTGTTTATTTTACCAGATGGGCCCAAGAAGGGCCAAGCGGTATCAAAATCCACCATTTCCAGGTGGATTAGACAAGTAATTATTCAAGCTTATGGTTTAAAGAACAGGACTCCTCCTTTTCCTGTTAAGGCGCACTCTACCAGGGCGATAGGTGCTTCATGGGCAGTGCACCACCAGGCTTCGATGGCTCAGATCTGTAAAGCTGCAACTTGGTCTTCAGTCCATACATTTTCCAAATTCTATCAAATAGATGTGAAAGGACATGAGGATTCCGCCTTTGGGCGAAGTGTGCTGCAGGCAGCAGTATAGGGCTTCTGGTCCGCAAGCGGCCTGTTTTGATCTGTGTCTCCCCCCCTTCATATGAGCATTGCTCTGGGACGTCCCATTATGTAATGACTAGCTCTGTGTCCCGTGGTGTACGATAAAGAAAATAGGATTTTTATAACAGCTTACCTGTAAAATCCTTTTCTTGGAGTACACCACGGGACACAGAGGTCCCCCCCTTCTTATGGGAACCTTACTGCTTTGCTACAAAACTGAGGTACTTCCCTGATGGGAGGGGTTATATGGAGGGGAACTGTCTTCCATTGGTTGTGCCAGTGTCCAATCACCGCTGGTGACCCTTAACCCATTATGTAATGACTAGCTCTGTGTCCCGTGGTGTACTCCAAGAAAAGGATTTTACAGGTAAGCTGTTATAAAAATCCTATTTTTTGTGGTAAAATTAGGTGCCTCAGCTTATATTCAGGTCGGCTTATACTCGAGTATATGCGGTATTTGAAATTGCCTTTTTATTAATTGCATTTAGTTCCAGAGGACTAGGAATGAGCTGCATTTGGTTAAGCGAATGTTTTGAGAATGGCATTGAATTTGAAATCGGAAAAACAGGTGTGCGAGGCCTATTGCATTAGGTTGTGCACCTCAAAGCTCAAAAACACATGAATGTCACCTGCTGTCACAGGGAGGAGGCTCTGGTGGTGGGAGACAGCTGATTGGGAGCATATTATATTACACCCTAAATACGGGTGTAACGTGTTCCTACTGTTGAACCTAGCCTTTAATATAATGGGGGCATTTGCACTGGGGCGCTGGTAGGGCGTCAAAAAAAGTCCTGCCAGCAGCTTCTTTGCAGCACTTTAGGAGCGGTGAATACACCGCTCCTAAAGCGCCCCTGCCCAGTGAAATCAATAGGCAGAGCCGCCGAAGCGCTGGCAAAGCGCCACTGTAGCGGCGCTTTGCAGGCGCTTTCAACCCTTTTTCGGCCACTAGCGGGGGGTTCAAAGCACCCCGCTAGCGGCCTAAAAGTGCAGTAAAAACTACATTAAAGCACCGCAAAAAATAGCAGCGTTTTACCGCCGACGCCCGGGCGCTGTGAGTGTGAAAGCACTTAAAAATAACATGCTTCGCAGATGCCTTAAAGCTGTACATGGAATTACTGATTGTAATCGTGCTCAGGGATAGCATATTTTAAACATGGCAGTCAATATTCTAGAAACTCACTGCCCATTAAGCAAGCATATTTATTTTTATGTCAGAGGATGAGGGGAGACATATTTTAATTTAGATAAAATAGTATATATATTGTGAGGGGGTTAGCTCGGCAGCGGGTGTGTGTGACCCCCGGGATGAGCTCCCCACACAAAACAGGCCCAGCAAACGGAGGTTGTGGTTTTCAAAATCAAAAAAAGGTGCGGTTTATTTTCTATTTACAGTGACAAAACACAGCAAAGCAAAAGAAACATAACCAAAATAAATCCTGGTCAAGTTGACCTCTGACTAAACATACAGGTTTCCTAACTAACAACTGGGATCAGCCTAGTGCTGTCCTAGTCCCTAAGTCCCTGGTTTAGTAAAAGTCCAAACAAATAGCCACACAGGCTTTGCCTCACCGCACAGGGGTTCACTCTCCCTAGACAGTCCACACAGGTCTGGTTCCAGGCATGAGCTAACATCTAATGAAGCTGGGAGTTCTTATAGAGGCCTAAATGAGCTGACAAGGTTCAGCTGGTCTCCTCATCTCTGTCTGCACGACGCCCCACACTCTCCCTAGAGGTATGAGTCATCCATGAGCCCACTAGCCTCAGCTGGGCTTATACAACTCTCCACCTAGTTGTATAAGTCGGCGTAAAGCCTGAATCTGGGCGAAATATATCTACCCCCCTGGATGCAACCAGGTGACTTTACCTTCCTGCTGTCACATACCCCCCCCTCTTGTTTTAACCTCAGGGTTGGAACACCAGCAATCAGGCATTCATGTACTCGAGACAAAGCATCCACATTCCCCATTTGAACGCCAGGGCGATGCTTTACTGTGAAGTTGAATTCCTGGAGGGCCAGGAACCACCTATTCACTCTTCTATTTGTTTCCTTGTTTTGAGCCATCCACTTTAACGGAGCGTGATCCGTAACCATGTCAAAGTGCCTACCTAGCAGGTAGTACCGAAGGGAATCTAGAGCCCACTTCACCGCTAAACACTCCTTTTCAACGGTGGCGTAATTTACCTCATGGGACTTCAACTTCCTGCTGAGGTAAATGACTGGGTGCTCTTCCCCGTTCCAGACCTGGGACAATACTGCTCCTAACCCCACATCTGACGCATCACTTTGTACGACAAAGTCTTTAGAGAAGTCGGGTGAGTACAACACTGGCTGGCTACATAAGGCTTGTTTCAAGAATTGGAATGCTGCCTCAGCCTCGGGGGTCCATTTAATCATGACCGACCCTTTCCCCTTCGTCAGGTTGGTTAGGGGCACAGCCTTAGAAGCAAAGTGGGGAATGAATCGCCGATAATACCCAGCGATTCCCAGAAAGGCTCGTACCTGCTTCTTGCTGTTGGGACGTGGCCAACTCTGGATGGCCTCGACTTTGTTGAGTTGGGGTTTTATTACTCCCCTCCCAATGGTGTACCCAAGATATTTGGCCTCCTCCTGCCCAATGGTACACTTCTTGGGGTTAGCCGTAAACCCCGCTTCCCGAACAGAGTCCAGGACTGCTTGCACTTTTGGCAGATGTGAGGCCCAATCTGTGCTATGGACAATTACGTCATCCAGGTAAGCCGCAGCATACTTCCGATGGGGCCTCAGCATCTGGTCCATTTTCCGCTGGAATGTGGCCGGCGCATTCTGTAACCCGAACGGCATTCTTTTATATTGGAACGCCCCGTCTGGGGTTACAAATGCGGTTTTCTCTTTGGCCGACTTGGCCAGGGGGATTTGCCAATACCCTTTTGTGAGGTCAAGAGTCGTCATGTATCGGGCTGTTCCCAGCCGGTCGATCAACTCATCTATACGTGGCATGGGGTAGGTGTCAAATTTTGTAACTTTGTTCAACTGACGAAAATCGTTACAAAATCGCCAGCTCCCATCCGGTTTAGGCACCAACACGATGGGACTAGACCAATCACTTTGGGACTCCTCTATCACCCCTAAGTTCAGCATTTTCTGTACTTCCTCCCGTATTGCCTCCCGTCGAGCCTCTGGGATCCGATAGGGTTTTAACTTCACCCTTTCACCGGGCGGGGTAATGATGTCATGCTCTACCCCAGATGTTTGTCCCGGCAGCTCAGAGAATACCTCCTTGTTGCGAAGCACAAACTCCTTAACCTCCTGTTGTTGGGGTTGTGACAAGGTGGCTGCTATTCCAACCTCAGGAATCACGCAACCAGTTTGAGCTGGTGACCAAGTGTCTGCGACTAGGGACTCTCTATCCCTCCAGGCTTTCAACAGATTAACGTGATAGATCTGTTCGGGCTTTCGCCTTCCTGGTTGTCTGACCTTGTAATTCACTTCGCTCACTTTTTCCATTATCTCGTAGGGGCCTTGCCATTTGGCAAGGAATTTACTTTCAACCGTAGGGACAAGTACCAATATCCTATCCCCCGGGGAAAAGGTACGGGCCTTGGCTCCACGGTTGTACACTCTCTGCTGTGCCAACTGCGCTTGGGCCAAATGTTCCTTCACGATGGGCATTACCTGTGCAATTCGATCTTGCATCAGGGCGACATGCTCAATCACACTCCTGTGGGGAGAACTCTCACTTTCCCAAGTTTCCTTGGCAATATCCAACAGCCCTCTTGGGTGTCTCCCATACAGTAACTCAAAGGGGGAGAATCCCGTAGAGGATTGGGGCACCTCCCTAATAGCAAACATCAAATAAGGAAGTAAACAGTCCCAATCCTTTCCATCTCTATCCACCACTTTCTTCAACATTTGTTTTAGGGTTTTGTTGAATCTTTCAACCAGCCCATCGGTTTGGGGGTGATACACAGACGTACGCAATTGCGTCACTTTGAACAATTTACACAGCTCTTTCATAACCCGGGACATAAAGGGTGTACCTTGGTCCATAAGCAGTTCTTTACAAATACCCACCCGGCTAAAAACAAGAGATAGCTCTTTGGCTATGGTTTTGGCCGAGGTATTTCGGAGAGGGATCGCTTCTGGATAACGGGTGGCATAGTCCATTATAACTAATATGTACTGGTGCCCCCTAGCGGACTTGATTATAGGACCTACCAAATCCATGGCGATCCTCTCAAACGGGACCTCAATGATGGGTAGAGGGACCAGCGGGCTACGGAAATGTGGCATCGGGGCCAACCTCTGACACACAGGGCAGGAGGAACAATAATTTTCTACGTCCTTCATCACCCCCGGCCAATAGAATCTCTGTAATACCCTCTCTCGGGTTTTCTCTGTCCCCAGATGACCTCCAAGAATGTGCCCATGGGCCAACTCCAACACCAACTTCCTGTAAGGTTTGGGCACCACAAGCTGCTCAACGGTTTCTTCTGCCCTTTTTGCCACCCGATACAGTAGGTCCTTCTCTAGGATGAAGTATGGGTAAGTGCAGGTATTATCTGGGTTCACTAACTCACCATCTATTTTCACTACGTTTTCCCGTGCCTTTATTAGGGCGGGGTCTTTCAACTGTTCTGTGGCAAAGTTTTCCCTGTGAACCTCAAGATCAGAAAACTCCACAGACAGTAGGTTTTCGTCTGAGGAGGTGGGCTCCTCTCCAGTTTCTTGAGTCTCCCCTGCCAATACTGATAAGGGAAATTCCGGAGAGTCCTCACCACTCTCAGGGGAGTTCTGGCTATCACATTCCTGGTACATAGGGGCACCAGTGAGGGGCTCAGGATCATCCCACAGTTCCCAGAACTTCGGAAAATCCCTTCCCACAATGGCGTCATGCGGTAACTGAGATACTAAGCCCACTGGATGAGAGAGGGTACCTTTGGGGGTCTCGAAACACACTGTAGTCACTGGATACTCTCGGGTGTCCCCATGCACACAAATAACAGCTACCTTGCTATTCCTAGAGACCTCTGTTTTAACTAACTCAGCCTTTATCAGGGTCACAAGGCTACCTGAATCCAGCAATACCACAACATTTCTACCATTAACACACATTTTGCATAAATGTTTCTCAGTTCCTCGAATGGCAGTGCATGCGACTGTCGCACACAGCGACTGACGTCTGCCCGTCAGAAAGTCACACTGCATGGGTTCCTCCACAACCGGGCAATTGGCTGCAATATGTCCCGCTTGCCGGCAGCGGTAGCAAACGATCCTTCTTGCCGCCTCTTGAGCCGCTGATTTCCCCGGCTGTTCTCGCCAAACTTGGGGTAGAGCTCCCACCCTCTCACTCTCTCCACCCTCACCCCTTGGAATCCTCTTATCCGCCCCTGGGGATGGTCTGGTCTTAGGGTGGAAAGTCCGAGTGTCTCTGGAAGAGGCCGTCAGGTTCTCTGTAGCCAAGTATTTCTCCACACGATCCACAAGACCATCGGCCGTCTCTGGGTCTCCATGGCTTACCCACTTTTGGATGGCAGTAGGAAGAGCTCTCAAAAACCGATCCATTACAACACGTTCCACAATCTTTGGTGCGGACAAAGTCTCTGGCTGTAGCCACTTTCTGCTCAGGTGAATGAGATCATACATTTGAGACCTGGGGGGTTTTCCAAGCTGGAAAGTCCAGTTATGCACACGCTGAGCCCGGACAGCCTGGGTGACACCCAGCCTTGCCAAAATTTCAGCTTTTAGCATCACATAGTCTTTTGCTTGGTTAGGCTCTAGGTCATAGTAAGCTTTCTGCGATTCACCAGTTAACAGAGGAGCCACCAGTCCAGCCCACTGCTCCTCAGGCCACTTTTCTCTTTCAGCGGTCCTTTCAAATGTGGTCAAAAATACCTCTGGATCATCCTCTCCAGTCATTTTTGTCAATAAACGACTCACCCCAAAGGACGCGGTATTAGTGGGACGGCTTTCCTCACTGGTCTGCGGACGTTGCTGCATTACTGCTTCCATCTGTTGTTGTAGTCTCTGCTCTTGCTTCTGCAACAGGTCTATGAAGCGGGCCTCAGATTGCTGCTGGGCTCGTTGCTGAGCCTCCAGACTCTGTTGCAAAGTTGCGTTTGTCTGCTGCTGGGCTGCAAGGCTCCTTTGCAAACCTGCATTTGTCTGCTGTTGATTGGCATTTGCTAGAGCCAGCTGCTTCAGTATCTCCTCCATGCTGGCTTAAAAAAAACTGCCACTGGTTCTCCACCAACTGTGAGGGGGTTAGCTCGGCAGCGGGTGTGTGTGACCCCCGGGATGAGCTCCCCACACAAAACAGGCCCAGCAAACGGAGGTTGTGGTTTTCAAAATCAAAAAAAGGTGCGGTTTATTTTCTATTTACAGTGACAAAACACAGCAAAGCAAAAGAAACATAACCAAAATAAATCCTGGTCAAGTTGACCTCTGACTAAACATACAGGTTTCCTAACTAACAACTGGGATCAGCCTAGTGCTGTCCTAGTCCCTAAGTCCCTGGTTTAGTAAAAGTCCAAACAAATAGCCACACAGGCTTTGCCTCACCGCACAGGGGTTCACTCTCCCTAGACAGTCCACACAGGTCTGGTTCCAGGCATGAGCTAACATCTAATGAAGCTGGGAGTTCTTATAGAGGCCTAAATGAGCTGACAAGGTTCAGCTGGTCTCCTCATCTCTGTCTGCACGACGCCCCACACTCTCCCTAGAGGTATGAGTCATCCATGAGCCCACTAGCCTCAGCTGGGCTTATACAACTCTCCACCTAGTTGTATAAGTCGGCGTAAAGCCTGAATCTGGGCGAAATATATCTACCCCCCTGGATGCAACCAGGTGACTTTACCTTCCTGCTGTCACAATATATATATATATATATATATATACACACATATACATACACAGTATCTCACAAAAGTGTGTACACCCCTCACATTTTATTATATCTTCTCATGTGACAACACTGAAGAAATTACACTTTGCTACAATGTAAAGTAGTGAGTGTACAGCTTGTATAACAGTGTAAATTTGCTGTCCCCTCAAAATAACTCAACACACATTAATGTCTAAACCGCTGGCAACAAAAGTGAGTACACCCTAATGACCTGTATACACGATCGGATTTCCGATGGAATAAAATCCGATGGAATTTTCTGTCCGAATTCCGATGAAGCTGACTTCCATCAGTCTTGCCTACACACCATCAGACAAAATTCCGATCGTCCAAAGCGCTCCAACGAGCCGAGAATAATTAAGTTCAATGCTTCTGAACATGCGTCGACTTGATTCTGATCATGCATGGGTTTTTTCTCCGTTGGAGTTCTACACAGACGATCGGAATTTCCTATCGTTTTTTTTTTTCCATCGGAAAAATTTAAAACATGTTCTATTTTTTTTTTTACACCGATGGAAAAAAGTCAGATGGGGCCCACACACGATCATTTTTTCAGATGAAAAAAGTCCATCGGACTTTTTTTTTCATTGGAAAAACCGATTGTGTGTACAGGACATAAGTGAAAATGTCCAAATTGGGCCCAATTAGCCATTTTCCCTCCCCGTTGTCATGTGACTCGTTAGTGTTACAAAGTCTCATGTGTGAAATGGGGAGCAGGTGTGTTAAATTTGGTGTTATTGCTCTCACTCTCTTATACTGGTCACTGGAAATTCAACATGGCACCTCATGGAAAATAACTCTCTGAGGATCTGAAAAAAAGAATTGTTGCTCTGCATAAAGATGGCCTAGGCTATAAGAAGATTGCCAAGACCCTGAAACTGAGCTGCAGCACGGTGGCCAAGACCATAAAGTGGTTTAACAGGACAGGTTCCACTCAGAACAGGCCTCGCCATGGTCGACCAAAGAAGTTGAGTGCACGTGCTCAGCGTCATATCCAGAGGTTGACTTTGGGAAATAGATGTATGAGTGCTGCCAGCATTGCTTCAGAGGTTGAAGGGGTGGGGGTCAGCCTGCCAGTGCTCAGACCATGTGCTGCACACTGCATCAAATTGGTCTACATGGCTATCATCCCAGAAATAAGCCTCTTCTAAAGATGATGCACAAGAAAGCCTGCAAACAGTTTGCTGAAGACAAGCAGACTAAGGACATTGAATTCTAAATTTTCAAATTGCAAATTTTAGAAATTTCAAATTTCCGAATTTCCGAACTCAAAATTTTAGAATTTCCGAATTCCAAATTTTTGAATTTTCGAATTCCGAACTTTCGAATTCCAAATTCCAAATTTTTGACTTTCCAAATTGGGAATTTTAGAATTTTAGAATTTCCGAATTTTCAAATTTCTGAATTCCAAACTTTCGAATTTCCGAATGACAAATTTTCTAATTTCTGAATTCCGAATTTTTGAATTTTCAAATTCCGAACTTTTGAATTTCCGAATTACGTAATTCACAGCCTGGTTCCCTACTGTGCATGTGCAAGTCGCGCTGCGCGTTCTGGTCCCTGCTGTCTTCTGGGACCTGTGTGTCTCCCAGAAGGCAACGGGGTGGACAGAGGAGGGGCCGGACATGGCGTAGTTTGCCACGGATTCTGCGGATCTCTTTCGCCAGAAGTGGGAGCAAATACCTGTATTAGCCCAGGTTCACACTGGGCTGCGGGAGTGAAGCCGTGCGAGTTCAGCTGAACTCGCACGATTTCACTCTCGCTGGCAGTCCCGATTTCAGCCGCGATTACAAAGACATCTGACACAGATGTCAATGTAAATCGCGGCCGAAATTGCAAAAATGAGTACAGAAACTACTTTTTGAAATCGGTGCAGCGCCGCAGATGCGGCGTCGCACCCATTAGGACGGTGCCATTGCCGTCAATTTGCGGCAAATATCTGCGTTTTGAAATGCGATTTGACATGCCAAATCGCATGTCAAAACGCACCAGTGTGAACCAGGGCTAAGACAGGTATCTGACCCCCCCCTGAAAGATGCCAAATGTGACAACGGAGGGGGGGAGAACCAGATCAGCGGAAGTTCCATTTCTGGGTGGAACTCCACTTTTTAAATACATCCAATCAGACAGGCTTTTGCACAGTTGAGGGTGTGATGGTAATTATGTTTAGTACATAAGGCGCCATAATAAAATTTAATATTCAGCTCTCAAATTCTCAGCTGAACAGTCAAATCAGAGATGCAGAGCAGACCATCGTAAATGACACCAATGCAGCTCTAGCCAAAGGGGACAGTAATTGGTCATGGTGGGACTGCAAAACCTCCCAATGGTTATTAGCTATCATAAATATCATTTAGGTAGAGCTTACAAAAAACAGATATGTTTTAATGGCTATCATCACAGATGTGTTAAAAACATTTACGTTTTCAGTGTTAATAAAACAGTCCAGGTTTAAGTAATTACATCTCTCAAGCCAACAATCCAATAGCCAAGGCTTTATGGCTTGTCATAAATATTTTAGCAAGCAGTGGAAAGTAGTTCACATTGATTCCTGTTTATCTCTCATTGCAAAGCCAAAATGTATTCATGATTCCTAACTCCTGGAATAATCAAATTACTTTAACCTGTTGTCTACCGCCCACCGTCAAATGACGGCGGGCGGAAGACTCTCTCATTCTGACAGGACGTCATATGACGTCCTGCCTTTAAAAGGAGTTAGGGGGCGCGCACCCGCCGTGTTGCTGGGGACCCGATGCGCGTGCCCGGCGGCCGCGATGGCCACCGGGCACCCGCGATTGCCCAGTAACCGAGCAGGAAAGTGGATCTGTGTGTGTAAACACACAAATCCACGTCCTGTGAGGGAGAGGAGACCGATGGTGTGTCCCTTGTACATAGGGACAACCATCGGTCACCTCCCCCAGTCAGTCCCCTCCCCCCACATTTAGAATACATCTAGGAAACACATTTAACCCCTTCCTCGCCCCCTAGTGTTAACCCCTTCCCTGCCAGTCACATTTATACAGTAATCAATGCATTTTTATAGCAGGGATCGCTGTATAAATGTGAATGGTCTCAAAAATGTGTCAAAAGTGTCCGATGTGTCCGCCGCAATATCGCAGTCACAATAAAAATCGCAGATCGCCGCCATTACTAGTAAAAAAAAAAAATATGCTATAAATCTATCCCCTATTTTGTAGACGCTATAACTTTTGCGCAAACCAATCAATATATGCTTATTGCGATTTTTTACCAAAAATATGTAGAAGAATGTGTATCAGCCTAAACTGAGGAAAATTTTAATAAAAAAAAAATATATATATTTATTATAGCAAAAAGTAAAAAATATTGTTTTTTTTTTAAAACTGGACGCTCTTCTTTTGTTTATAGCGCAAAATATAAAAAACGCAGAGGTGATCAAATACCACCAAAAGAAAGCTCAATTTGTGGGAAAAAAAGGAAGCAAATTTCATTTGGGAGCCACGTCGCACGACCGCGCAATTGTCATTCAAAATGTGACAGCGCTGCAAGCTGAAAAATGGCTTGGGCAGAAAGGGGGTTTTCGTGCCCGGTAGGGAAGTGGTTAATAAGAAGCGTTCAACCACATGTATCAAATGATTACTATCATATTAAGACCATTATGTCTATTTTATGTGGTGCCAATTTAGACAAATTGCATGTCATAAGTGATATGGACACAGATACATATCATAGATTAATTCAAAAGGTAATTCTGTTCTGTATAATAATTTGAAAATAGGGGTGTATTTAGAAAACTACTTGAAGGAGTGGACGCTGACTGATCATGAACATTTTGGACACCCCCTTATCCATTCCTTAGACACCTTTGATTGATTACGGTATATCATTGCTTCAACTGGCCTTCCCAGGGGTTACACAAAGCTGGTGCAACTGCAGCTTGTCAACAATCCATTTCCATCAAAATGATGCACCCATACTAAGAATCATTGTGATTCGAGGGCCAATGATTATTTTCTGATACTTTATTCTACAGTTGACTGGACTCTGCCAGAACCAAAGACTAGGAGCCTTGTTAAATACTTTTTCATTCCCAATCTTAGCCCTGGTTCACACTGGTGCAATTTGACATGCGATTTGACATGCGATTTGACATGTCAAATCGCATGTCAAATCGGCGAAATTTGCCGCAAATTGCGGGCAATGGCACCGTCCTAATGGGTGCGACGCCGCATCTGCGGCGCTGCACTGATTACAAAAAGTAGTTTCTGTACTACTTTTTGCGATTTCAGCCGCGATTTACATTGACATCTGTTTCAGATGTCTTTGAAATCGCGGCTGAAATCGGGACTGCCAGCAGGAGTGAAATCGTGCGAGTTCAGCTGAACTCGCAGGCTTCACTCCCACAGCCCCAGTGTGAACGTGGGCTTATTTAGTTTGCTGCTGCTGCTGCTGCTACTATTGTCAATTTTGTATGTTACCCTTTTCTGTAAATATTTCTGTTTTGCATCTTTTTTTTATTTTTCTTTCATGCTCCAGTCTCTTAAAGGGGTTGTAAAGGTTAATTTTTTATTTTCTAAATAGGTTCCTTTAAGCTAGTGAGTGCATTGTTGGTTCACTCACCTTTTCCTTAGATTTCCCTCCTAAATATTTTTTTTCTTTGTTTTCTTTGTCTGAATTTCTCACTTCCTGTTCCTCCTCAGTAAGCTGTTCAGTAAGCTGCTCTGGCTGACTCCACACCACCCGGATGATGGTGTGAAGTTTACTGAGGAGAAACAGGAAGTGAGAAATTCAGACAAAGAAAAAAAACATTTAGAAGGTAAATCAAAGGAAAAGGTAAGTGAACCAACAATACACTAGCTTAAAGGAACCTATTTATAAAATAAAAAACGAACCTTTACAACCCCTTTAAGTGAAAATTAAAAGTCAGCAGCTACACAAACTCTAGCTACTGACTTTTAATTTTAACAGCCGCCCACCACATATACTAATCCTGTGACAGGTAAGACAGGTCACCAATATTTATTACTTCTTTTTAATTTTCACAGAATTACCTCCCACGTCTCTAGAACAATGCAAGATTGGGATGGAACCTCCATTTCCCAGCGGATTTGTGTTACAGAATAAATGGAGACCTGTGTTCTGTCGCCTCGCCAATTTCACTCTCCATGAACAAATGGACACCTGTTTTAAAGACAAAATGATATATCTCATCGGTGACTCTACTGTATATCAATGGTATCATTATTTAGAAAAAACATTTAAAGGTAATAATAAAATGTTATTTCATACAGCTACTGAAAAAATACACTTATAAAAAATGTGCCAATTTAAAAAGCAGAATTGAAGTAACCCAGAGTAGACAAAATTAATCTTTTATTGACCTGACTTCACTAATTAGAAATCTGCTGCTTACTGTAGCTGAGTGTTTTTATATCATCACTGCTTTGTGTACCCTCTTAAAGCGATTGTAAAGGTTAGTTTTTTTGTTTTGTTTTTAAATAACAAACATGTTTTACTTACCTGCTCTGTGCAAGGGTTTTGCACAGAGCAGTCCTTTTCTGGGGTGCCCAGCGGCGCACCTAGCTCCTCCTCTTCACCAAGTGCCCCCACAGAGGGCCACTTTCATGGGGGCATTCGTGCGGGCTCGCTCCCGAGTCCTGCTGCGGCATTCATTGACACAGACAGCAGGACTTGCCCCCCCCCCACTGGCTTCCGCATCACTGGATTTGATTGACAGCAGCAGGAGTCAATGGCTTCTGCTGTTATCAATCTGTCCAAAGAGGACCTGAGACAGCGGCTGTTTCAGGTAAGAAAAGGGGCTCTGGGGAGCAGCTACAGCACAGAAGGTTTTTCACCTTAATGCATAGAATGCATTAAGGTGAAAAACCATGAGACTTTACACGTACAACTCCTTTAATTAGTAAGGTGCTGTGATCAAGGCTTGTAAGCCGGAACGCGTGAGCCCCTGTATGTTTTTACTCACTTTTTTATGCATCAATAAAGAAGCAACAAGGACGTTTGGAGTTGCTGGCTCTATTCTTTGTATTTATATCCATTAATGAGTAAACCTGACACAAAATAATCAACCTGTGCTTCAATATTCACTGTTCTGGATACAGTCCAGTTCAGTCACAGTTTAATCCATAGCATTTTTTTTTTTTCAGTATCTTATAGTGAAGGACATCTTCAGGGATCTTCATGTTGGTGTGGTCGATGCTTGGGACATGACCACAGCGTACAATACAAATAATGTTCATCCTCCAGAAAATGTCATCCAAGACCAAATATATATGTTTTTAACATATATCTGCTAGTTTAGAGTAGTTGTTGACTGAGGTAATAAAAATAGCAGAAAGAGATGAAGAGAAGGGTTACTATTCAACAATACTTGAAATTTAAATACTAAAAATATTTGGTAAAACTCTCAGGGCAGTGTTTAATTATAGTTTGGTTTGCAACAAAATGGAGAAGCAAAAAAGAACGAATTTATTCTATGATAGAGCTTTGATGCTGTAGGTAAGTGAACATAAAAACCTTTGCATAAGCCTCTCTTTGGCTCTAAACTAAAGTGATATTAAAGTCTTTTTTTTTTTTTGATTTAAAAATAACAAACATGTTATACTTACCTGCTCTGTGCAGTGGATTGGCACAGAGCAGCCCAGATCCTCCTCTTATTAGGTCCCTGGCTGGCGCTCCTGGCCCCTCCCTCCTGCTGATGGGGGCATCCGAGCCGAGCCATTGCTCTGTGTGTCCATTCAGACACGGAGCCGTGGCTCGGCCCCACCCTCTTTCTCTCTCCTCATTGGCTCACTGACTTTGACAGCAGCAAAAGCCAATGGCACCCACTGCTGTGTCTCAGCCAATCAGGAAGGAGAGTCCTGGACAGCCAAGGTTCTTGTGCAACATCGCTGGATCAAGATGGGCTCAAGTAAGTATTAAGACACAAAAAACGCTGGGCCTCAACCTTTTCTGAAACGAGTTTTACAAGACATACCAAGAACAATTCACCCCACACTTATGCAATTTTCTTAACAGGTTCTTAACGAATGGAGAGATTCCTGCTGAATCCCTCAAAGCTGTTGCCAGTACTATACCCAAACCAGGAAAACCTACTCATGACCCGGCGAATTTTCGCCCCATTTCCTTGCCAACACAGATGTCAAACTGTATGCCAATTTCTTGGCAACCAGACTTGCAGAACATATGTCCACCCCCAACCAAGTAGGTTTTATCCCCCACCTTCAAGCAGCAGATGGAACTAGGCATTTTACTGATCTTATCCGCTGGGCCTAACATCATCGAACGCCTTCTCTGCTGATCTCCCTAGACGCAGAGAAGGTGTTTGACAGAGTCCATTGACAGAGGTGGTCTTGGGGAAATTTGGCCTCTCAGGTAACTTTCTTCAAGCCATTCTAGGCCTTTACTCTAATCCTAGTGCCTGGGTATGGACATCAGGCATCCTCTTTGACTCTTTCCCAATCACGAATGGCACCTGTCAAGTATGCCCACTATCACCCCTCATATTTGCCTTAGTAACTGTGCCCCTTGCCCAAGCCACCCGCTCTAACCCCCTTTTCACTGGAATCACAGCGGCACAAACGTCACATAAAATTGGCCTATACACTGATGATATTATCATCTCGATTTCAGACCCCCTGAACTCACTTAATCACCTCTGTCAGGTCTTAGAACAATTCTGGGAAGTCTCCACGTACATATTAAATTGTTCCAAGTCCTCCATGCTAGGAATCTCTTTACCACTCTTGCTAAAGAATGAAATCACCAAAATAGCCCTCTTTTTCTGGGCTCCGAACTCCTCCATGACATATTTAGGTGTCCAGCTTGCTTCCCTCTCTACTATGTTACTACGTTCTAACCCTGCTATTTTATTCCAGAAACTTCAGCGCATATGTACATCAATGCCCCCCCCCCCCAATCTAAAATGTTCCTTCTACCACACTTTTTGTATTTATTTAGGACTCTTCCAATACCCATGCTACACTTGGACTTGTCTAAAATTCAACGTATACTCAACAATTTTATTTGAGCAGGCCGTAAGCACCCCTTTTGAAGTCCTCAATGCTTAGCGAGTCTAGAACCTCAGCAGAACTGGGAGCTCCTAATGTGCAGCTCTATATAATAAAGCTACTCTATTGGATCAAGCCAAACATTGGTAGACTGCTCGCTCCATTACTCCCTGGCTTCAGATTGAAAAAGTAGCACTCTCACAAGATCTAACTCTGCCTCTCTCAGCAATCTGGTTATCTTACCACCCATCTCGGTCCTATCTACCAACTATTAATGCAGCCATCAAACAAACCTCCATACTCAAGCACTACAAAAATTGCCGCTCGCCTCTTTACAACTTTAATCCCCGGACCTTCCACTGAAGCGCTGGACCTCAGCGGGTGTTCATAAGTTGGGGATTTATTCCACCCTCATGGTCTCAAAGCCTTCAAACAACTATCAGATACCTACCACTTACCTACCAAGGACATTTATATTTACCTACGAGTCCACCACATATTATCTTCAGTGTCTCTGAACACTAATACAATAACAAAGGACATGCTCTCCTTCTACAACCCACCAGCAACTAAAACAAAAGGGATCTCCCATATCTATGATCTGCTATCCTGTCCTGACCCGAATATGAAACCCTTACCAGTGAACTTCTGGGAAGAAACCCTTCAAATCAACATGCCCCTTAACATTTGGTATAAATATTGACACTTTGGGCCCAATTTGGGCATTTTCACTTAGGGGTGTACTCATATTTGTTGCCAGCGGTTTAGACATTAATGGCTGTGTTGAGTTATTTTGAGGGGACAGCAAATTTACACTGTTACACAAGCTGTACACTCACTATTTCTTCAGTGTTGTCACATGAAAAAAAGTAATGAAATTTTTACAAAAATTTGAGGGGTGTACTTTTGTGAGATACTGTAACTCTACACCCATTTTCATGTATACTCTTTCATTGAGGGGAGGATTTTTTGTAATATGTGAACTTTTATTTCCACAATAAAAAGGTTATTAAAAAAATAAATAAATGCAATTCCTTTACATAACATGTCTGAGGAATGTCAATATCTAGTCTGTGAATTGGCACATCTGTACATACTGGACCACTATCTTAGATGAGGGTCTGATATAGATGCTATGGGGGTCCCCACAAAGAAAGAGAGTGGGGTTCCCTCTTAAAATACATGTCAGATCTTTACTCTTTATGAAAAAAAATGCATGGGGTCCCCCCAAATTCCAGAGAAAAAAAGGGTACTTTATATGACATTTGGCTCCTACCGAACGAGCAAAAAGTCCAGCATATGAACTAATGCCTGTGTTCCGACCGGTCTGAGAGCTCATCACTACCCTATAACTTTTGTGTTATTCATTACCTATGAAACAATTTTTTTTACTATAGAAGATGGGGTTTGAATACTTTGTGTTGCTTCAGGAGCCAAAGTTGGAAGCAAATAGCCCTGATGTAGGGGACACTTTAATTGCATGAAGACACATTGATTATACACCCCTTCAAATAAATATACAGTCAGGTCCATAAATATTGGGACATCGACACAATTATAATCTTTTTGGCTCTATACACCACTACAATGGATTTGAAATTAAATGAACAAGATGTGCTTTAACTGCAGAATTTCAGCTTTAATTTGAGGGTATTTACATCCAAATCAGGTGAATGGTGTAGGAATTAAAACAGTTTGTATACAGGTCCTTCTCAAAAAATTAGCATATTGTGATAAAGTTCATTATTTTCTGTAATGTACTGATAAACATTAGACTTTCATATATTTTAGATTCATTACACACAATTGAAGTAGTTCAAGCCTTTTCTTGTTTTAATATTGATGATTTTGGCATACAGCTCATGAAAACACAAAAATCCTATCTCAAAAAATTAGCATATCATGAAAAGGTTCTCTAAACGAGCTAATAACCTAATCATCTGAATCAACTAATTAACTCTAAACACCTGCAAAAGATTCCTGAGGCTTTTAAAAACTCCCAGCCTGGTTCATTACTCAAAACCGCAATCATGGGTAAGACTGCCGACCTGACTGCTGTCCAGAAGGCCATCATTGACACCCTCAAGCAAGAGGGTAAGACACAGAAAGAAATTTCTGAACGAATAGGCTGTTCCCAGAGTGCTGTATCAAGGCACCTCAGTGGGAAGTCTGTGGGAAGGAAAAAGTGTGGCAGAAAACGCTGCACAACGAGAAGAGGTGACCGGACCCTGAAGAAGATTGTGGAGAAGGACCGATTCCAGACCTTGGAGGACCTGCGGAAGCAGTGGACTGAGTCTGGAGTAGAAACATCCAGAGCCACCGTGAACAGGCGTGTGCAGGAAATGGGCTACAGGTGCCGCATTCCCCAGGTCAAGCCACTTTTGACCCAGAAACAGGGGCAGAAGCGCCTGACCTGGGCTACAGAGAAGCAGCACTGGACTGTTGCTCAGTGGTCCAAAGTACTTTTTTCGGATGAAAGCAAATTTTGCATGTCATTCGGAAATCAAGGTGCCAGAGTCTGGAGGAAGACTGGGGAGAGGGAAATGCCAAAATGCCTGAAGTCCAGTGTCAAGTACCCACAGTCAGTGATGGTCTGGGGTGCCATGTCAGCGGCTGGTGTTGGTCCACTGTGTTTTATCAAGGGCAGGGTCAATGCAGCTAGCTATCAGGAGATTTTGGAGCACTTCATGCTTCCATCTGCTGAAAAGCTTTATGGAGATGAAGATTTCATTTTTCAGCACGACCTGGCACCTGCTCACAGTGCCAAAACCACTGGTAAATGGTTTACTGACCATGGTATTACTGTGCTCAATTGGCCTGCCAACTCTCCTGACCTGAACCCCATAGAGAATCTGTGGGATATTGGGAAGAGAAAGTTGAGAGACGCAAGACCCAACACTCTGGATGAGCTTAAGGCCGCTATCGAAGCATCCTGGGCCTCCATAACACCTCAGCAGTGCCACAGGCTGGTTGCCTCCATGCCACGCCGTATTGAAGCAGTCATTTCTGCAAAAGGATTCCCGACCAAGTATTGGGTGCATAACTGAACATAATTATTTGAAGGTTGACTTTTTTTGTATTAAAAACACTTTTCTTTTATTGGTCGGATGAAATATGCTAATTTTTTGAGATAGGATTTTTGGGTTTTCATGAGCTGTATGCCAAAATCATCAATATTAAAACAAGAAAAGGCTTGAACTACTTCAGTTGTGTGTAATGAATCTAAAATATATGAAAGTCTAATGTTTATCAGTACATTACAGAAAATAATGAACTTTATCACAATATGCTAATTTTTGGAGAAGGACCTGTATGTGCCTCCCACTTTTTAAGGGACCAAAAGTAATGGGACAATGGCCAGGTGTGTGTTATTCCCTCAGTATCCCATTTACAAGGAGCAGATAAAAGGTTCAGAGTTCATTTCAAGTGTGCTATTTGCATTTGGAATCTGTTGCTGTCAACTCTCAATATGAGATCCAAAGAGCTGTCACTATCAGTGAAGCAAGCCATCATTAGGCTGAAAAAACAAAACAAACCAATCAGAGAGAAAGCAAAAACATTAGGTGTGGCCAAATCAACTGTTTGGAACATCCTTAAAAAGAAAGAACGCACCGGTGAGCTCAGCAACACCAAAAGACCCGGAAGACCACGGAAAACAACTGTGGTGGATGACCAAAGAACTCTTTCCCTGGTGAAGAAAACACCCTTCACAACAGTTGGCCAGATCAAGAACACTTTCCAGGAGGTAGGTGTATGTGTGTCAAAGTCAACAATCAAGAGAAGACTTCACCAGAGTGAATATAGAGGGTTCACCACAAGATGTAAACCATTGGTGAGCCTCAAAAACAGGAAGGCCAGATTAGCGTTTGCCAAACATCTAAAAAAGCCTTCACAGTTCTGGAACAACATCCTATGGACAGATGAGACCAAGATCAACTTGTACCAGAGTGATGGGAAGAGAAGAGTATGGAGAAGGAAAGGAACTGCTCATGATCCAAAGCATACCACCTCATCTGTGAAGCGTGGTGGTGGTAGTGTCATGGCGTGGGCCTGTATGGCTGCCAATGGAACTGGTTCTCTTGTATTTATTGATGATGTGGCTGCTGACAAAAGCAGCAGGATGAATTCTGAAGTGTTTCGGGCAATATTATCTGCTCATTATCAGCCAAATGCTTCAGAACTCATTGGACGGCGCTTCACAGTGCAGATGGACAATGACCTGAAGCATACTGCGAAAGCAACCAAAGAGTTTTTTAAGGGAAAGAAGTGGAATGTTATGCAATGGCCAAGTCAATCACCTGACCTGAATCCGATTGAGCATGCATTTCACTTGCTGAAGACAAAACTGAAGGGAAAATGCCCCAAGAACAAGCAGGAACTGAAGACAGTTGCAGTAGAGGCCTGGCAGAGCATCACCAGGGATGAAACCCAGCGTCTGGTGATGTCTATCAGGGATAAGCCGAACACCCCCCTGTTCGGTTCGCACCAGAACCTGCGAACAGACAAAATGTTTGTGTGAACTTTAGAACCCTATTAAATACAATGGACTCGAACGTTCGAAATCTAAAGTGTTAATTATAAAGGCTAATATGCAAGTTATTGTCCTAAAAAGTGTTTGGGGACCGGGGTCCTGCCCCAGGGGACATGTATCAATACAAAAAAAAAGTTTTAAAAACGGCCGTTTTTTCGGGAGCAGTGATTTTAATAATGCTTAAAATGAAAAAATAAAAGTGAAATATTCCTTTAAATTTCGTACCTGGGGGGTGTGTATGATATGCATGTAAAGTGGCGCATGTTTCCCGTGCTTAGAACTGTCCCTGCAAAAAATGTCATTTTTGAAAGAAAAAAAGTCATTTAAAACGGACTCGCGGCTATTAATGAATTGTCGGCTCCCGGCAATACATTCAAAAGTCATTGATAAAAAAAAAAAAAAAAAGCGTGGGGGTTCCCCAGAATTCAATTACCAGGCCCTTCAGGTCTGGAATGGATATTAAGGGGAACCCCGCCGCAAATTTTAAAAAAAATTGACGTGGGGTTCCCCCAAATATCCATTCCAGGCCCTTCAGATCTGGCATGGATTTTAAGGGGAACTCCACCCCAAATTTTAAAAAAAATGGCGTGGAGTCCCCCTAAAAATCCATACCAGACCCCTTATCCGAGCACGCAACCTGGCCGGCCGCAGGGGAAAAGGGGGGACGAGAGAGCGGCCCCCCTCCCTCCTGGACCGTACCAGGCCACATGCCCTCAACATGGGGAGGATGTCCCCATGTTGATGGGGACAAGGGCCTCATCCCCACAACCCTTGCCCGGTGGTTGTGGGGGTCTGCGGGCGGGGGGCTTATTGGAATCTGGAAGACCCCTTTAACAAAGGGGACCCCCAGATCCCGGCCCCCCCCCTATGTGAATTGGTAAGGGGTACATTGTACCTCTACCATTTCACGAAGAAAGCGTAAAAAAATGTTTAAAAAAAACACACAAACACCTTGAAAAAGTCCTTTATTTAAAAAAAAAAAACCATTCCAGCGGTGAAATCCAGTGTCCCGCGGCGATCCCGATGTCCAGCGCTGTCCTTCATTGGTTGTGCCTGAGCGAACCTGATGGGGAACGCCCTCTCAGTGTTTTAAATGTATAGACCCGCCCCTTCTAAAGTTCCCCATCAGGTCCGCTCAGCGGACCAGATGCGGAACATGAGAAGGGGCGGGTCTATACATGTATTACCAAAGTGAGAGCAGTTCCCCATCAGGTCCGCCCCCTCGGTATGTCGGACCCACCTACGTCATTGGCTTGAGCGGGGAACTTCCTTCACTATGTAAAAAATTTACATAGTGAAGGAAGTTCCCCGCTCAAGCCAATGACGTAGGCGGGTCCGACATACCGAGGGGGCGGACCTGATGGGGAACTGCTCTCACTTTGGTAATACATGTATAGACCCGCCCCTTCTCACGTTCCGCATCTGGTCCGCTGAGCGGACCTGATGGGGAACTTTAGAAGGGGCGGGTCTATACATTTAAAATACTGAGAGGGAGTTCCCCATCAGGTCCGCTCAGGCACAACCAATGAAGGACAGCGCTGGACATCGGGATCGCCGCGGGACACTGGATTTCACGGCTGGAATGTTTTTTTTTTTTTAATAAAGGACTTTTTCAAGGTGTTTGTGTGTTTTTTTTAAACATTTTTTTACGCTTTCTTCGTGAAATGGTAGGGGTACAATGTACCCCTTACCAATTCACATAGGGGGGGCGGGATCTGGGAGTCCCCTTTGTTAAAGGGCTTTTCCAGATTCCGATAAGCCCCCCGCCCGCAGACCCCCACAACCACCAGACAAGGGTTGTGGGGATGAGGCCCTTGTCCCCATCAACATGGGGACATCCTCCCCAAGTTGAGGGCATGTGGCCTGGTACGGTTCAGGAGGGAGGGGGGCCGCTCTCTCGTCCCCCCCTTTTTCCCTGCGGCCGGCCAGGTTGCGTGCTCGGATAAGGGGTCTGGTATGGATTTTTAGGGGGACTCCACGCCATTTTTTTTTAAATTTGGGGTGGAGTTCCCCCTAAAATCCATGCCAGATCTGAAGGGCCTGGAATGGATATTTGGGGGAACCCCACGTCAATTTTTTTTTAAATTTGCGGCGGGGTTCCCCTTAATATCCATTCCAGACCTGAAGGGCCTGGTAATTGAATTCCAGGGAACCCCCACGCTTTTTTTTTTTTTTTATCAATGACTTTTGTATGTATTGCCGGGAGCCGACAATTCATTAATAGCCGCGAGTCAGTTTTAAATGACTTTTTTTCTTTCAAAAATGACATTTTTTGCAGGGACAGTTCTAAGCACGGGAAACATGCGCCACTTCACATGCATATCATACACACCCCCCAGGTACGAAATTTAAAGGAATATTTCACTTTTATTTTTTCATTTTAAGCATTATTAAAATCACTGCTCCCGAAAAAACGGCCGTTTTTAAAACTTCTTTTTGCATTGATACATGTCCCCTGGGGCAGGACCCGGGTCCCCAAACACTTTTTAGGACAATAACTTGCATATAAGCCTTTATAATTAGCACTTTAGATTTCTCCCATAGATTTTTCGAATTTGCCGCGAACACCCCAATTTGTTCGCTGTTCGGCGAACGGGCGAACAGGCAATGTTCGAGTCGAACATGAGTTCGACTCGAACTCGAAGCTCATCCCTAATGTCTATGCGTTCCAGACTTCAGGCTGTAATTGACTGCAAAGGATTTGCAACCAAGTATTAAAAAGTGAAAGTTTGATTTATGATTGTTAATCTGTCCCATTACTTTTGGTCCCTTAAAAAGTGGGAGGCACATATACAAACTGTTGTAATTCCTACACCATTCCCCTGATTTGGATGTAAATACCCTCAAATTAAAGCTGAAAGTCTGCAGTTAAAGAACATCTTGTTTGTTTTATTTCAAATCCATTGTGGTGGTGTATAGAGCCAAAAAGATTAGAATTGTGTCGATGTCCCAATATTTATGGACCTGACTGTATCTGTGATGAGACCTGCCTTCTTTTTGGCTGCCTTCGAAAAAGCCCGGAGGAGTGAAACGCGTCAGCCAGGCGGGATCTGTGTGACATCAGACTGGGAGAAGCCAGACGCCATCTTACTTGGTCCACCTATTGCTATTGTGTTTATGAATGCTGTGATTTGACACTTATATGTGTCTCTGCAAATTGTGAATTCTGCTCTTTTTTTTAGCTTTGTATTTAATACTACTGGCAATATTATACTATTACTGTGATAGTATTATTCCTGCGCTACCAAGTGTAAACAGAGAACTAGGCAATGGAACTGCTGCAAGCACCGAAAGGGTCAGACCATACCCTAAAACAGTAAGATAAAATAGGGGGGGGGGGGGGTGCTGCGCTGTTCCCAGTGGGTGTGATACCACTAGGCTAAGTGGGCGAAATAGGTATATAAAAGTACACTACTAGCATAAAAACTCATATAAATGCATAGCATGCTAATTAATAAAAAAAGTGCAATGTGCATAAATAATAAATGTGCACTAGGTACAGCTGAGGCTATCGTACCCAATCAAGTGCACTTTGCACAGGAAGATTCATTTATTCTATTTATTTATATTTATTTTGATTCATTTATGCCATTTGCACTGGACGATTTTATTTATTCATTTATTATTTATTGCTCACTTTGCACATTGTATTGTGTTTTTGCACATCGTTTGCATTGTTGTCTTCAGCACACTTGATTGGGTACGATTGTCTCAACTGTACCCAGTACACATTTATTATTTATGCACATTGAACTTTGTTTATTAATTAGCATGCTATGCATTTATATTAAGGGGAACCCTGCCGCAAATTAAAAAAAAAATAATGCGTGGGGTTCCCCCAAATATCCATACCAGGCCCTTCAGGCCTGGTATGGATTTTAAGGGGAACTCCACCCCAAATTAAAAAAAAAATGGCGTGGAGTTCGCCCAAAAATCCATACCAGACCCTTTATCCGAGCACGCAACCTGGCCGGCCGCAGGAAAAGAGGGGGGGGGGACGAGATAGCGCCCCCCACCTCCTGAACTGTACCAGGCCACATGCCCTCAACATGGGGAGGATGTCCCCATGTTGATGGAGACAAGGGCCTCATCCCCTTGTCCCCATCAATATGGTGGATTATATGTTGTATATTAAGCACATTATTAACCTTGTCTTTATTTTTCTTATGCTCATCAACTGTGCTATAACAAACTGATATAGTGCGCATTCTGATGCATTTACTATTGTAAACATATGTAATTATGTACTGTATTATTATACTGTTCCTTTGCTTTTCTCATGTTCACCTAATAAAACTTTATGAAACAAAAAAAAAAAAGAACACAGACAAAGATGACGATCATAACACTCACACTGTACACAGTACTCCAGACCAGAGTCTCCAGACAGGACTCGACTCCCGGCTGCTGCGCTCCTGTCACTCCCAGAGTCCCAGGTCAGGACCCAGACTAGTCCCTCTGCTGCATGATCATGTCACCAGGTGGCAGACCACAGGCGCCAGAGAAGGTGGGTGGAGCCACTGAAGCACTAACACGGGCCTCTCTCCCGATCCGGCCTCACTCTGAGAGCTTGTGAGTGTGACGTCACTGGTTGCTAGACGCTAAGCGGGACGGCCCTAGCAACCAGTTCCACCTTTGTTTAGTTAGGCTGTGTGTTCTCTATTTCATTCCAGGACTCTGTATTGTCCCGGAATGAAGGTGCCCGGGACCTGGGACAGAGATGTAAATTGCCGGGTGACCACATTTCCAAACTGCCATTCAGGGACAATTTTGCCAAGGACTGGGGCGGGGGGGTGTTGAATGTAGTCTCGGGGGTTGACGGGGATTTCAGGGTCGAGTGATTTGTCAGGTGAATTGCTGGTTTTAGCACTTATATCATCCCAACACCATGCTTGATATGGTGTCAGGATGATCAAATCATATTATTTCTATGACTACATTGTAATATATAATGAAATAGTTCAACTCACCATAATACCGAATCATTGGGAACCCTGAGCTTGTCACTTGCCACCAGATTCAGCATGCCACTGTCGCCTGCCACCAGATGCAGCATGTCACTTGCCACCGTAGCCTACAGCCAGATGCAGTGTGTCACTTGCCATCATCACCTGCCACTAGATGCAGCGTGTCACTTGCCACTGTGGCAGTGCGGCCCAGGGAGCTGTTTTAGAGCATGCTGAAGTGGGCCCGGAGAAGATAGAGGAGATGGGTGGCAGTGGCTTTGCTAGGGTTGGTGTCACCCCACCGGTGCGGTAAAACATGGTGTCACCCCCTGCCAAGTAAAGTCCTCCCTCAGTACAGACCCCCCTTCATTAAGTATAGACTCCCCTCCCTCAGGACAGACCCCCCCACTAAGTATATACCCCGCTCCCTCAGTATAGATCCCCTCCCTCAGTACAGACCCCCCTCCCTCAGTACAGACCCCCCACACTAATTACAGACCCCCCTCCCTCATTAAAGATACCCCTCCCTCAGTACAGACCCCCCACACTAATTACAGACCCCCCCTCGTTATAGATACCCCTCCCTCAGTACAGACCGCCCCAATAAGTACAGACCCCCCACTAAGTACAGACCCCCCTTCCCTCAGTATAGATCCCCTCCCTCAGTACAGACCCCCTCCCTCAGTATAGATCATCTCCATCCCTCAGTACAGACCCCCTCCCTCAGTATAGATCATCCCCCTCCCTCAGTACAGACCCCCCTCCCTCAGTATAGATCATCCCCCTCCCTCAGCACAGACCCCCCTCCCTCAGTATAGATCCTCCTCCCTCAGTACAAACCCCCTCTCCACTTGTGCTAGTAGGAAGGTAGAGGGGGGGTCGAATATGTGCTGGGGGTCGATTTTTAACTTTTTACTGATCACTGTCCCTGTCCCCCTCATCTGTCCATCTACCTACAATACAATAAGCTTATAACAGACTTCAGCGTGGGAAAGGCACAGCGGTGTCCCCTCCTTTGGCTCCTGTGTACATGTAATGATGTAAACAGCCGAGGAGGGGTGGCGGCTTCGGTCAGCTCTGCTGATAGAGGCAGGGAGACAGCCGGGGGCGGAGATCGTAGTGGCCCAGAGTGCAGTGCCCGGCATCAATGTCCATGTTGCTGCCGATGCTGACAGGTTGCCCAGCATGGTGGAGCGCAGGGGCATGGAGGAGGACAAAGTTAACTTCTCCTCCGCTTTGTGTACTGGGCAGGAGTCGCGGCTGTGACGTCACTGGTCGCGCCAGTTTCTGAGATGGAGCTGGAGGCAGAGCAAGCGCCAGCGCTATGGCGAGGTTTGCTCGCTCTGTCAATTTCATTCCGGGACACTGTATTGTCCCAGAATGAATGTGCCCGGGACCCGGGACAGACCTGCTAATTGCGGGAATGTCCCGGGACACGTGGGCACCCTAGCTGAGCACAATAGTGGCTCGGGCTGCTGTGGCTGTCAGCCGGGAGATTGTGCCACACTTGCGGGTCTCCGTGAGCCCGCCGTCAAATGTGGGAGACTCCTGCGAGTCGCCTGAGACTTTAAATGTCTGATAATATTTTATAGCAGGAAGTAAAAAATATATATATATTTTTTTTCAAAATTGTCGCTCTTTTTTTGTTTATCCACTTAACGACCGCTCACTGTATATATACGTCGGCAGAATGGCACCGACAGGCACAATAACGTAGAGTGTACGTGATTGCCTTTGTATAGTTGGGGGGTCCAATCGGACCCCCCTCCTATACAGTGAGCGGTGGCTAAGTGTCCGGGAGCGTTCCGGGATGAGGGGGCAGCCATTCGTTTCCGGCCACCCCCTCGCGATCGCTCCCGGCGAATGGAAATCCCCCCTCTGTCTGTGACAGGCAGAGGAAGCAGGAGGAAGTGATGTCATCTCTGGTGCGGCGCTCACATATACCGAGCGCCGTATAAGAGAAGACATCAGGTCAGTGCACACAACACTACACTGACACCAGGACACATAGGGACATAAATCGCCCCCCCAGGCCCCCCCAGACACCCCCAGATCACCCCCCAGATCACCCCCCCAGCCCCCAGTCACAGTGTCACTGATTGCAGTGACCATTTATTTACTGATCACTGCAATCAGGGACATTTGTGACTGTAAAAGTGTCAGTACATTCAGTTTTAGGTCCAGTGTAGCCCCCTAACCCCCCCCTAATAAAGGTTTAACCCCCTTGATCACCCCCCAGATAACCCTTTTACCCCCTATCACCACTGTCGCTAAGCGGTCATTTTTCTGATCGATGTCTTAGCGTCAGTGATCCCGATCGGCAGCCAGTAATTTTTTTTAGGTTCGCCGTATGTTTTTATAGCGTCAGGTACCCCAATATATTATCTAATAAAGGTTTAACCCCCTTGATCGCCCCCCAGGTAACCCTTTCACCCACTATCACCACTGTCGCTAAGCGATTGTTTTTCTAAACGCTGTCTTAGTGTCGGTGATGCAGATCGGTAGCCGGTAATTTTTTTTAGGTTCGCCGCAGGTTTTTATAGCGTCAGGTACCCCAATATATTATCTAATAAAGGTTTAACCCCCTTGATCGCCCCCCAGGTAACCCTTTCACCCCCTATCACCACTGTCGCTAAGCGATCGTTTTTCTAAACGCTGTCTTAGTGTCGGTGATGCAGATCGGTAGCCAGTAATTTTTTTTAGGTTCGCCGCATGTTTTTATAGCGTCAGGTACCCCAATATATTATCTAATAAAGGTTTAACCCCCTTGATCGCCCCCCAGGTAACCCTTTCACCCCCTATCACCACTGTCGCTAAGCGATCGTTTTTCTAAACGCTGTCTTAGTGTCGGTGATGCAGATCGGTAGCTGGTAATTTTTTTTAGGTTCGCCGCAGGTTTTTATAGCGTCAGGTACCCCAATATATTATCTAATAAAGGTTTAACCCCCTTGATCGCCCCCCAGGTAACCCTTTCACCCCCTATCACCACTGTCGCTAAGCAATCGTTTTTCTAAACGCTGTCTTAGTGTCGGTGATGCAGATCGGTAGCCAGTAATTTTTTTTAGGTTCGCCGCAGGTTTTTATAGCGTCAGGTACCCCAATATATTATCTAGTAAAGGTTTTAACCCCCTGATTGCCCCTAGTTAACCCTTTCACCAGTGATCACCATATAAGTGTTACGGGTGACGCTGGTTAGTTAGTTTGCTTTTTATAGTGTCAGGGCACCCGCCGTATATAACCCAATAAAGGTTTAACCCCCTGATCGCCCAGCGGGTGATATCAATTAGGTTTTAGCGTCAGAGAGGGTCTGCGTCACACCCCAGGCAGCGTCAGGTTAGTGCCAGTAACGCTAACACCCACGCGTGAAGCATACACCCCCCTTAGTGGTATAGTATCTGAACAGATCAATATCTGATCTGATCAGATCTATACTAGCGTCCCCAGCAGTTTAGGGTTCCCAAAAACGCAGTGTTAGCCGGATCAGCCCAGATACCTGCTGGCACCTGCGTTTTGCCCCTCCGTCCAGCCCAGGCCACCCAAGTGCAGTATCGATCGATCACTGTCACTTACAAAACAAAAACACACATAACTGCAGCGTTCGCAGAAACAGGCCTGATCCCTGCGACTCCAGTGCTGTAGGAGGTGATTTCACCACCACAGTTAAATAAAAAAAGCAAATATGCCGAAGCATTGGGGCAGCAGGGGCGGAGGAGCGATTTTGCTCCTAATGCCGCGTACATACGGTCGAAATTCCGACGGAGGCTTGCCCGTGGAAAAGTCTGACCATGTGTGTACGGCATAACTTTTTTGCGGGAGGATGCCCCCATGCTTCGGCATATATAAATGGTGCGTGTATGCCCATCATTGGAAGTGGGTGGATGAAGGGCGGTATTCTAATGGTGGGCATACCCACCGATCAATCTCTTTTTTCGTTCAGCCAACTGGCTGCATGAAAAAAAAAAGATTACAATACATGTCCAACAAGGACCAGCAACGTACTGGTATGTTGCTGGACTTTGAATGTTTATACCAGAATGATGCCTGTGGGTTTAGGTATCATCTTGGTATCATTCTTTTCAGCCTGCGGCCGGCTTTCATGTAAAAGCAATCCTAGCGGCTAATTAGCCTCTGGACTGCTTTTACAAGCAGTGGGAGGGAATGCCCCCCCCCGGATATAAAAAGCAAAAATTGGGAAAGCATTTTATCACACCGATCTTGGTGTGGTCAGATGCTTTGAGGGCAGAGGAAAAATCTAGGGTCTAATAGACCCCAGTTTTTTCAAAAAAAGAGTACCTGTCACTACCTATTGCTATCATAGGGGATATTTACATTCCCTGAGATAACAATAAAAATGATTAAAAAAAAACTTGGAAGGAACAATTTAAAAATAAAATAAAAAAGCAAAATTAATAATAAATAATAATAAAAAAAAGCACCCCTGTCCTGCCCTGCTCTTGCCCAATGGCGAACGCAAGTGTCGGTCTGGCGTCATATGTAAACAGCAATTGCACCATGCATGTGAGGTATCACCGCGAAGGTCAGATCGAGGGCAGTCATTTTAGCAGTAGACCTCCTCTGTAAATCTACTGGGGTAACCTGTAAAGGCTTTTAAAGGCTTTTAAAAATGTATGTAGTTTGTCGCCAATGCGCGTTTGTGCGAAATTTTAAAGCATGTCGTGTTTGGTATCTATGTACTCGGCCTAAGATCATCTTTTTTATTTCATCAAACATTTGGGCAATATAGTGTGTTTTAGTGCATTAAAATTTAAAAAAGTGTATTTTTTAACCCAAAAAATGCATTTGAAAAATCGCTGCGCAAATACTGTGTAGAAAAAAAAATGCAACACCCACCATTTTAATCTGTAGGGCCTTTGCTTTAAAAATATATATAATGTTTGGGGGTTTAACATAATTTTCTTGCAAAAAAAAAATGTTTTCATGTAAACAAAAAGTGTCAAAAAGGGCTTTGTCTTCAAGTGGTTAGAAGAGTGGATGTAAGCTTCCTAATGTTGTGTATAAAATGCCAGAACAGTTCAAAACCCCCCCAAATGACCCCATTTTGGAAAGTAGACATCCCCAAGCTATATACTGAGAGGCATGTCGAGTCCATGGAATATTTTAAATGTTGACACAAGTTGCGGAAAAACGAAAAAAAATTTTTTTTGCACAAAGTTGTCACTAAATGATATATTGCTCAAACATGCCATGGGCATATGTGGAATTACACCCCAAAATACATTCTGTTGCTTCTCCTGAGTACGGGGATACCACATGTGTGAGACTTTTTGGGAGCCTAGCCGCGTACGGGACCCCAAAAACCAAGCACCGCCTTCAGGCTTTCTAAGGGTGTAAATTTTTGATTTCACTTCTCACTGCCTATCACAGTTTCGGAGGCCATGGAATGCCCAGATGGCACAAAACACCCCCAAATGACCCCATTTTGGAAAGTAGACACCCCAAGCTATTTGCTGAGAGGTATTGTGAGTATTTTGCAGATCTCGCTTTTTGTCACAAAGTTTTGAAAATTGAAAAAAAAATATATATATATATATATATATATTTTCTTTCTTCATTTTCAAAAACAAATGAGAGCTGTAAAATACTCGCCATGCCTCTCAGCAAATAGCTTGGGGTGTCTATATTCCAAAATGGGGTCATTTGGGGGGGTTTGTGCTATTTTGGCATTTTATGGCCTTCGAAACTGTGATAGGTAGTGAGGAGTGAAATCAAAAATTTGTGCCTAGAAATCCTGAAGGCGGTGCTTGGTTTTCGGGGTCCCGTACGCGGCTAGGCTCCTAAAAAGTCCCACACATGTGGTATCCCCGTACTCAGGAGAAGCAGCAAAATGTATTTTGGGGTGCAATTCCACATATAACCATGGCATGTGTGAGCAATATATCATTTAGTGACAACTTTTTGTAATTTTTTTTTTTTTTTTTTTTTAGTCATTATTCAATCACTTGGGACAAAAAATAAAATAAAAATTCAATGGGCTCAACATGCCTCTCAGCAATTTCCTTGGGGTGTCTACTTTCCAAAATGGGGTCATTTGGGGGGGTTTTGTACTGCCCTGTCATTTTAGCACCTCAAGAAATGAGATAGGCAGTCATAAATTTAAAGCTGTGTAAATTTCAGAAAATGTACCCTAGTTTGTAAACTCTATAACTTTTGCGCAAACCAATAAATATACGCTTATTGACATTTTTTTTACTAAAGACATGTGGCTGAATACATTTTGGCCTAAATGTATGACTAAAATTGAGTTTATTCGATTTTTCTTATAACAAAAAGTAGAAAATATCATTTTTTTTCAAAATTTTCGGTCTTTTTCCGTTTATATCGCAAAAAAGAAAAATCGCAGAGGCAATCAAATACCATTAAAAGAAAGCTCTATTTGTGGGAAGAAAAGGACGCAAATTTCGTTTGGGTACAACATTGCATGTCCGCACAATTTACAGTTAAAGCAGCGCAGTGCAAAATTCTGAATTCACCTCTGGTCCTTTAGCTACCAAATGGTCCGGGGCTTAAGTGGTTAAAGTGCAAATGATAAAAACCGCAGAGATGACCAAATACCACCAAAAGAAATCTCTATTTGTGGAAAAAAACGGATATAAATTTTATTTGGGTGCACGACTGCTCAATTGTCAAAGTAACACAGTGCCATATCGCAAAAAATGGCCTGGTCATGAAAACTTCCGGAGGGCAAGAGGTTAAATACCACTATAAGAAAGCTCCATAAAAATATCACATTGAAAGTGCGACGGCGCTGAAAGCTAAAAATTGGCCTGGGCAGGATGAGGGGGGTAAAAGTGCTTAGAGTTGAGGTGTTTAAGACAGGCAGTAAGAAGATGACATATCTCCTCCGAGGTGTAGGTCAACTGCCCACTGAAAAGAGATCCAATGTAGATTGCTTCTCAGAGGGTGGTGAAAACCATTGCAATTGGAAATGGGCCGTTTATGTCGGAGATCTCTATGTTTTTTTATGGTGAGGGCACATCAAGCCATAGGAGAAATGATAGAAACATACACATTGTCTTTATTATATTGTACACAGAGCATGCAATGTGTTCACTTTAGGATAAATCAGCTCTCTGTGATGCAGAGTGCAGACTGAAGTGCAGACGGCTACTACACAGCTTTGTCCGCCTCTTCTGACAGGACCGCAAGGGTTCTGGCTGCGGAGTGGAGCTCCACGTTTGATAGGAAGCATGTGCACTCCACTCCACCACTTTTTTTTGTAACAAACAACGAATAACTGTAGCTGCTACAGCTACAGTTATTCGTTGTTTTTTGTAACAATAAAGTTTAATAATAAAAAAAGTGCTTCCTGTCAAACATGGAGCTCCACTCCGCAGCCAGACCCCTCTCGGAGACACGCACACAAGCCCCGCCCAGTTCACGTGAACGCCATCCTTCTCCTCCCCCGTGCGGTGTATTATGGGAGGCGGGTTTTGAACAGTCGCGGGCAGTGTGTGGCGGTGGTTTTTCTTCTATTCCTCCTTTCATCATGGCGTGTGCGGACCCGGGACGTTGGAGTTTTTTCGCTTCTTCGCCGGACTTGGACAATACCGATGGACAGGAGAGGTGACACGTTGTGGGGACTTTGTTATAAAGTGGGGGGCTGACAGAACATGTACATCTACACGGTGCCACAGCAGCCAATCAGAGTCGTCGTCCTCGTCCGCCCCCCTCCCCCCCCCCCCCCGCTTGAATGTGCTCTCTCTTGAGTCCCACCAGCAGCACCAACGCCCGTCCCACGGTTCCCCCGTCGCCGCCCGTCCCACGGTTCCCCCGTCGCCGCCCGTCCCACGGTTCCCCCGTCGCCGCCCGTCCCACGGTTCCCCCGTCGCCGCCCGTCCCACGGTTCCCCCGTCGCCGCCCGTCCCACGGTTCCCCCGCCTGTTCCCCTGCCACCGCGTCCCATGGTTCCCCCGCCACCGCGTCCCACGGTTCCCCCGCCCGTCCCACGGGTTCTCCCTCCCGTCCACACCTCTGGCCTTACATATGATCAACTGATTCGGAGTGTTGAGATAGAATAGGCCACCTTGGTGTGGTGTTTATAGTGTGGGTTGCTATAGGTAGGATGGGCTACTTTGAACTGACAGTGGAAGGTTTGGGTGCATTGGATAGTAAGGGGTGTTGTAGGTAGGGTGGGTTTAATATAGGCCCCTTCCACGGTTAACGCAATGTGGCTATACCCTCTGTTCACCGTGGCGTACACAGCACACTGTATTACTCTCTTTAAGCCACCCAAAGGTGTCCAAGGTCTTTTACAATCCTATTGTCTATGTAGTGTATGCTACAACAAAAAAAATTGCAGTGCGCCAGAAAAGTGTTCAGGTTTGGCTTGAAGAAAAGGTGGCAGCCCTAGTCCACTGTGCTGGAGTCAGGCTGGTATATAGTGGATTCTTACCGGATTACTGTGCCCTGGCCATTCATGAGGATGTGACAGGTTCTCTTTACTTATCATCCTTTCTACAATCCCCCCCCCCCTCACCCTGGAAATCACTACTTCTCCTGGGTATGGGGGTGCATGTGACCCCCCCCCCCATCCTAGAAATAGCTGCTACTCCTGGGTATGGGGATGCATGTGATCTGACCCCCCCCCATCCTAGAAACCACTGCTGCTTCTGGGTATGGGGGTGCACGTGGCACTTTCTCCCCTGCCCCCCCATCCTAGAAATCACTACTACTCCTGGGTATGGGAGTGCTTGTGCGGTGTCATTTGACCACTTCTATCACCTAAAAACCCTGGCTGATCCCCCCCCCCCCGCAAACTGACCACGGTTTGTCATGGATGCTGAGCGCTGACACAGTAGTCAGTTTACATGCCTCTGTCATCCGTGGCTCTCCTCTCTGCGCTCTCCTCCTTACTCGTGTCAGTTCCCGCCCCTCCTCCTGCTATCATAAATACAAAAAAATCCTCCCATGCCCTTTTTTTTTATTTTATTTATTTAAAGATAAGACACAGATACAAACATAAAGACAACTTCGCATTACATATAGATTGTAGTGAGCGTATTAAGTATAATAACCGTACAAAACAGTTGCATGTGAGTCATACCACTCACTGAAGTCTAATAAAGGGTAAACATAAACATCTGTGCTCATCACATTTTGTTATTTTTTGATTGAAAAGAAAAGAGAGAAAAAGCGAAAGATAGAGAAGAGGGAAAAAAAAGGGGGAGGGGCAATTTACCCCCAGGGAGCCCAGATCGGTAACGCTGAACTGGCAACGGGGATCCTAAACGGTGGATCCTTCCATGTATTGGGGGAATTCGTCAGAGAAGCGAAAGAGGTTCCAGTGAATCCATCTGGACTTATGTTCCTCCGACTTATCTCGCAGCGCAGAGGTCAGATCTTACATTTGCTCAATGTCCTTCACTCTTGCGAGCCATTGGGCCACCGTTGGCGCAGACTGTTGCTTCCAAAGAGGCGGGATGCTGGCCGGAGCAGCATTAAGGAGATGCTTGAGGAGTGATTTATGGTAACGTTTCCGTGATAGGGAAGTAAGGTTAAGGAGAACCGCAGCAGGGTTATCCTGAAGGGAGATGTCCGTTAGTTTCTGTATGAAGTCCCAAGAAATATGCAATAGGGTGCCTGTGTGTAGGCCGCATCGCCAACATCGGTCAGTTTGTAGCGGGAATATCTTAGCCAGCATGGAAGGAGTTCTGTACCAGCGTGTCACAATTTTATAGGTGGTCTCTTGATATTTGCTGCATAGAGAGGATTTCTGTGCAAAAGAGTGTGCAGTCTTTTTGGGGTTCTGTGAAGGTGACTTGCAGGTCTCTCCCATTTTGCTAAAGCCCCGTACACACGGTCGGACTTTTGCCCAACAAACTTCGTTTTGAGCAAGTTGGACCAACAATCCAACCGTGTGTACGCTCCATCTGACAAACTTTTTTTCGTTTTGGATTTCAAAAAGTTGGGTCTGCAAACGGACAAACTTTTGCCCAACAAAAGTCCGATGGAGCAAAGTCCGACCGTGTGTACAGAAAACCATCGGACTTTTGTCCGATGGACAAAACAACTAATGTTAAAATCAACCAACAATAGCAGAAGTTGACCAAAGGGTGGCAGTAGAGAGCAGAAAAAAACACGCAATGTTGTAAGAAGTTTTAAGAAAGTTTGCAGAAAAGTCAGAGCGTGTGTATGCTATGGGTGTTCCCAACCAACTCCGTTCGGACAAAAAACCACGGAAAAGTCCGATGGAAGTCTGACCGTGTGTACGAGGCTTAAGAATGGCGGGGTCTTCAATGGTGTGAAGGTCTAGCAAGGATTTGTAGGAGGTAGATTGGGACCCCTGGATCGGTCCCTCCCCCAAGCAGAGTTCCTCAAAGGAGTTGAGCTTTCTGACCAAGCGGGCTGGTTTGTGCTGTGAGCTGAGAAAGTTGGTTGATCCTCCAGCGGTCTAATGAAAGTGGTGCCTGACCTGAGAGCAAGTTCTCTGTAGTGAGCCAACCAGCGGAACGCAAGAATGAGGAGGCCCTCACGAGTTCCCGTGGGGCTTGCGAAAAAGAGGACGGGTCGTAAGGCCAGGTACAAAATCCGGATGACCAACAAGTGGCGTCAGTGGGGATGGAAAATTTTGCAGTGAGGCTAAACGGAAAAACTTTTTCAGTTCCCTAAGAGTTGGCCCAATCAGTGGGTGAGTATTCTCTGCCCAAGGAAGACCCACCAGGGGGGCCCTGGCCTCCTGCTCCATAGACACCCAGAGCTTCAAATCACTGACGGCACCAGTCCACAACCCTGGTCATATGTGCCGCAGTATAGTACAGGGCTGGGTCTGGGAATCCAAGCCTGCCCTTAATCTTTACTCGTATTAGGAGTGCTCTGCCGAGACGGGGATATTTGCCACGCCTAATGAATCTGATGAATATGGAACGTACGGCATGAAAGAATGTCTGAGGGATCTTGACGGGCAGCGCCTGCAATAAATATAGTAGTCTGGGCATTGCATTCATTTTTAGTACATTGCAACGGCCAAACCAGGAAAGGGCCAGGGAGTCCTACCTCCCAAGATCAGCCGAGAGCTTAGATAAAGGGCAGGAAGTTGAGGGAAACAATGTCTTGTAAGTTTGCAGAGATTTTTGTTCCTAGGTATTGGATTGAGCGGGCAGCCCATTTGAACGGGAAAAAGGGGCGTAGGTTAGAAATAGTAGAATCCGACAAGGAAACACTTAAGGCCTCCTGATTTTTGTAAGTTGTTTTTTTTTTTTTTTTTTTTTTTTTTTTACCTTTAAAATTAGACAGGGTGCCTTAGCGCTTCAGTTCCTGTAACAGGGAAGGTAAAGAGGTTAGGGGCTCAGTAATGTAAAATATAAGGTCGTCAGCATAAGCTGCCACTTTTGTGTTGACATTGGCCTGACTGGACGCCTCTGATGGACTGATTATCTCTGATGTGGTGTAGGAAAGGTTCCAGGGAAAGGACGAACAGCAGTGGAGATAGGGGGCAGCCCTGTCTGGTGCCGTTCTAGCTAAAGGGCTGTAATCGTAGCCATTCACCCGAACAGTTGCTGTGGGATTATCTTAGATGGCCGATATCCATGACAGGATGGGATCTGGCATACCCACAAATTTAAGTGGCTCCCGGAAGAAAGACCAGTCTACCCTGTCAAAAGCCTTCTCGGCATCTGTGGAGAGGAGCAGCAGGGGCAATAGGGAACGCTTTGCTTTATCTATGATGTTCAGTGTCCGGATGGTATTGTCCCTGGCCTCTCTAGTCTGGATAAAAACGACTTGGTCTGTTCCAATTAGACGTGGTAATAAGACAGTCATCCTAGAGGCAAGGATTTTAGTGAATAGCTTCATATCACAGTTCAGGGGCGAAATGGGCCTGTAACTGGCACATATTAGTGCGTCCTTACCCGGCTTAGGGATCACAGATGTAGAGGCGTGCAGCATGTCTTCCGGGAGGTTGTGTCCGTCAATCGCAGCATTGCAGGCCGCAAGAAAGGAAGGTGCCAAAGTGTCTTGGTACATTTTGTAGTAGGGGAGGGTGAACCTGTCCGGACCGGGAGCCTTACCTGACTGGGTGTCGGCTATTGCGGCTATGAATTCCTCCACGGAAATAGGTTTAGACAAGTCCTCTCGTTCCTCTGTCGTCAGAGTAGGGATGTCAGTTTCTTGTAGATAATTGCTGATATCCGTGGCGTTTTGGGGTAACGACCAGGGGGGCGGAAGTTGGATCTAAGTTATTCAATTTGGAGTAGAAAGCACGGAAAGTATCCGCTAGTTCTGGAGATGAATGGACTCTGGAACCTGAGGGCGAGAGGAGAGCGGGTACGTACGTCTGAGAACGCTTGGCACGTAAGGCATTGGCCAATAGCCTACCGCATTTGACGTCGTATTCATAAAAAGAACGACGGGCCTTCAGCAGCACATGTTTCGCCTCGTACATGGAATGATCCCGTATAGCTTCCCGAAGACAGAGCAGTTCCGCTTCGGTAGCACTATCTGGCCGATTCTTATATTGGCGTTCCAAAGCGCGATGTTGCGCTAGGAGGTCAGACAAGGTTTTTAATGCAACCTTGTTTGGCCGCGTGATCGTGTTTGATCAGTATGCCTCTAATCAAGCACTTGTGCGCTGACCATACCGTGGCAGGGCTGTCTGAGTCAATATTGACAAAGGTAGGACTTAAGTTCCCTGAGGACATCTGCGGTAATTTCAGGGTCTTTAAGGAGCGCCTCGTTAAGTCGCCACGTGGATGTAATGTTCTGGGAGATGCTTGTGAAATAGCCAGTTCCAATAGAATGGGGGCGTGATCGGAAAGTGGTATGGGGATAGCTGAGTGTTTTAGAGGGGGAAAAAAAGGTTGATTTCTTGAGCAGGATCCATGGACGGCAGAATAGAAGGTATAATCCCGTTCTTGTTGGTTAACTATTCTCCAGCTATCGACTAGTTGTGAGTGTAAAAGATCTTTTAGGTGAAGTCGGGTTCCCTTGGGAGGAAAGACAGGTTTGAGGAAGAGTCTTTGTGAGGGTCCAGTGGTAAGTTGAAATCCCCTCCCAAGACAAGGGTTCCTTCGATGGAGTCGAGGGTGGATAAGAAGGCCTCAAGGGTGGGGAGAGGGTTAGAATTTGGTAGGTAGATGTTCGCAAGAGTGAAGGTCTGAGAATTTTTCCCTTTATGAGCAGGAATCTGCCCTCCTGGTCGCGGTACTCTTCAAGAAATTGCCAGTGGAGGGACTTAGAAATGAGTATACTCGTCACTTTGGATTTAGAGGATGAAGACCGACTATGATAGGCCGTTGGGAAGTTTGTTCGTCAATTTGGGTATCTTGTCTGCCCTAAAGTGAGTCTCCTGGAGAAATGCAATTTGAGCCCTCTGTCTCCATAGCTCGGTGAGACAACTAGTACGCTTCTCTGGGGAATTCAACCCCTTTATGTTCCACGAGAGGATCTTGACATATTGTCCAATTTCGATGTCAACTTACGTCGACTGCTGGGTTGCAAAGGGAGGGGGAGAAGGGGGGGGGGAAGGGAAGAAGGAGAAAAAGTATAAAACTAAGAAAATGAGGAAAAGATCTAGTCAAAAATATAGACTCCGCAGAGAGAAGCTACTGCCACCAGGGCAGAGTGTGCCTAGTGCGGGGAATAGTAAGACACAGCTGAGTTCTGGGCCCCGGCCATTGGAGCCCCCGCAGCCTTTGTGGTCGTGCGATTAAGGCACCATTATTACCCGGCACACGAAAACAAAAGATACAAAGAAAATAAAAATAAAATAAAACTTGGTGAAGGCGGACCCATGGGCCGATATCACAAAGTACTGGCCCTAGTATTAAACAGACGCCAAGGACGGCACCGATCGCGTATCTCAGTCCCAGGGCGGCCCAGCTGTACGGCGCCCAAATCTAGGTGCGGCGGGTCAGCCGGGCCCACCCCAAGGCAAGGCCACGGCATCCAACTGGTACCTGAAAGACTAAACAAAATGTATAACCTATAACAAGTCAAAGGCAAGGCATTAGTTAAGATAACACATACATTTTGACCACTGGGCACTTAAACCCCCTTAATAACCAGACCAATTTTCAGCTTTCGGTGCTCTCACATTTTGAATGACAATTACTCAGTCATACAACACTGTACCCATATGAAATTTTTGTCCTTTTTTTCACACAAATAGAGCTTTCTTTTGGTGGTATTTAATCACTGTTGGGTTTTTTATTTTTTGCGCTATAAGAGAAAAAAGACTGAAAATTTTGTAAAAAAATGATTTTTTTTTCGTTTCTGTTATAAAATTTTGCAAATTACTATTTTTTCTTCATAAATTTTGGCCAAAATTTATACTGCTACATATCTTTGGTAAAAATAAGTACAAATTGGTGTATATTATTTGGTCTTTGTGAAAGTTATAGAGTCCACAAGCTATGGTGCCAATATCTGAAAATTGATCACACCTGAAGTACTGACGGCCTATCTCAATTCTTGAGACCCTAACATGCCAGAAAAGTACAAATACCCCCCAAATGACCCCTTTTTGGAAAGAAGACATTCCAAGGTATTCAGAAAGAGGCATTGTGAGTTTTTTGAAGTTGTCATTTTTTCCCACAATTCTTTGCAAAATCAAGATTTTTTTTTTTTTTTTTTTCACAAAATTGTCATATTAGCAGGTTATTTCTCACACACACAGCATATGCATTCCACAAATTACACCCCAAAACACATTCTGCTATTCCTCCCGAGTATGGCGATACCACATGTGTGAGACTTTTACACAGCGTGGCCACATACAGAGGCCCAACATGCAGGGAGCACCTTCAGGCGTTCTGGAGCACCCAGGCCAATTCTGACATTTCTCTCCTACATGTAAAAATCATCATTTGTTTGCTAGAAAATTACATAGAACCCCAAAACATTATATATGTTTTTTTAGCAAAGACCTTAGAGAATATAATGGTGGTTGTTGCAACTTTTTATCTCGCACGATATTTGCGCAACAATTTTTTTAACGCGTTTTTTACGGAAAAAAATGTTTTGTGCTTAAAAAAAAAAAAAAAACAGTAAAGTTAGCCCAATGTTTTTGCATAATGTGAAAGATGAAGTTACGCCGAGTAAATAGATACCTAACATGTCGCCCTTAAAAATTGCACACACTCGTGGAATGGCGCCAAACTTCGCTACTTAAAAAATCCCCATAGGCGACGCTTTAAATATTTTTACTGGTTACATGTTTTGAGTTACAGAGGAGGTCTAGGGCCAAAATGATTGCTCTCGCTCTAACGTTCGCAGAGATACCTCACATGTGTGGTTTGAAAACCGTTTTCATATGTGGGCGGGACTTACGTATGCGTTCGCTTCTGTATGCGAGCTCACGGGGACAGGGGCGCTTTAAAAAAAAAAAAAAAAAATGTTATTCTTCATTTTACTTTATTTATTTTAGTTTGACATGTTTTTCCGCCCTAAACATTTTTTTTGATCACTTTTATACCTATTACAAGGAACGTAAACATCCCTTGTAATAGGAATATGGCATGACAGGTCCTCTTTACAGTGAGATATGGGGGGGGGGGTGTCAATAAGACCCCACATCTCACCTCTAGGCTGGGAAGCCTGAAAAAAATACAAAAAACCAACAATCCTGGCTTTGATCGTAGCGGTGAGTCGGTAGAAGCACCGGAGGGCGGCGGGGGGGGGGCATCCCCTCTCGCCTCCCGTAAGAATGATCAAGCGGCGGAGCAGCCGCTATGATTGTTCTTATGGTGTAGGGAATCGCCGGCTGAAAAAGCTAATATCTGAATGATGCCTGTAGCTGCTCCCATCATTCAGATATCCCCGCACAAAGTCAAGGACGTCATATGACGGCCGGAGGGCGGGAAGTCGTTATTGCGGAGTATTGCTGGGCCATTGCGGAGTATTGCTGGGCCATTGCTAGGGTATTGCTAGGGTATTGCACCAGGGTATTGCACCAGGGTATTGCACCAGGGTATTGCACCAGGGTATTGCACCAGGGTATTGTGGAGGGTATAGCACAGGGATGGCTGGATCTGTGACTGCAATTGTCACAGATCCAGCCCACAGTGCTGCTGCTGCCATCCGCTCCCTCCCCCTCCCCTCTCACACTGTACCGATCGGTACAGAGAGGGGAGGGAGGAACCGGCGTCATCAAATGACGCCGGTCTGTTTACAAGTGATTGCTCCGTCATTTGACGGAGCGATCACGTGGTAAACGGCCGCTATCAGCGGCGATTTACCGCGATTCGTGATCCGCCGGGTCCTCTGGACCCGGCGGTCACGGAGTTTCCCGTGTGCGCGCCCCAGGGGGCGCGCGGGAGCGCGATTCTGGGAGGACGTTATATAACGTCCTCCCAGAGTTAAGCAACCACCTTGTCGACGTTATTTGTCGGCAGGTGGTTAAGTGGTTAAATACCCCTGCAATTACATATAGATCACCAAACATATACATATATGTGTGTGCAACATCATAAAGAATAACATAACTATCACGCCAAATCACTGTGGCATGTGGTGTTAGTCTGCGGAGCCACCCACAGGCAGCCGCTGCCTCCCCACTGATCCCATACTCCAAGCCCAGTTGGGACCGGTAACAAAACACCCCAAATAAGTGACTACTCGGCAAGGAAGCCCAGCCCTAAAAAAAAAAGGGGGGGGGGCAATTGCTCTTGTGCATTGTCTAAGGACCAGTCCTCCAGCAGGACATTTGAAGTATACCAATGTGGAGGTGGTAGGTCAAAATTGAAGACAGCAGGCATTGTTCTGGGACTTGTCAGAAAAAGGTAGGAGGCAAGCCTTCAATTATGTGAAGTGATTGTTGCCTAAGAGAGGCCTTCGGTCATCTGCGGACCAGGATAAACTGAATGGCAAAGCTGGAAGGCCCTCAGGTCACAGGCCATATACACCTTGTTCCTGGTATATCACTCATGAATAACAAGAAAGATAGTTAAACTCAAAAAGCAACCTGGGAAACAAGAAAAGAGAAATGCTTAGCTGGTATATGTCTACTGTCGGCGTGTATAGAATCAGCCAGACACCTCTTCGTTCAGGGGCTGTGAGCGGGAGTTGCCCACCAGTCTAGCTTGGGACTGGTTCCCACGACCATGGTGACTACTGCGAGTCCTTTGTGGTCTACCCGGGGGAGCTTGGCGCAGTTGATCCTTGGTGATAGCAGTCAGCAGCCAGTTGGGTACTGGAAACGGATCCAAGTTGGCAAAGGTGAACAAGTCTGGCAGCTCCGAGCGGTGGCACAAAGAAAAGGTATCTGGGCCTTTGCCGACTGAGGTGAAACGGGTGACCCCACTTGTACGTGAGACCTTTCTCCCCCAAGACCATCTAGAAGAGCTTTGAGTGATCGTCACATTTGGAGAGTCTTTCTGGAGACATCTGGCAGGAGGTGGACAGCTGCACCATCAAATTCCAGTACTCCCACCCGCCATGCCCGCTGCAATATATCCTCCTTGAGGGTGAAGGAGTGCAAACAGCAGAGGACGTCTCTTGGCCTGTCAGATGGCTCAGATCGTGGGCCCAGGGTTCTATGAACTCTTTCAATGATAATCTCGGAGTCTGGCGGGCGGTTTCAGTACCGATTTAAAGACATTAGCCACCGTGGGACACTTTGGGCACCCCCCTCAGCCTGATGTTTTGCCTGTGACTGCGATTCTCTAGGTCGTCCTGAAGTAGGTGCAGCTGTATGATTTGATCAGTAAGTTCGGATTGGGAAGTCTGCAGGGTTTGTACAGACTGAGATACTATGTCCTGGTCCTGCTCTACTACAGTGACAGAGTCCAGCACTGCTACATCCTGTCTGATTGATAGATTGTAGCTCACCCTTCATGGCTGTCTCTATTCTCTGAGCAAGTGACTCCATGTCATTTCTTGTGGGTAGCTGCTGCAGAAAAGCCCACAGTCTTTGTTCAGATGAGGCATTGAGAGGGAGACTCTGTGGTTGCTGCATGCAATATAGTGTACTCACTGTGGTCTGATGCGTGGGCGGCTGCCTCTGCTCCTCCATATTCCCTGGGCTGAAACACAGAGCACTGGATGGGATGGGGGCCGAGGTTGAAGCTGAGCGTGGAGAACTGTGCAGAGCCTTCCCTATCTGGAGAGGCTGCCAGAGATCTGGTGAGAAGGGTGGCATGTTGTGATCGTCCGCCATCTGCAGTGGGGGGGATCAGTCTCACTCGGGACCTCCGCTGTGTCCTGGGCTGCATGGTGGGCCGGCGCGATCTTGGCTGTCGCAGGTGTGGAGGCCGTCGGCTGGAGCAGGCGCAGGTAACGTTCCATGTCGGTCTCTGAAGCGGGCGGCTGTCTGGAGCCCCGGGTGTCTGAGGCTGTGGGTGGATGCCGGTAATGTGCGGTATTATGCGGTGTAAATGCTGCGGGAGAGCTGCCGGCCGGGAGTCCTGCAAAAAAAGCGTCCTCACGCTGCCATGCCCTTTTTTTTTTTTTTTTTTTATATAATCTTTATTTTATAAAAGAAAAATATACAACCAGACAAGTCCAACAGTTTGCTTAAAAAAAAAAAAAAAGGGGGGGGGGGGGGGAAAGAGGGGAAGGAAAAGGACAAGGAAAGGAAAGGAGGAAAGGAAGGAGTGATCCGAGCGTACCTGTCTTTCTGTAGGAGGCCTCATTCCAGGCCGCACCGAGCACACCCTCAAGCGTAGCCATCAAACCAGGTAAACTCCATTAGTCTCACTATGTCAGAGGGTAGCTCTCAGTCTTCTAAGCTCTCGACAGCCTGCGGTTTTTAAGAGAAGGTTCTGCCAGTTCCAATAAAGCTATGTCTAGGCTAGATGGCACGTATCCAGGATCTGTGACGTAATCGGTCCAGGGTGTCCAGATACCGGCAAACCGGTCTCGGGAGTCCCTACAGGTCGCTATCCAGTCTTCAGCCTCTCAGACTGCATTTACCCCACCGATCCACTCCTCCCGGGTAGGGACTCTGGGCTGCTTCCAAAAAGTTGGGAGCAGGCGTCTAGCCGCATTTAATAAGTGGGGCAGTACGCTCTTCCTATATTGACTGAGTGGGATCGGAGGGACATGCAAGAGGAAGTGCGTCGGAGAGAGGGGAACATCGATCCCCGTTATGCTCATTATTTGGTCCTTGATGTCTTCCCAAAAGGGCCTGATTAGGGGACATTCCCACCATATGTGGATAAGCGTACCCCTGTGCCCGCAGCCACGCCAGCAAAGCTCCGATCCAGAAGGATATATGCGTGCCATATCCGCTGGTACCCGATACCAGCGGGACAATATCTTATAGTTTGTTTCTTGAGCTTTTGAGTCTATGGAGGACGAGTGAGTAAGGTCGTACAGGTGAGTCAACTGTGAGTCAGTGAATTCCTGTCCTAAGTCTCTTTCCCAGCTTCGAATAAAAGCAGGTTTAGGTTGATGGGCAGCAGAGCCAAGAAGTCGGTATAGTTCCGACACCATGTGGGGGATAGGTTCCTCATTAACGAAGAGGTGCTCGAACGGGGTGAGGGAGGTTGGGTCCCTAATTGAGTGGCCATGTTTCTCAAGTGGTGTAACTGCCTATACCTCCAAAAGTTCATACGGGAGCCCTGGTGTCTGGCCTGCAGGGCGCTAAAGCTCAGGAGCTTACCATCTTTCATGAGCTTGCCGCAGCTGGCGTTTCCATCATCCACCCAGGGCCCAAAAAAGGCCATCTGTTCACCTGGGGGGAACCACAGGAACCCACCCAGTGGGGCCAGCGGGGACATAGGGGGGGCAATTTTCAAAACCGAGTTGGTCCGGTCCCAGACTGAGAGCACCTGGGCTGTCAGTGGGGAGGTCGTTACCGATAGCCCCCTATATTCCCGGGGTAGCCATGGTGCATAGGATAAATTCCTGCCCGCCAAGCATTTCTCCAGGGAAACCCATAGTTTTGAGTGGGTATGGAAACGCCAGTTTAGTATTCTCTGGAGGGCTATGGCCCTGTAGTAGCGTCTGACATCGGGGATCCCCAGGCCGCCCTCCCGTTTTTGGTGCCTCAGCACCCTTAGGGCTATTCTAGGTTTCCGTGCGTTCCATACGAACGCGGACAGCATGCTGGACAATCGGTCAAAGAAGAGCCTAGGTAGGGGTATCGGTAGCATTTGTAAGTAGAAGAGTACACGTGGCAGTATATTCATTTTTATGATGTTTACTCGTCCCAACCATGTGAAGGCAGTCTGCGTCCATTGTGAGAGGTCTCTCTGGACCGCAGTAAGCAGCGGGGGATAGTTGGCCATATACAAGGTGTTGAAGCGGTCCGTGAGTTGCACTCCCAAATATCGTAGAGATGATTCAGCCCAGGTAAAGGGAAAGGCAGACCGGAGGCTCTTAGTTAAGAGGGGGGGCAAATGGATGGGCAGGAGTTCAGACTTTGTATAGTTTATTTTAAAGTTTGAGAGTGAGCCAAATTGCTTAAGTTCCTTCATCAGGTTAGGCAAAGAGATCAGGGGGTCCGAGAGGTGGAATAAGACATCATCGGCGTATGCCGAAAGCTTATGTTCCGTGTTGCCCACTTTTAGACCCTTGATGTCCTTACTGGCCCGCACGGCGCAAAGCAGAGGCTCCAGCGCTAGGGCAAATAAAAGGGGTGAGAGGGGGCACCCCTGCCTCGTGCCGTTCCTGATGGGGAAGCTGGATGAGAGGGTCCCGTTCACTTTAACCTGTGCGCAAGGTGTAGAGTATAGAGCCATGATTGATGTCAGTATTCGCGGCCCCAGTCCTATGGACTCAAGTACCGCTTTCAAATAGGACCAATCGACCCGGTCGAAAGCCTTTTCCGCGTCAGTTGATAGTATTATGTATGGCTGGGGATCCGGGCGGGTACGGGCCCAGTGAATAAGTTGGATTGCTCTAAGGGAGTTGTCCCTAGCCTCCCTGCCTACAATGAAACCTGTTTGGTCGGGATGGACTAGCTCAGGCATAAGGTGTTTAAGTCTATTGGCCAAAATTTTTGCCAGGAGTTTTATGTCCACATTAAGAAGTGAAATGGGGCGATAGCTTTGGGGGATAGTGGGGTCCTTTCCCTCCTTTGGGATCACTGTAATGTGGGCTAGTAGAGCCCCCGGGGGGATGGCAGTACCCCCCGCCACGGAGTTGAAATATTTGCACATAGGTGCCGCTAGGTGAGAAAAGAAGGCCTTGTAGTACCTTTTAGTGAGCCCATCCGGGCCGGGGCTCTTCCCATTGGGCAAGGACTCCACCGTCGCACCCAGTTCAGTTGGGGTGATCGGGAGCTCTAAAGCAGCGCGTTGGTCTTCCGTGAGGGGGGGGGTACCAGCCGCCGCCAAGTAGGCCTGGACCGCCGTTTGTCTGGTATCTCGTGCTTCAGGTGGGAGCTCGGATTCCAAATTGTATAGTTTGGCGTAGTATTCTCGGAACCCTGCGGCGATTTTAGAGGACTGTACCGTCAAATCCCCGGGAGAGGAGCGTAGTTTGTGTATGTATGCCTGCGCATGTTTTTTCCTGAGTGCCCGTGCGAGCATACGACCACATTTATTTCCGTGCTCGTAAAATTTATGTGACATAAATCTAAGCTGTTTACGAGTTTGGCGGTCTAAAAGACGTAGGAACAGTTCCCGTAGCTCAGTGAGAGCCTGTAGTGCTTTGGGGTCTCCATTCGCCTTGTGTTGGAGTTCAGCTTTCTGAAGGGCTGTGTGCACCCTCTGGAAGTCTGCCTGGCGGTCTCGCTTTAGTCTGGAGCCCTGGGAGATCAATATTCCCCTGACCACAGCTTTATGAGCCTCCCATACTACACCCTTGCTGACATCAACAGTGGAGTTTTCTTTAAAGTAGTGGGTTAAGGTGTCATCTACCTCCTCCACCACCACTACATCATCTAGCAAATTTTCATTCAGCCTCCACGTCCAGGTTCTATAAGTACCTGATGGCATGGTGAAGGCAATTGTGACTGGGGCATGGTCAGAGATAGTGATGTTGCCAATGGACGCAGACTGCAAGAGCTCCAAGGTGGTACGGTCTACATATATATGGTCTATGCGCGTGTAAACATTGTGTACCTTGGAGTAGTAGCTGAAGTCTCGATCTGAGGGATGCAATACCCGCCAACTATCCACCAAGAGGTGGGATTGGAGGGTCTTGCGAAAATGTTTGAGGAACGCATAGGGGTGTGAGGGTTTTGCGTGAGACGTGTCAAGCAGGGGGTCTGGGCTGACGTTAAAGTCTCCCCCGAGGATCAAGAGGCCTTCTTGGAAGTCGGCCAGTTGCTCCAAGGTCGAGTCAATGAAGGAAAGTTGGGCGGTGTTAGGGGCATAGATGGTTGCAAACGTGTAGGTTTGTCCTGCTATACTACCCTTCAGGAAGACATACCTACCCAAAGGGTCGATTTTATTACCCGTGGGCTGGAAAGGGCAGGACTTGTGGATTGCTATGGCCGTCCCTCTAGATTTGGAGACAGGGGAGTTACTGAGAAACCACTGATTAAAGAGGTGAGTGGGCAGCTTAGGAAGTGATTGGGGCGTGAAGTGGGTCTCTTGAAGGAAAACTACCTGTGCCTTGAGCCGTTTTAGTTCCCACCATAATTTGCTGCGTTTGTGAGGGGAGCAGAGGCCTCTAACATTATATGAGCTTACCTTTAAAGTAGCCATGGGGAGGTCTGGGAATGGTCGAGGTGCCAAAGTCGGTGGTGTGCTCGGCGCGGGTGGCAATGCAGTGGAACACTCCTGAGAGAGGGAAAAGAGAGAGGAAGGAAAGGGAGGGAGAAAGTGATAGGACAAAACAACAAAAAAGAAAAGAAAAAACATATGAGAGCAGTATCATAAACATATTGAGCAAGACAAACTGGCCGAAGCCATTTTAACATGTAAAACATCTGAGGGTCGTGTTCGAGACCCCGCCCCCTATAGGGGGGGGAGTCCCCGACCACGGACCCGTGATCCCAATGGGGATCTGTACCCAGAAAGAGGGCGGCCTACTCGGGGTACGTGAACCAACATAGGGGGGAAGGTGAGGGGTCACTGTCTCCGTCCACCGCATCTAACTATGTGCGGTATAGGGGGAGTAAGAAAGGTCACCCATACTCGGTCCCCATGGGGTGCGGGCTCTACTAAGTCTGTCGCGAGTGGTCGGGGTGCCACTTAAGCTTATGAGATCCCAACCAGCTCAATCAGGCGGCTGGGCAAAAAGAGAGATTGAGTTAGTTGCCAAAATAAGTGCGAGCAAACAAGGTCCATCTTCAGCAGCATAGGGGAGTCCAAGGCACAGCCTTCGAGGGGGAATCTTTCAAAGGTGGGGCCCGTGCACCGGCATGGGCTAATTTTGCCATCAGTCTCTCGGGGCCGGGCCTGGTGAAGAATCGGAGGGATGTCGTCTGCGGTCTCGTCTGCGGTTCTTGCGCCCAGCTGGCAGCCACGGTTGAGTTGATTGTGGCTTAGGGTCTAGGTGGTTGGATGTTCCCCGCCAGTCTGGGAAGTCCACAGGGTCTAATTCAAGAGAGGCCAGGAAGTTTGGCAGGTCATCTTTGGTGCGGAGGGTCACCGTCTTGCCAGCTTTGGTGACTTGGAGGTAGAAGGGAAAGCCCCAGCGGTACTGCAAGCCCGCTTCGTGTATAGCTACTAGGAGGGGGCGAAGTGATCGTCGTTGCATGAGAGTGCGCCTGGAAATATCTTGATAGAAGGTTAAATGTGCGCCATCAAAGTCAAAGTAGGGCTTGCCGCGCATTTTTTGCATAATGCGGTCTTTAAGCGTGTATTTATGTAGCTTACATATGATGTCCCGTGGGTTATTCACGTCTTGGGATGGGGGCTTAAGGGCCCTGTGCGCACGATCTATTTCCACAGAGTCAGTAGCAGGCAGTCCCAATATTTCCTTAAATATGCCCTCCAAGCTAGGGATAATGTCTCTAGTTGTTGTCGCTTCAGGCATTCCTCTTATTCTGATGTTGGCCCTGCGACTGCGGTTCTCCATATCATCTAACTGACAGAGCAGGGCCTCAATCTGGTATTCTTGCGTAGTGCACTTATCCTGGAGCATGGAAATCACTGGGATGGTGTCCTCCAATCTTTGCTCTAGGGCCTCCACTCTACCCCCCAGGTGCAAGGTATCAGCTTTAAGTTGAGCAATGTCCTCCTTGAGGGCCTTCTCTACCCTGTCTGCGAAGCGCTCCAGGTCATCTCTGGTGGGGAGAGACCAAATATGGCGCCTGAGGTCTGCATCAGCCAGCGGGTCTGGGGCTCCAGAGTCTCTGGCCAGGGTTGATGGAGAGCCAGGAGAGATGGAGGGGGGCGAGTCACTCACCGACCCTGGGGATGGTATGGGGGAGCCTGAAGGCTGATGCGATCGTGCGTCGGAGCTCAGCGAGGCCTTGGGTGCTTTCTGGGCCTTCGCGACCGGCGCCATCTTTTGAAGCCTCGCGGCTCTGCCCACGGGTCCCGGGGAAGAAAGACTCCAGCTGCCCCTGTCTGGTCCGATCGTAGCGTGGTGGCTGTGAGGACGCCCGGTTCCGCTGGGACATGTTAGGTGTCAGCTGGGGTGAGTGTCTCCCTCGTAGCTTATGGCAAGTGCGGCGGCGGGACGGAGCTGCAGAGACACGCGTCCTCACTCCTCCATGGTCAGGACACGCCCCGCCATGCCCTTTTTAACATAACAATACGTGTGTCTATGGGTATATAAAAAATATGCCGATCTGTACCTATATTAGAGCGACTCGTGTCTCCTTGGCTCTCTCCTCCCCCCAGTGGCGTTGGCAGCACTGCTTGGCCCCGCCCACTGGAGCTGTCAGCCGGGCGGAGGTGAGCGTCGGGATGCTCTGATATAGGTACAGATTGGCTTAATAATAATAATATAATATCTATCTTTTTTTGTTATATAACGGACACAAGGTTATTTTAGAGGGATGGGAGGATTTTTTGTACTGGGTTAACCACTTCCTGCCCGTCCTATAGCAGAATGACGGCCAGGCAGTGGTTCTGTTATGACGTCCAGCAGGATAACATGCCGGCACGTGGCGATCGGGGGTGTTGTGTGTCAGTCTGACACACTGCCTTACCGGGCGTAGTAAGAAGACTGGCGGAGGCTCCTTACCACATGATCAGCTGTGACCAATCACAGCGTAAACCAGGAAGTTCCGGTAAACGTTTTTCCTCGGTTCGTGCTGACAGGGAGAGCCGATCAATGGCTCTCCGTCAGAGGGGGGGCGGTTTGTGCTGAATAATCGGCACAGCCTCATCAGATGTGGCACAAACCATGCCTGTCGGTGCCATTCATTGCCTATCAATTCTACATATACATTTGCAGCGCTATATAAGTTATCACTCGCCTCATTAGTGCACATCGGTGAAGGTAAACATTTTTATAACAAACGTTTTCTTTTCTTTTTTTGCTTAAAATGTTGGTATTTTTTAGTTTAGAAAATAAAGAGGTCATCAAATACCACCAGAAGAAAAAAACAATTTAGTTTGGGTACAGTGTAGGGCTGGGCGTTTTTTTTTTTTTTTTTTTTTTTCTCTCTTCTAACTATTACCCCCCCCCCCCCCCCCCCCCCAAAAAAAAAATCTGTTTTTTATAAAAAAAAAAAAAACGAATCGAAAAACGTAAATAGTTTTTTTTTTTTTTTTTTTCTCATTATATTAAAGTGCATCAACAAACAAAATTGCAAAGGCAACCCCTTTCTCTAAGGCCCCTTTCACACTGGGGCGGGCAGGTGCGGTGGCGGTATAGCAGCGCGATTTTCAGCGCTGCTATACCGTCGTTCTTACTGCGGTATGCGGACGCTAGGGGGGTTAATTTAACCCCCGCTAGCGGCCGAAAAAGGGTTAAAACCGCGGCTATTGCCGCGGTTTGCGGGCGGTATTACCGCGCTGTCCCATTGATTTCAATGGGAGACCGCGGTAAAGGAGCGGTGAACACACCGCTCCTTCACCGCTGTAGAGAAGCGGCTAGCAGGACTTTTGGAGCGGTCCTGCTAGCGCACCGCTTCAGTATGAAAGCCTTCGGGCTTTCACATTGAAGGCACAGGGCAGGATTTTTTCATGCGGTATAACAGCGCTATTATTAGCGCTAAACCGCATGAAAAACGCCCCAGTGTGAAAGGGGCCTAACTGCAAAGTCAGTGTACAGTGTGCAACAAAGATTGTTAAACATCCAAATTATTAATACTGTATTTGGATTTAGCTAATAAAACAACAAAAAATCCTGAGGTTACTCTTAGTTGAATTGAACTGTGCCCGTGCTCCACTGTGCCCGTACCTGATGCAGATTTTCGTGGGTTACGGATTTTACTGCTACACCGGCGGCCATTCCAGTATTCAAAAGCCGCACCTCCTCCTCGTCTGTGATAGGCGGAACACTCAATTTCCCAGCATTCAGTGTTCCGCCTATCACGGACATCCGCTCATCCTCATAACAGAGGATGTCCGTGATAGGCGGAACACTGCCTGCTGAGAAGTTGAGTGTTCCGCCTATCACAGATGACGAGGACTTGGGAGGTGCGGCTTTTGAACACTGCAATGGCCGCCTTCTGTCTGCATGACACGCTGATCAGGTAGGCAGACGGCAGCTTGCGGTTAGTTAGTTACATTACATCTACTTGCGGCGAGTAGATGTAATTGGGGTAACGCCGCCCAGTGCCATTCCTGATACGCCCCTTGCAGCCCTGCTACGGAAACTCTGAAGGAAAAAATATTGGGGAAAAAAAAAAAATCTAAAATCGATTTTCTTCAAATCTGAATCTATTTGAACTCAAAACACGATTAAAATCTTTTTTTTTTTTTTTTTTTTTCCCTAGTACAGTGTAGCATGACCACGCAATTGTCATTCAAAGTGTGGCAGCGCTGAAAGATGAAAAATTGTCCTGGGCACGAAGGGGGGGGGGGGGGTGCCTGGTGTTAAAGTGTCACTAAGGCGACAGCATTCTGCCATAGTGGTATTCTGGAGTGGTGGGAGAGGAAAGGATTTGGATCTGTGACAGACCGATGTGGGGTTAGAATTTGAGGTGGTAGATAGGGATGTGATGGAGGGGGGACAGGTGAGAAGCAGGCTAGAAGTGTGAGACAGTAAGGAATGTGGTGGACATCGGGCAGTAATTGCCACTGCCTGGAGCACGACTGCGACTTCATGGCGGACAAATCTGATGGGGGGGGGGGGGGGGGTGCTTTAACTGTGAGAAGACAGATCCGTATTCCTGCTTAGCAGAAACACAGAATCTGTCTCTCCTAGCAGCATAACGGTGATCTGCTATGTTTACATGGGCAGACTGCCGGTTTTTTACCTCTGAACGATCGGCAAGTCCCAGCAGACTTGGGGTTCACCAAACCTGCTGATTGGCTCCTGTTTTGTCCAATCGCAGTGCAAGCTTATCTGACGGTGTGCGTCGCAGACCTGGAAGAAATTGCATACAGGTACGTGATTTATTTTTTCGTTCATGGACCGACAGCTTCCTATTGACATAGTGGGTGTTATCTGTTGTTATTTAGGAGTGACTAGGCAGAAAAACTTGTAAAAAGTGTTGCATCACACCTTCTACAGTTCTGCCCAGGGGACGGACCCTCTGGGTATAATCCCTCTCTGCATTTAGCAGATCAGTTTTTTCTGTCTAGCAAGGAGTAGGACATGGCTCCCTTCGGGCTCATTGGTCCGGGGAATTTTTTTTTTCTACAATTTGTTGTTTGTTTCCTGCACTCTTCGATCAACTGCCGACTTGGTGACAGGCTGGGTCCTCGACCCTTGTAGTCTCCCCAGTTTCGGCCATCGAGCGCGTGCCGACCCTAGCTACGTGCTGGGTTTTTCACGACATGCCTGTCGCTCTACGGGTGGCCAGTGAGCCTACGCTCCAGGGCTTGCATCGGACCGCTTGGCTTCGGCTGAACTTTCGGCCGAGTCGCAGCAGCCTGGCCGGTGAGCTTATGCTCCAGGGCTTGCATCAGACCGCTCTGCTTCGGCTGACCTTACGGCCGAGTCGCAGTAGCCTGTCCGGTGAGCTGACGTTCCAGGGCATTCATAGGATCGTTCCCTAGGGCTCAATCACAGCATGCCTGGCCGACAGTCACCTTCCGTGCGCGGATGATCTGTCTGGAATGTCTTCCAGCATGAGACACGCAGGATAGGTAAGTAACTCCCCTGCTTCGGCAGGGTGACTTGGCTGGACATTCCTGAAGAGATCAAGTGGGTGGTTGTGGCCTCTTTCTTTTCTCTCTCCCTGCCTTCCCTCCTCCCTGGGCTCTGAGCTAAAGTTGCTGGGTGCTGGGGATCACATAAGGGGTACCACCTGGAGCGGGGCTAGCTGTAGCTATCATTTTAAAATGTAATTTCTCTTATCCATGGACCGACACGGCGGCTCTTATTCACTGAATGTGTGGGTATATGTCCCTGCTTGCAGGAGAATACCTAGGCAGAATGTTAAATGTTAAAACATTCTAGAACAAACCAGAGCTGAACGGCCCCGCCCAGGGGGGCGGTCCCTCCGGACATTACCCTCCCACCTGCAGCCAACAGACCTCAGTTTTTTTTCTGCCTAGCAGAAGGAGAAGACGTGGCTCCCTCAGGAGCCAGTCTCCGGGAAGATTTTACTTTTAAATTTTATTTTTGAGACCTTCTATCAACTGTCGGCTGGGCAACAGGTTGGGTACACTAGTATCCTCGTCTTCCCTGTCCGACCATCGAGCGTGCTGATCCTCGCCTTGTGTGCGTGAGACTCGGTTCACGACATACCCCCATGGCTCCAGGGGTGGCCGGGTTGCTTTCTTGTAGCTGCGGCGCTTTCAGTTTTGTTTTCGGCCTCTAGCGGCGCTGCTGAACGGCGCAAAATACATTATCTCCTCAGATTCTTCACTCTCCTCAGGCTTCACTCTCGCTACAGCGCGGCTCATACAGCGGAACCGAGTGGTCCCTAGGGGTGGTGAGTACTCCGGGTATCCCCTCCTCAGCCCCAGCACAGCCAGTGGGTGGACTGTATTATTCACTGTAATGGTGAATAAGGTCTGAGGGTGGCAATATGGATTCTGGGTTACCTGTTTCTTCAGACTTGTTAGACAACTGGCAGTGCTCCTGCACCTGCGGTCCTTATGGACCAGTTGTCAGCAGTCCTGGAATCATTCTTACCAGGAGGGAAGCAGTGTGTGAGCGCAAGGGAGCAAAATAGCCCCTCTCCCCACTTCCCCCCCCCCCAAAAAAGGGGGGTATGCGCTGATTCAGATATGGGCTTAGCCACTACCGCTCAGGACCCTAGCTCTGGATATATTTGATGGTTTTGAACAGGACATTCCTTGCGAGGAAGACTCCAGTTCTGTGATCTCATTGATGCAGTGAGGGACACTCGCAAGCTGAATGCTGTGGATGTAGAACCTCAGGCGGACAGTCTCCTCTGGTTCCTTAGGGCCGGGCCTTCTAAAAAGGTTTTTTTTTCCATATGTACCTTTCTTTGACCAGCTCATTGATAAGGTCGGGGGAAAAAGCCACAGAAGACTTTTTTTATGGTCCCGCGGCGTTTGCCTATAGAGACCCCTTGAAGATGCCCTACTTAAAACGTGGGCTTCTCCCCCAGTGGTCGACCCTCCAGTCGCCCGGTTGAACAAGGCCACCGCTCTCCCGATGGTGGGGACTCCTGCATTTAAGGACCCCACTAACAGGAGGTCAGAAGTGGTGAGCAGAGCCATGTTTGCCTTGTTGGGGTCCACCCTACGGCCTGTGGTAGCGGTGACCCTTGTGTCTCCAACACTTAGGGGATGGGCAAAACTTTGCACCAAACTGTACAGGAGCATAATCTTCCTCCAGACACTATTGCTCTGGCCCACCAAAATGGTGCAGGGTCTGGTTTATGTTGCGATGCCACGTTAGACGCGGCCCCTTGTACTCAGGGCCTCTGTCTTGGTGGTATTGCGTTGTCTGATCTGGTTGAAATGCTGGTCTGCTGACCTGGCTTCTAAAAAGTCTCTGAGGTGCTGCCCTGGATGACATCATCAAGGATGTCACGGGAGGTAAAAGCACTCTTCTTCCTCAGGCTAGCAAGGGTAAGGAGGCCGCCGTAAGCAGGGTCCTTCCTTTCCAGCAAAAAATTTATTTTTTTCGTCAGTGAACGGGGAGGCCCTGCCACACTGACAGCGGTGCGGCTGGTGGACACAAGCACCCCAGGGTGCGTAAGCCAAACAAGCCCGCCTCAGCGTGAAGTCTTGCCCCCACCCGACTCTGGGATAGGGGGGACGACTTTGCAGATTCACGGATCGGTGGACCTCCCGGATCTCCTACCGGTGGGTGTGCGAGGTGATCACCTCAGGTTACAGGATAGGTTCCGTTCCTGATCCCAGACAGATTCTTCCCTCGAATCTTCCTCTCCTTCCTGCCCGTTGGGCAGCCCTATAGGGCCTATTCAGGTTTGCTCAGGTCCGGAGTGATTGTGCCGGTTCCGTCACAGGAGAGGTTTCAGGGATTCTACTCGAATTTGTAGTCCCAAAAAAGGGACGGGGTTCGTCCTATCTTGGACCTCAGGTCCTGAATGCCTTTGTGAAGGTGCAAAAGTTCCGCATGTAATCCATTCGCACGGTGATCGATACACTCCGTCAAGGGGATTTTCTGGCGACCTTGGACATCAAGGACTCCTACTTACATGTTCCGATTTGCGCAAGTCACCAGAAGTTTCTACGCTTGAGATCGGTGAAGTCCACTATCAATTTGTGGTTCTTCCTTCGGCCTAGCTTTAGCACAGAGGGTGTTCTCCTCCAAGGTGCTTGCGACGGTTCTAGCTTTGCTGAGATGGCGGGGCATCGATGTCGTGGGCTATCTGGACGATCTTCGAGCAGGAAATGGCTCAGAATTAGACCGTGTGACTATCGTCAGTCAGACCCTCAGACTTCGGGTGGCTCCTGAACATTCAGGAGTCAGTCCTGGTCCCAACTTAATGTCTGGAGTATCTAGGTCTGTTTCTAGACTCCTTGGAGGCAAAGGTGTTCCTACCTCCGGGGAAGTTACTGACACTTCAGTCTGCAGTGCGGGTGCTGACATCCCGAAAATGGTCGTCAATCCGTTTTTACATGAGTCCTGGTGGCCTCCTTCGAGGCTGTTCCGTGTGCCCAATCACACACCAGGGCATTGCAGAAGGAGATCTTGTTCACTTGGGACAAATCCCTGTTGTTTTTGGATCTTCCGATCCAGGCGAGTCACCTGGTCAGGGCGTCCCTGACATGGTGGTTGGGGTCCCCGGCTCTTCGGTCCGGGAAGTCGTCCCTCCCCGTCCAATGGACGGTGTTCGCTACGGACGCCAGCCTAAAGGGCTGGGGTGTAGTCTGGGGAGTCCTGTTGGCCAAAGGGCTTGGACTCCGGACGAAGCCTGTTTACCGATTAAGGTTCTCGAAATACGGGTTATCAGACTGTGCCTCTCCTCATGGTCTGAGAGATTGCAGGATCGCTCCATTAGGATCCAGTCGGACAAGTCACGGCGGTGGCGTATGTCGACCATCAAGGGGGGACTTGGAGATCAGCTGCGGCTTCCGAGGTCCCCCATACCCTAAAGTGGGCTAAAAGAAGCGTGCCGGCTCTGTCGGCCTTTTACATTCTGGGCATAAGAACTGGTGGACTATTTGAGTCTCGAGATGCTGGACCAGGGAGAGTGGTCCTTGCACCCAGAGGTATTTCAACTCCTTTGCCACACAGACGGTGGGGCACGCCGGAGGTGGCCCGGCGGCCTCTCGACTCAATCGCAAGGTGTCAAGGTTTGTGGCCAGATCCAGGGATCCTTGGGCGGATGCCTCAGAGGCGTTAGTGGCCCATGGGGTCATTATCACATGATATACGTTTATCCTCCGCTGCAGTTGCTCCCTCGCCTGCTGCGCAGGGTGGCGACCGAGGGAATTCCGGTGATCCTCATTGCTCCGGATTGGCCTCGGCTTCACTGGTACGCCGATCTGGTACGTCTCGTTGCGGACGTTCCCTGGCGGTTGCCAATAAGGGAGGACTTTCTGTCTTAAAGTCCTATATTTCATCCTGCTTTTCAGTCGCTGGCCTTAACAGCATGGCTGTTAAAAGCCAGGTGTTGAGAGACCGATGTCTCTCGGACTCGGTCATTTTGTCCATATTAAGGGCACAGAAGTCCTCCAGGATGATCTATCACCATACCTGGAAAGCTTACATCGCCATGTGCGAAGATCTGGACTGACGTCCTCGGACGTATGCCGTCCCTAGAATCCTGCGTTTCCTGCAGCATGGAGTGGCCCAAAAGCTCGCTTTGAGTATCATTAAGGGTCAGATTTCGGCCTTGGCCACCTTCTTTCAGCGACCACTAGCTGGTCATTCCTTGGTTAGCACCCTTGTGCAGGGGGTTCGCCATGTGCTCCCTCCTGTCAAGTCTCCTCTCCTCCTCCTGTGGGGTCTGAATTGGTACTCTCGGTTCTCCAGGAACCTCCTTTTGAGAATATCAGGGTTATTCCCCTCTTGACTTTGCCACTAAAAGGGCCACCTTCTGAGACAATCACTTCTGTTAGACAAGTGTCTGAGTTGGTGACCTTGTCCTGCAAGTCACCATATTTAGTCATCCATAAAGGTAAGGCGGTGTTGCATCCGCGACTTTCTCTTTTGTCAAAGGTGATCTCGACCTTTCACCTAAATAAGGACATTGTCCTCCCTCCCAGAGAGTTTGCGCGGCACACTTTGGATGTGGTACGGGCCTTGCGGGTGTACCTGTCTGCTACTGCTTCTATTCGGAAGTCTGACTCTGTTTGACTGTCTCTGGTCAAAAACGGGGCCAAGTGGCTTAGTCTGCCACCATTTTCTAGGTGGATCGGACAAACCGTCATTCAAGCTTATGCTCTCATGGGGCGGGCGCCTCCCCTTCCGGTTACGGCGCATTCCACCAGGGCAATTGGTGCTTCCTGGGCTTTCCAACATCAAGCGTCGGTTGCACAAGTGTGCAAGGCGGCGACCTGGTCGTCTGTTCAACCCTATAAAACTTAGAAAGGGTATGATGTGGCTACATCTCCAGATGCTTCCTTCGGCCGCAAGGTGTTGCAGGCCGCTGTTTAAAGTTGCAACTCCTCCGTTGAGGAGCTTTGCCTTGTTTGGAGTTAAATTTTTTTGTTTTTTTTCCATTTATACTGCTCCCATCCCTCTTGACGCTGCTTTGGGACATCCCACACGATCAGTGAATAAGAGCCGCCTTGTCGGTCCATGGATAAGAGAAAACGGGATTTTTGTACTCACCGTAAAATCCTTTTCTCGGACATCCATGGACCGACACGGCACCCACCCTTTTAAGTTCGTACTGCTTTGTTACGAACTGAGGTCTGCTGGCTGCAGGTGGGAGGGTAATGTCCGGAGGGACCGCCCCCCCCCCTGGGCGGGGCTGTTCAGCTCTGGTTTGGTCTAGAATGTTTTAACATTCTGCCTAGGTCTTCTGCAAGCAGGGACATATACCCACACGTTCAATGAATAAGAGCTGCCGTGTCGGTCCATGGATTTTAGAAAAGGATTTTACGGTGAGTATAAAAATCCAGTTTTCTGCTTACGTGTGTGTGCTTTCCCCCTCCATGCTGTCAGCGGCCATTTTGCGGTGGTCCATGCCTGTTTCGGCCTCTAGTGACTGTCCGGCGGCCATTTTCTTGTGGTTTCACGCATATATATCTATCCACTCGGCGGCCATGATTCCTAGGATTCACGCTGTTTGTATAGACCGCCGATCGACGGACATCTTTTTGTGGTCCGCGGCCGCTTTTGCCTCTCTAGTTGGCTCGGCGGGCATTTTCTTAGAGCCCACATTTTTTCCATACAGCCACTTGGCTGCCATTTTGCGGTAGTCTCTGGCCTCTAGGGTGCATTCTCACTGGCGCAAATTTACACTGGGAACGCTGATGAGAATCAGACTGACAGGCAGCGGTGGGATAGCATCACAGAGGGAGCACAGCGGGTACTGTTCCAAGGGTGGTGAGTCCTCTGGGAGACCCTGCATCTCTGAAGCAGCTAGGAGGGTTGCCTATTGATACCTTGCCTGGAGCCCTGTGGGTGTCAGCGTGTGGGTCAGCATGGCGTCTGAAGCAGACTTTTTTTTTTTTTTTCCTTCCCCCTGAAACACCTGATTGGAAGCTGGTGCCCCTGATGTATCTGGGGACGCTAGGTCTGTTGCCAGAGTGTAAGCGGCACACGGGAGGTAGTAAACGCCCCCTTTCCCCTGCAATCTTCCCGGGATAATTCTGATGCAGAACCAGGCCCAGCTATGGCTCATAGCCCGGATTCTGATGCATCAGAGACTGCAGACCATGACCGGTCGCACAGTGAGAATGCTCAAAGTCCAGGTCAGTACGCAAAAAGGCTTTGGTATCTGACCTGTTTACTGCAGTGCGGAACACGCTAAAGATAGAGAATGCTGCAGAAGCAGCAGAAACACCGGTCCCATTTGGGTTCCGTAAGCTGGCCCGCACTGCTAAGGTGTTTCCTTGTGTCTTATTTTGATAAGCTCTTGTACAAGGAGTGGGAAAACCCACTGAGGCTTTTTCTCTTATCGCCCATGGACTGACACAGCTGGATACTGTAAACGTGTGGGGTATTTGTCCCTGCTCGCAGGAGAAGATCTAGGCAGAATGTTAGCAACCTGCATTCTAGAACAAACCAGAGCTGAACAGCCCTGCCCAGGGGGCGGTCCCTCCAAACATTACCCTCCCACCTGCAGTCAGCAGACCTCAGTTTTTTGTTTTTTTTTCTGCCTAGCAGAAGACGTGGCTCTCTCAGGAGCCAGTCTCCTGGAAGATTTTACTTTTTAAATTTTATTCCTTTTGGGAATTTTATTTTTTAAAACCTTCAATCAACTGTCGGCTGGGCAACAGGTTGGGTACACTGGTATCCTCGTAGTCTTCCCTGTCCGACCATCGAGCGTGCTGATACTCGCCTTGTGTGCGTGAGACTCAGTTCACGACATGCCCCATGACTCCAGGGGTGGACGGGTTGCTTTCATGCTCCCGCGGTCCTCTCAAGATTGAACATTACCTGACTGACGGTATCTCGCGGTGGACCGGGCCGAGAGCTACGCAGTACTGCTCTGTGATAGGTCTGTCTGAAACGAGCCAGTGGGTCCCTGAAAGGGACGGGTAAGTAGTCTCTCCTACTGCAGGTGAGTACATGCTGGCTGTGTTTCTTTATATGGGGGGTTTCTCCCTGTCTCCCCCCTGTTATGCTGCTCTCTGCACCCTGTACTGGTGCTGTGGGGTGCTTGGGGGTCACTGGCCTGACTGGGCGCTCATGTCTGTAGTGGGTTCTGGAGAGAGGGGCAGTTTTTCTGGTGTGTGAGGTGATTATTGCGTGCGCATTAGTGCTGTTTGAGGTTATTGCATGCGCCATTAGCGCGCATTAGAGCTTTGAATTTCGCGCTCGGCGGCCATCTTGGCATGGTTCAATGGCGCAGTTATAGCTGCGGCCAGTGGCCATTTTCTTGTAGCCGCCACGCATTTATTTTCGGTTTCGGCCTCTAGCGGCGGCGCTTATCTCCTCACAGATTCTTCACTCTCCTCAGGCTCACAGCGGTTTCTTCAGCAGAACTGAGCGGTCCTTAAGGGTTGGTGAGTCTTCCGGGTATCTCCTCCTCAGCGTAGCCAGTGGGTTGACTGTATATTCATTGGATAGTGTATAAGGTCTCGGAGGGTGGCGTTATGGAGTCTGATACACCTGCTCTCCACACTTGCTTGGGGCAACTGGCAGTGCTGCACAGTTAAACATGTTCATATGTTTCCTGCACCTACGGTCCTTATGGACCAGTTGTCAGCAGTCCTGGAATCATTCCTTGTCAGAATGGAAGCGGTGTGCGAGCGAAAGGAGCTATAAGCCCCCTCTCCCCACAAAAATCTTTAGTGAAGGGGTGCTCTGATTCAGATATGGGCCTAGCTACTGTGCTCAGGACCCTAGCCCTGAATATTTAATGTTTATGAACAGGACATTCCCTTTGTGAGTAAGACTCCAGTTCTGTGTCAGTAAATGACAGGGCGCTTGTAAGTGAACTCATTGATGATGTGAGGAACACTCTCAAGCTGGAATTGCTGTGGCTGAGGTACCTCAGGTGGACGCTGTTTCCCTTGGTTCCTTCAAGCTTTTCTTTTACACAGCTTCCTTACTGTTTTCCTCACACGCTGCGTCAAGAGCAGCATGGATGATACAGTGGTACACAGTGTTTCCCTCCCCCTGGTCGGGGCAGCATGGTGGGGGGGGGAGGACTTTATTAATTTATGTCTCTAGTTCCTGTGAGCCTTCTGTGTGCTGTCCTGAGGCAACATTTCCCGCCATTTCCTGGGGAATGCTTTTGAGCTCTGACACACGGTCTGAGGATCAGAGGTTACCTGTTACCTGCATGCTGCTTCGGCAGCACAGTCAAGCAGGTTGGAATGATACAGAGAAGATTATGCGCCATAATTTAAACTCATCCTATACCTCTACACTGCATACATTCACAGTGCATGTACCGTATTTTCCGCCGTATTAGGCGACTGGCGTATAAGACCCCCTAATTTTCCATATAAAATGTGTGTTTTGGGATATACTCGCCGTATAAGACGACCCCCTTCCGACTAGCCATGCCTCACCATACCTCACGGCTGGGTGAGTTTCCTCCCACACTCTATTTGCGCGTTTGACGCAATACATAGTATAAACTAGGTGTTTGTACAATCAGCACTTATCCATGGGTAGCTGCTGGATGGAGCATTGTCACAAGGATCCCTGGTTTCAGGGGTACCACTTTCCACCTGCTTTCAGTGGTGATCAGAAGCGCTGGCTTGGACTGTGTTCGCCAGGCTGAGGTTATCGTTACGCCCGTTAGTGGCTGCGTCTCTGGCGTTTTTGTAGCTCAATGACTGGGCAAAAGCCTCTGCTTCATCCATCAGTCGTCTAGCAGGTGCACTGCAACTGCTTTAGCCTTTAGGTTCTCTGTGCCCGTGGTGGGTTTGCGCCACCTGTGGAGGCTGAGGTACTAGTCCTCTGACCGAGTTTCTAAGGAAGTTCCGTCAAGTTGCCTTTATTGGCCAACAGTTGTGGCACCCTGTACACCGGGGCCTCCCTTCTTCGATTGCGGAGTCTCTGGGATTTTCATACATCTTGCTGCAAGACGGTCCTGTTGTCGGCCGTGTGCATTGCAGGGGAAGGGTCCTTGCATCCGGAGGTGTTTCCACCTCCTTTACCGGAGGTGGGGCACCGGAAGTGGACCTTATGGCCTATCGACTCACTCGCAAGGTGGCAAGATCGTGGTCAGGTCCAGGGACCCCTGGGCGGACGCATCAGACGCCCGTATGGGCAGTATCGCCTGATATATGCTTACCCTCAGCTACTGTTGTTGCCTCGCCTGCTTCGCAGAGTAGAGGCTGAGGCCATTCCAGTGTTCCTCATTGCTCGAACGGCGACATTAGTACGCCGATCTACTTCAGCTAGCCGCAGACGTTCCTTGGCCACTGCCTATTGGGGTGGACCTTCTGTCTCATGACCCCATACTTCATCCTGCTTTAATGGCATGGCTGTTAAAGCCAGGTGCTGAAGGACCGAGTTCTCTCGTATTCGGTCATCTCTTCTATGTTGACACAGGAATCTTCCTCCAGAAAGATATCTCACCGTACCTGGAAGGCTTACATCGCTATGTGTGCGAGGAACTTGAGTGGCGTCCTCGGATGTATTCCGTTCCCAGGATTTTGCTGTTCTTACAGCGTGGTGTGACCCAAAAGCTGGCCTTGCATCTTCTTTTTTTTTTTTTTTTTTTGAGGGTCGGATTTCGGTCCGGGCTGTCTTTTTTTTTTTTTTTTTTTTTCCCCAACGACCGCTACCGGGCCATTCCTTGATCAGCTCCTTTTTGTGCAGGGGGTTCGCCATGTGATCATCCCCCCCCCCCCGTCAAGCCTCCTCTCTCTACTTAGGATCTGAATTTGATGCATCTCGGTTCTCCAAGAACATCCCTTTGAGAATACCAGAGAGATTCCTCTCTTGACCTTGTCCCAGAAGGTGGCCTTCTTAGTGGCCATTGTTTCGGTTAGATGGGTGTCTGAGTTGGCGGCCTTGTCCTTCAAGTTGCCTTACTTGGTCCTCCATAAGGATATGGCGGTGTTGCGCCCATGACCGTCCTTCTTTTCAAAAGATGGTCTCGGCCTTTCACCTTAAGAAGGACATTGTTCTTCCGTCCTTAACCATCGCATCCCTGAGCGTTTGCGCTTCATACATTAAGATGGGTACAAGCCTTACGGGTGTACCTGTCTGCTACTGTTTCCATTCTGAAGTCTGTCTGGTCCAAAACAGGGGTGAGCGGTGTCGTCTGCCACTGTCTCGAGGTGGATCAGGCAGACCGTCATACAGGCCTATGCCCTTAAGGGGCAGGCGCCTCCCTTTCCGGTCGCGGCGCATTCCACCAAGGCAATTGGTGCTTCCTGGGCCTTACGACATCAAGCGTCGGTTGCACAAGTGTGCAATGCGATGACCTGGTCGTCCGTTCATACCTTTTTTCAAAATTTTATAAGGTTGATGTGGCTGCATCTTCGGATGCTCCCTTTGGCCGCAAAGCATTGCAGGCTGCTGTTAAATGTTGCAACTTCTCCGTTGAGGAGCTCTGCTTGTTTGGAGTGAAGTTTTGGTTGCTGCTTTACTACTGTTCCCACCCTTCTGATACTGCTTTGGGACGTCCCACACGTTTACAGTGTCCAACTGTGTCAGTCCATGGACGATAAGAGAAAATAGGATTTTTGTACTCACCGTAAAATCCGTTCCTCTGACGTCCATGGACTGACACAGCACCCACCCACCCTTCCTTCCTTTTAAGGTTTGTACTGCTTTGATAAGAACTGAGGTCTGCTGACTGCAGGTGGGAGGGTAATGTCCGGAGGGACCGCCCCCTGGGCGGGGCTGTTCAGCTCTGGTTTGTTCTAGAATGTGTGTTTCTAACAATCATTCTGCCTAGATCTTCTCCTTTAACCACTTAACGACCGCCCACCGCCGATTTACGTCGGCAGAATGGCACGGACAGGCAGAATCACGTAGATCTACGTGACTGCCTTTGTACAGTTGGGGGGTCCATCCGGACCCCCCTTCTGTGCCGTGAGCGGTCGTTACTTCACCGGGAGCGATCCCAGATGAGGGGGCGGCCTTTCGATTCCGGCCCCCCCCTCACGATCGCTCCCGGCGAATGGAAATGCCCCCTCTGTCTGTGTCAGACAGAGGAAGCAGGAGGAAGTGATGTCATCTCCTGTGCGGCGCTCACATATACCGAGCGCCGTACAAGAGAAGACATCAGGTCAGTGCACACAACACTACACTGACACCAGGACACATAGGAACACTAATCGCCCCCCCAGGACCCCCAGATCACCCCCCAGATCACCCCCCAGCCCCCAGTCACAGTGTCACTGATTGCAGTGACCATTTATTTAGTGATCACTGCAATCAGTGACATTTGTGACTGTGAAAGTGTCACTAAAGTTTAGTTTTAGGTCCAGTGTAGCCCCCTAACCCCCCCTAATAAAGGTTTAACCCCCAGATAACCCTTTCACCCCCTATCACCGCTGTCGCTATGCGATCATTTTTCTGATGGCTGTCTTAGCATCAGTGATGGCGATCGGTAGCCAGTAATTTTTTTTAGGTTCGCCGCAGGTTTTTATAGCGTCGGGTACCCCAATATATTATCTAATAAAGGTTCAACCCCCTTGATCGCCCCCCAGGTAACCCTTTCACCCCCTATCACCGCTGTCGCTAATCGATCGTTTTTCTGATGCTGTCTTAGCATCAGTGATGGCGATCGGTAGCCAGTAATTTTTTTTAGGTTCGCCGCAGGTTTTTATAGCGTCAGGTACCCCAATATATTATCTAATAAAGGTTAAACCCCCTTGATCGCCCCCCAGGTAACCCTTTCACCCCCTATCACCGCTGTCGCTATGCGATCATTTTTCTGATGGCTGTCTTAGCATCAGTGATGGCGATCGGTAGCCAGTAATTTTTTTTAGGTTCGCCGCAGGTTTTTATAGCGTCGGGTACCCCAATATATTATCTAATAAAGGTTTAACCCCCTTGATCGCCCCCCAGGTAACCCTTTCACCCCCTATCACCGCTGTCGCTAATCGATCGTTTTTCTGATGCTGTCTTAGCATCAGTGATGGCGATCGGTAGCCAGTAATTTTTTTTAGGTTCGCCGCAGGTTTTTATAGCGTCGGGTACCCCAATATATTATCTAATAAAGGTTTAACCCCCTTGATCGCCCCCCAGGTAACCCTTTCACCCCCTATCACCACTGTCACTAAGCGATCGTTTTTCTGATCGCTGTCTTCGTGTCGGTGATGCCAATCGGTAGCCAGTCATTTTTTTTAGGTTCGCCGCAGGTTTTTATAGCGTCAGGTACCCCCAAATATGATCTAATAAAGGTTTTAACCCCCTAATTGCCCCTAGTTAACCCTTTCACCAGTGATCACCATATAAGTGTTACGGGTGACGCTGGTTAGTTAGTTTGCTTTTTATAGTGTCAGGGCACCCGCCGTATATAACCCAATAAAGGTTTAACCCCCTGATCGCCCGGTGGGTGATATCAATTAGGTTTTAGCGTCAGAGAGGGTCTGCGTCACACCCCAGGCAGCGTCAGGTTAGTGCCAGTAACGCTAACACCCACGCGTAAAGCATACACCCCCCTTAGTGGTATAGTATCTGAACAGATCAATATCTGATCTGATCAGATCTATACCAGCGGTTTAGGGTTCCCAAAAACGCAGTGTTAGCGGGATCAGCCCAGATACCTGCTAGCACCTGCGTTTTGCCCCTCCGTCCAGCCCAGGCCACCCAAGTGCAGTATCGATCGATCACTGTCACTTACAAAACACAACACACATAACTGCAGCGTTCGCAGAGACAGGCCTGATCCCTGCGACTCCAGTGCTGTAGGAGGTGATTTCACCACCACAGTTAAAAAAAAAAAAGCATATATGCCGAAGCATGGGGGCAGCAGGGCGGAGGAGCAATTTTGCTCCTAATGCCGCATACATACGGTCGAAATTCCGACGGAGGCTTGCCCGTGGAAACGTTTGACCATGTGTGTGCGGCATAACTTTTTTGCGGGAGGATGCCCCCATGCTTCGGCATATATAAATGGTGCATGTATGCCCATCATTAGAAGTGGGTGGATGAAGGGCGGTATTCTAATGGTGGGCATACCCACCAATCAATCTCTTTTTTCGTTCAGCCAACAGGCTGCATGAAAAAAAAAGATTACAATACATGTCCAACAAGGACCAGCAACGTACTGGTATGTTGCTGGACTTTGAATGGTTATACCAGATTGATGCCTGCGGGTTTAGGCATCATCTTGGTATCATTCTTTTCAGCCAGCGGCCGGCTTTCATGTAAAAGCAATCACAGCGGCTAATTGGCCTCTGGACTGCTTTTACAAGCAGTGGGAGGGAATGTCCCCCCCCCGGATATAAAAAGCGCCATTGGGAAATTGGGAAAGCATTTTATCACACCGATCTTGGTGTGGTCAGATGCTTTGAGGGCAGAGGAAAGATCTAGGGTCTAGAAGACCCCAGTTTTTTCAAAAAAAGAGTACCTGTCACTACCTATTGCTATCATAGGGGATATTTACATTCCCTGAGATAACAATAAAAATTATAAAAAAAAAAATATATGTAAGGAACAATTTAAAAATAAAATAAAAAAGCAAAATTAATAATAAAAAAAAAAAAAAAAAAAAAAAAAGCACCCCTGTCCTGCCCTGCTCTTGCCCAATGGCGAACGCAAGCGTCGGTCTGGCGTCATATGTAAACAGCAATTGCACCATGCATGTGAGGTATCACCGCGAAGGTCAGATCGAGGGCAGTCATTTTAGCAGTAGACCTCCTCTGTAAATCTAACGGGGTAATCTGTAAAGGCTTTTAAAAATGTATGTAGTTTGTCGCCAATGCGCGTTTGTGCGAAATTTTAAAGCATGTCGTGTTTGGTATCTATGTACTCGGCCTAAGATCATCTTTATTATTTCATCAAACATTTGGGCAATATAGTGTGTTTTAGTGCATTAAAATTAAAAAAAGTGTATTTTTTCCCCAAAAAATGCGTTTGAAAAATCGCTGCGCAAATACTGTGTAGAAAAAAAAAATGCAACACCCACCATTTTAATCTGTAGGGCCTTTGCTTTAAAAATATATATAATGTTTGGGGGTTCAACATAATTTTCTTGCAAAAAAAAAAAATGTTTTCATGTAAACAAAAAGTGTCAAAAAGGGCTTTGTCTGCAAGTGGTTAGAAGAGTGGATGTAAGCTTCCTAATGTTGTGTATAAAATGCCAGAACAGTTCAAAACCCCCCCAAATGACCCCATTTTGGAAAGTAGACACCCCAAGCTATATACTGAGAGGCATGTCGAGTCCATGGAATATTTTATATGTTGACACAAGTTGCGGAAAAAAGACAATTTTTTTTTTTTAATTCTTTTTTTTGCACAAAGTTGTCACTAAATGATATATTGCTCAAACATGCCATGGGCATATGTGGAATTACACCCCAAAATTCTGTTGCTTCTCCTGAGTACAGGGATACCACATGTGTGAGACTTTTTGGGAGCCTAGCCGCGTACGGGACCCCAAAAACAAAGCACCGCCTTCAGGCTTTCTAAGGGTGTAAATTTTTGATTTTACTTCTCACTGCCTATCACAGTTTCGGAGGCCATGGAATGCCCAGATGGCACAAAACCCCCCCAAATGACCCCATTTTGGAAAGTAGACACCCCAAGCTATTTGCTGAGAGGTATTGTGAGTATTTTGCAGATCTCGCTTTTTGTCACAAAGTTTTGAAAATTGAAAAAAAAAAAAAAAAAAAAAAAATTTTCTTTCTTCATTTTCAAAAACAAATGAGAGCTGTAAAATACTCACCATGCCTCCTCAGCAAATAGCTTGGGGTGTCTACTTTCCAAAATGGGGTCATTTGGGGGGGTTTTGTGCTATTTTGGCATTTTATGGCCTTAGAAACTGTGATAGGTAGTGAGGAGTGAAATCAAAAATTTGTGCCTAGAAATCCTGAAGGCGGTGCTTGGTTTTCGGGGTCCCGTACGCGGCTAGGCTCCTAAAAAGTCCCACACATGTGGTATCCCTGTACTCAGGAGAAGCAGCAAAATGTATTTTGGGGTGCAATTCCACATATAACCATGGCATGTGTGAGCAATATATCATTTAGTGACAACTTTTTGTAATTTATTTTTTATTTTTATTTTTTGTCATTATTCAATCACTTGGGACAAAAAAAAAAAATATTCAACGGGCTCAACAGGCCTCTCAGCAATTTCCTTGGGGTGTCTACTTTCTAAAATGGGGTCATTTGGGGGGGTTTTGTGCTATTTTGGCATTTTATGGCCTTCGAAACTGTGATAGGTAGTGAGGAATGAAATCAAAAATTTGCGCCCTTAGAAATCCTGAAGGCGGTGCTTGGTTTCCGGGGTCCCGTACGTGGCCAGGCTCCTAAAAAGTCCCACACATGTGGTATCCCCGTACTCAGGAGAAGCAGCAAAATGTATTTTGGGGTGCAATTCCACATATAACCATGGCATGTGTGAGCAATATATCATTTAGTGACAACTTTTTGTAATTTTTTTTTTTTTTTTTTTTGTCATTATTCAATCACTTGGGACAAAAAAAAAAATATTCAATGGGCTCAACATGCCTCTCAGCAATTTCCTTGGGGTGTCTACTTTCCAAAATGGGGTCATTTGGGGGGGTTTTGTACTGCCCTGCCATTTTAGCACCTCAAGAAATGAGATAGGCAGTCATAAATTTAAAGCTGTGTAAATTTCAGAAAATGTACCCTAGTTTGTAAACGCTATAACTTTTGCGCAAACCAATAAATATACGTTTATTGACTTTTTTTTACTAAAGACATGTGGCTGAATACATTTTGGCCTAAATGTCTGACTAAAATTGAGTTTATTCGATTTTTCTTATAACAAAAAGTAGAAAATATCATTTTTTTTCAAAATTTTCGGTCTTTTTCCGTTTATATCGCAAAAAATAAAAATCGCAGAGGCAATCAAATACCATTAAAAGAAAGCTCTATTTGTGGGAAGAAAAGGACGCAAATTTCATTTGGGTACAACATTGCATGTCCGCACAATTTACAGTTAAAGCAGCGCAGTGCCGAATCCCAAAAACAGGCCTGGTCCTAATGGCCCGAAATGGTCCGGGGCTTAAGTGGTTAAGCAGGGACATATACCCCACACGTTTTACAGTATCCAGCTGTGTCAGTCCATGGACGTCAGAAACGGATTTTACAGTGAGTACAAAAATTCTATTTTTTGCAGCCCCAAAAAAGGTTTTTTTTTTTTTTTTTTTAGGCAGTCCGGTACCCCTTGAGAGTTCCTGAAAGGAGGGACCTCTCCCCTGATGGTGGACCCCCCTGTGTCCAGACTTAACAAGTTACCATGATTCTAGTGGAAGGGGCTCCTGTCTTTAGGGACACTCGCTACCTATACACAGTGGGGGGCTCAGGTACGTCCAGCATTGGCTGGGGTTTGTCTGATTCCTCAGACACTTACTGAGTAGGCAAAGATGCTACTCCAAGGGTTAAAAGCACGGGAGGCTCCTCTGTACGAGGTAGCTCTGACCGACCAGTTGGTGCAGGGCCTTAAGTCTGTCTTTGAGTCAGACTTGGATACTATCCCCTTGCTGTCTTGGACCTCGGGTTATGCGGTGGCGCTATGCCACCTGATCTGGCTAAGGTACTGGTCTGCGGACCAATCTTCCAATTGGGCCCTGTTGGATCTGTCCTTTTTAGGGCGACAGACTTTTTGGGGCCTCCCTGGATGACATCATTTAAGATGCCACAGGAGGTAAGAGCACTTTGCTTCTGCAATCCAAAAGAGGTAAGGAGCCACGCCATAGGCTTGGGCCTTCCTTCACCACGCACAAGCGGTCCTTTCGCCCGCCTAGTGCGGCAGGTAAACGACCCCAGGCCGATAAAGCACCTGCTGAGGGACGGAAGCGTCCATGGGTTTGCAAGCCCAATCTTGGTTGCCTACCGAACAGATTTTCTCAAATCGCCTTTCAGGACAACCTTGGAGAGAGCATAGCTCCGCCTCTTTAACAGGAAACACTTTCAGCCTTTAAATCCCTCCTCTTCCACCATGGCCTCAGTTATTGTTTCCTCCGCCATGGTGGAAGCAACAGGTGGGAACCAGGGAGCTACGCTCTTTCCAAGGGGGAAGAGTAAGGCTTGCCTTTTTTTTCTCTGCCTGGTGTGCAGTTTGTTTTTACTTGTGACCATCCCAGCACCCCCTCCACCGTAAGTGGGGGGGGGGTGTTCCGGAGTCCCCAGTCTCGCCTGCTCAAGGGAGTAAAGGACCCACAGGAGGCGCAGCATCTTGTGCCCGGAATCCGCGGTAAGGCTCCGGGAGCGGTTGCCGCTGCAGGTCAGCGGCGCGAATCGCATGACGGTCCCGGGTGGCGGGTGACGTCATGTCCGGTGATGCGGCTTCCTGTGAGGGCACGGCGCTAGTGGTTCCCAGCGCTTGGAACGCAGAGACTAGGGGGCAGGTCTATCGACCGGCGCTTCTGTTTCCGGCCCACGTGGATGACGCGGGACCCGGGAAAATTTAACACGTGTGTGTGTGTGTGTGTGTGTATAGCCCAGCTGCACTCTCGGCAAGATGGAAGAGAGACAGTCAGCGATGGCGGAAGCAGGCGCCCTAAGTTAAGCTCTGGTCAGGCTCAGGTAAGAGGGGTACAATGGTGCCTTTTTATCCTTATCCAAATCAGTCTATTTTGCTGTGTGTTCTGGTTTTTCCTCCCTGAAGGGAGCCTGCTGCTGTTCGGTCGGAGGTTACTTCTCTCTGACCTGCTACAGCTTGGACATGGTGGTTATTTCACTGGGACACTTCCTCTATTTTGGTGGTGGCCTAAATGCACTAGTTGGTTTAGGTGTGTTAGGACTAGGGTTGTCCCGATACCACTTTTTTAAGACCGAGTACAAGTACCGATACTTTTTTTTCAAGTACTTGCCGATACCGATTACCGATACTTTTTTATAATGTCAGGTGACAGTTTTAAAGCACAATACAGATTAGGTGGCACTGCTATGCAGCACTGATAGGCGGCACTGATTAAGCAGCACTGATGAGCACTGATATGATTAGGTGGCACGGATATACAGCAGTGATGAGTACTGACAGGTGGCGGGCACTTATGGCTGGCACCGACATATGGCTGGCACTGACAGGGGGCTGGCACTGATAGACGGCACTGGCACTAATAGATGGCAGGTGGCTGGCACTTATAGATGGCAGTGATAGATGGTACTGAGTCAGCATATGCTCCTTACATTGGTGATCAGTAAGAAGAATGTTCCTTACATTGGTGGTCAGTGGGAAGAATGCCCCTTACATTGGTGGTCAGTGGGAAGAATGCCCCTAACATTGGTGGTCAGTGGGAAGAATGCCCCTAACATTGGTGGTCAGTGGGAAGAATGCCCCTAACATTGGTGGTCAGTGGGAAGAATGCCCCTAACATTGGTGGTCAGTGGGAAGAATGCCCCTAACATTGGTGGTCAGTGGGAAGAATGCCCCTAACATTGGTGGTCAGTGGGAAGAATGCCCCTTACATTGGTGATCAGTAAGAAGAATGCCCCTTACATTGGTGGTCAGTGAGAAGAATGCCTGCCTTACAGATAACGAATACATTCATTAGGGTCACTATTTTATTATCTGTGAGTTGGAAATGGAAACATTGATCACTGCTGAAGAAACCTCCGGTAACCTCTTGAGGAACCTCTCATTTTTCACATCAACAAGTTAAAGACTGGATTACTGATTATTAAGCACTATAGTACTTGCAATATAGAAGAGCTGACAGCGGGTGGCACTGCAGTTCAGGTGATTCCAGGGAAAGAAGGCGATATTGTTGCACTCTCTCTCTCTCTGAGCTCACATCCTGCCCTCCTTCCTAACAGTTCTTAATTATTCACCAGAGCAAGGCAGGAGCCCCTCCCCTTCCCCTGGGCCGTTCTCAGTGCTGCTGATCAAAACTCCCTCCCAGCATCGAGTCACCTACTGAACAGCAGAAGCTGTAGAACACAGGCTGCTGTTTTGGATGATGAGAAAGACATGTTACAGTTCAACGGTTTACTTTACTAAAGTTTACTTACACGCTGAGGACTCGCTCTCCGCCCGCTCTGCTCTCCACTCTGCTCTCCACTCTCCGCCCGCTGACTCCGCACATCTAAGGTATCGGTAAAGGCATCGGGAGCATTTGTGCGAGTACAAGTACTCGCACAAATGCTCAGTATCGGTCCCGATACCGATACTAGTATCGGTATCGGGACAACCCTAGTTAGGACATTAGGTGAATTTTATTGTTTGTCTCGTTTCAGGAGAAAACTGTAGGGAAAACCAAACATGTAAACCCACCAAGTCAGAGGAAGTGTCCCTCCTGCAAAAATCCTTTGAGGGATTCATGGCAAAAAGCTATGTGCAGGTCTTGCATTAAGGACTTAGTGGAAGAGGAAACATCCCAGCAATACAAGGATTTATTTTCCTCAGAGAGCTTACAAGCTCTCTTAGTTCGGTTAAATCTCTACTGAAAAGTCCAGCAGTCTTGGCTGAACCCCAGCAATCACCGTCCAGCCCAAGAGCCTCCACCTCTAGACCAGCAGAGAGTGTGGACTCTGGGGATGAAGGGACAAGTACTCTCCCCTCTCTGACTCTGATGAGGAGGAAGATGATAGCAAAGCCTCCAGATATAAACCATCTTTGGAAGATGTGGATGATCTCCTAAGAGCAATCTACACTACCCTGGATATCCAGGAGGAAAAAGTACAACTATCAGTTCATGATAAAATGTACCAGGGTCTGGATGATTCCAAACATAGTGTTCCCAGTCCATAGGGCCATATCGGACACCATTAAAAGAGTGGAAGGATCCTGAAAAAGGTCCCTTCCTATCCAAGACCCTCAAAAAGCGTTTTCCCTTTGAAAACAAAGACTCAGGTTTGGAATAAAAAAAACAAGAGTGGATGCTGCCTTCTCGCAAGTCTCTCGTCGCACGGACCTCGCTTTTGAGGACATGGGAGTGTTGAAAGATGCGATGGATAAAAGGGAAGACTCCCTGCTGAAAAAAGCTTGGGACTCCACTAGGGCCGAAACAACTAATTGATTAATCGATTATGAAATTAATCGATTACAATTTTCATAATCAATCGGCCAGTAACATAATGAGGTTAAAAATAAACTACAATGAACCCTTTTTAGTACAAAGAGCAAATTGCTACTGTAAATATTACTTTCACTGTCCCACTGTAAAAAATGAATCTTACAGTAGCGATGATTTGCTCTTTTTGTATTAATTTTAGTTTTTTTAACCCCATGTTACTAAACATCTCAGGCCTGGGTCACACCTCTGTGTTTTTTGGTGCTTTTTGCAGAAACACACTACGGGTCATTTACTAGGTTTCTATGGGACACGTTCACATCCATGATTTTTTTTTCAGCTGCTGCGTATTTGGAAAGGGCAAGGACTTTTTTTAACGCAAAATGGTGCTATTTTAGTTTTTTGGTTTAATATACTTCAATGGAGAAGCTGCAGAAAAGCATGTCATGTGTTTCTCAAGTCGTCTTCCAGGACGGCACAATGAAAGATGACTGGCTCCACCTGACAGGAAACACAATCAATTCAAAGAGGTTAAAGCACCCGCCCCTCCCCGTGCTCCTCAGTTCTTGATTGTGTTTCCCCACAGCGAAACCGTTTATTTATTTTTTCCACAGACTGAAGGCCTGGGGCTGGAAGTCCCCCCCCCCCCCCCCCCCCCGGGAGCTGAGCCGCATGCCTGGGAAGCCTCTGGGCCTAGCAGGACTCTATTTGTCCGTCCTGGGGGGTATCCCATTCCTTCTCAGGGAGGGCAGTTGAAGAGCCTCCCTGAGCACTGAAGCTCCCTAGGTGCGGGGCTGTACCCGGGACTTCAGGGGCCAGATATCCTCCTTCCTCCCTCCTACCTGTTTGGGTGTCCATCCTGGAGGGGGGGCTGGCAGGTTCCTCCGTCCGCTCGCGCGGTCTGTTTGCTTAGGGCGCCGCTCTATGCAGGTGCATAGCATTGCGGCGCCATTTTCCCGGCGTCTAGGACATTCGTCCTCTAGCGTCAAGGATGACGCCATCGCGTGCCGCGTCATTTCCGGTTCCGGTCTCCGGCAAAATGGCGGCGGCCGGCGTCTGCTACCGCATTCAAAAACGGAGGGACGCCAGGAAGGAGGCGCCCTTCTTCTTTTTTTTTTTTTTTTTTTTCTCCTCCAGTGGAACTGCGATCGGGAGCAGAGCATCTCACCTACATGGAGCATGAGGAGAGGCCGACTACGGCCGCGGCTACAGAGGAGACCACAGGGGGTGAGTCAACCCAGCCAGCAGGGGTCATGATGGGGGATGGTACCCCGACTCTTTCCCCTTGCCTGTCACAGGGTTCTTTTTGTTAATGTATTCCTGTGTACTCTTACATTGCAGAAGAGGACGTCACTGCCCAGGGGGTTGCCAGTCGTTCCTTTAGAACCCCTGCCCGCTCCAAAAGATGCGGTTACTGTAACGAGAAGTTACCCTCAACCCATTCCAAGCCCTTCTGCTTCAAATGTATCCAGAAGCTGGCTGGGAAGGAAACATCTCAGGTGATGAGAGACTTTCTCTCTGTCCAAACCCAGATGCTTGCCACGCTTAAGGATTTTCAAGCCTCCCTTAAAGCTAAGGAACCAGAGCCCCAGACAAGCAGGGAGGGCCCTTCCTCACAGGAGTTTTTCTCCTCAACCAGGAGAGGACACCCAGAATCCCTGAGATCCCTCCTGTCTCAGGACTCAGAGGCAGAGGAGGATTCGGAGATCCCTGATCAGGGACTATCCGATGAGGGCCTGATAGTCAGGCTGAGGAGGAGGAAGAAGGCTCTAGGTCAGGAAGACGCATCTTCTCAGCTGACGACATGGAAGGCCTCCTTGGTGCAATCTACACCTCTGAAGAAATTCAGGAGCCGACGGAACAGGTATCCGCACAGGATAGATTGTACCGAGGCTTGGTAAGGGCCCAACCCAGAACCATTCCGGTTCACCAGGCTCTCCATGAGGTGATTCTTAGAGAGTGGAAGGAACCTGAGAGGAAGCTTCTGAAATATAAAACTTGGAAGCGTAGGTGCCCTTTTAAGGGGGAGGATGAGGAGAAACTCTTTAAGATTCCCAGATTGGACGCCTCTTTGGCACAGGTGTCAAAGCAATCCGACCTCTCCTTTGAGGACGCAGGTAATATCAAGGATCCTATGGATCGCCGTACTGAGACGACCTTGCGTAGAGCCTGGGAAGCCAATGCGGCAGCAATGAGCCCCGCGCTGGCTTCAGCTTGTATAGCTAGGAACGCGGATACATGGATAACCAAACTAATAGAACATGTTTCCCGTGTGTCCAAGTCCAGGGAAGTCCTAGACTCTCTACAGGTAATAGGTAGCGCAGTGGCATACCTAGCAGATGCTGCAGTTGAGACCGTGCGAACCACCGCAAAAACGGGTGCCCTCGTAAACTCGGCTCGCAGAGCCGTATGGGTCAAAACATGGGATGGGGATAACGCATCCAAGACCCGCTTATGTGGACTCCCATTTGAGGGCTCACTCCTTTTTGGTACAGGGCTGGACCAAGCCCTATCAAGATCTACCGAAAAGGGCAAAAAGTTCCCCACTAAACCTAAAAGGGACCAAAAAAGATTTTTTTCGAGGCCCCCAGGGTAGAAATCGTTTCTCGAGCAAGAAGCCTACAGGTAATAGGAAGTGGGGCGTTGGAAAGGATAAGCAAAAAGGAGGTATCCTCTTTTCCAACCAAAAGTCAAATGAAAAAGACTTTAAGTGACGTAAGGGTAGGGGGAAGACTTTCCCAATTCCTTTCCAGGTGGGAGAGTATTTCCCAGAGCCCTCATATTCTCAACATTATAAAGGAGGGCTACAGGCTGGAGTTTCTTCATCCCCCCCCCCCCTCAAAGTTCCTAGTAACGCATCTCCCCAGGGACCCCCTCAAGGCAGCAGGTCTAATGCAAAACATTTCAGAACTAGCAGAACAGGGAGTTGTAGTCCCGGTACCTGCGGGACAACGCGGACTGGGGGTCTACTCCCACATCTTCGTTGTCCCAAAGCCGTCAGGCAAGTACCGGTTGATAATAAACCTGAGACCCCTGAATACCTCCTTGCGTCACAAGAAATTTCGCATGGAAAGCATATACACCCTCAGAAGACTCCTTCTGAAGGAGGTATACATGGTAACGATCGACTTAAAGGACGCCTACCTTCACGTCCCGATCTTTCCAGGACATCAAGCTTTCCTCAGATTCGCAATCGGGTCTCCTCAGGGGATTCAACACTGGCAGTTTGCTGCCCTCCCCTTTGGACTGGCTTCCAGCCCAAGGGTATTTACAAAAATCGTAGCAGAGGTGGTTGCCTTCCTACACCTAGAGGGTATAACGATAGTCCCTTATCTCGACGACCTTTTACTTTACAACCAGAGTCGAGATCTCCTCCTCGCAGACCTGGCCAAGGTTGTGAGTACCTTGGAATCCCTGGGTTGGATCATCAACCGAGAGAAGTCCTCGATGATCCCGGACCAAAGAAAGATTTACCTGGGTTTCCTGATAGACTCCTTACAAAGGAAGCTTTGTTTACCCCAGGAGAAGGTCCAGGGCCTCATAACAGCGGTCAGGTCTCTGTTGGAGGTAAGGGAGTCCTCTTTCAGAGGCATCATGAGGGTACTGGGTCTAATGACCTCTTGTATACCTGCGGTTCCGTGGGCTCAGCTCCACTCCAGACCCCTCCAACAATTCCTCTTATCCTCCTGGGACGGAACAAGAGGAACATTAGACCACAGAATCTCCATCCCAGAGGTAGTAAAGGACTCTCTGAGCTGGTGGCTTCTTCCTCAGAAGTTGCAGGTGGGTCATCTATGGACTCAGACAGACCCCCTCAGGATAACGACGGACGCAAGCTCCTGGGGTTGGGGGGCCCACTTAGGCGAACTCCGAGCCCAGGGTTCCTGGAATCAGGATCAGAGACACGCCTCCTCAAACTTCCGGGAATTATTGGCGGTCGGGGAGGCCCTAAAAGCGTTCGAGGAAAGGATCCTCTCCGACAATGCGACCACGGTGGCCTTCATAAATCATCAGGGGGGAACCAGGTCTCCCTCCTTGCTGACCTTGTCTCTAGGGATTCTGGGCTGGGCAGAGCTTCGGATTGCCTCTATTACGGCAGTACACATAAAGGGAAGGTACAACATAGAGGCGGACTATCTAAGCCGTCATCGGATTCTCCAGGGGGAATGGGAGCTGGACCCAGAGGTGTTCAACCTGGTGTGCCAACATTTTGGAAGGCCAGAAATAGACCTCTTTGCCCGCAAGGAGAACAGGAGAGTAAGAAGATTCTTTTCCCTGTCCCAGGAGTGGGGCTCAGGGGGGGTGGATGCACTGGCTCAGGTATGGAGTTTTCACCTGGCTTATGCTTTTCCCCCTCTGAGTCTCATTCCAAGAGTCCTACAAAAACTAGGTCTCTCAGAGACCAGACTCATTCTAATTGCTCCTTGGTGGCCCAAGAGAGCCTGGTTTCCCGCTCTACAGAACTGGTCCGTAGCACCTCCCCTCCATCTACCAGTTCGGGTGGACCTTCTTCGGCAGGGACCAGTCTTTCACCCAGATCCCAGCTTCTTCAAGCTGACGGCCTGGTGCTTGAAAGGCAGAACCTGCGGGAGAGGGGATGTTCCGAGAGAGTGATTAACACTCTCCTCTCAAGTAGAAAAGAAGTCACCAGACGTATCTACAGGAAGGTGTGGGGAGTCTTCTCTCACTGGTGTCTAGTGAGAAAGGTATCCCAGCAAGAAACCTCGGTCATCCTGGACTTTCTCCAGGATGGCGCCGACTTAGGTCTCGCTACCAAGACTCTAAGAGTACAGGTAGCAGCCTTATCGTATTTTTTGGACAAAAGGTTATCACTGGACCCTCTAGTTAAGAGATTTCTAATGGCCAGGGATAGATTGTCCCCGGTGCGGATCTCTAGAGTTCCGCCCTGGGATCTTACGTTAGTTTTGGAACAATTAACTAAGGCTCCGTTTGAGCCACTAGTAGATATTTCAGTTAAATTACTGACATTTAAGTTTGCTTTTCTTCTGGCAATTACTACAGCCAGAAGAATAGGCGATATGCAGGCTCTGACGATTAAAGAGCCTTTCTTTAGTTTATTCGAGGACAGAGTTATTCTTAGGCAGGACCCCCTGTACCTCCCTAAGGTAACGTCAAAGTTTCATAGATCACAAGAAATTATTCTTCCTTCCTTTTGTTCAAATCCACAAAATGAAAGAGAGGCCTCCTTTCATTGTCTGGATGTCAGACGGTGTCTGCTAGCTTATCTGGATAGAGTGGGTGAATTTAGGAAATCCAGCCATTTACTAATTAATTTTTTTGGACAGAAAAAGGGCCAGCAGGCATCTAGAGCATCCATATCTAGATGGATCAGACAGACAATCTCCATAGCTTATGACCAGGCTGGTAAGACAGCCCCGAAAGTTAAAGCTCATTCTACTCGCTCTTTGGCAACCTCCTGGGCAGAAAGAGCCGGAGCTTCTGTGGAACAGATCTGTAAAGCGGCGACTTGGTCAAGCCAGAATACATTCCTAAGGCATTACAGAGTGGAGTTGCTGTCACCTCAGGACCTGTCCTTTGGTAGAAAGGTCCTGCAAGCAGTCGTCCCACCCTAAGGTAGGCCTGAAGCTACTTGCTTCTCTCTTTGTGCCGTCCTGGAAGACGACTTGAGAAAGTGACCAGTTACACTTACCGGTAACAGTGTTTCTGGGAAGTCTTCCAGGACGGCAGGCCTACTTCCCACCGCTTTGGTTGATACATTGGTTTGTATAGAGTTATTTGGGTGTGTGTTTTCTCTCTCGTGCACTGGTGTGGGTCTGTACTTTTTCATAACTGAGGAGCACGGGGAGGGGCGGGTGCTTTAACCTCTTTGAATTGATTGTTTCCTGTCAGGTGGAGCCAGTCATCTCTCATTGTGCCGTCCTGGAAGACTTCCCAGAAACAACGTTACCGGTAAGTGTAACTGGTCACTTTTTGCGGCAATTTGTGTTTTGTAATCTGCCCAACAACAAATTGGCCCCAAAAAATTACCCTTTTCCCCCCCCCCCCCCCGGTTATTAACCGATTAGTTGGCCGATTATTGTTTCGATTAATCGATTATGAAAATAATCGTTAGTTGCAGCCCTAGACTCCACATCAGCCAGCCTCAAACCAGCTATGGCCTCCACAGTGGTGGCAAGGAACCTGGAGTGTTGGATAGAGAAGCTGATGAACCATGTAGAGGCAGGTACTCCAAGGAAAGATCTGTTTGAGTCCTTCCCTCTAATATTGAAAGCAGTAAAGTACATGGCAGATGCATCCGCTGAATCAATCAAAATGGCTGCTAGATCAGCAGCGTTGGTTAATTCAGTTAGGCGTGCAGTCTGACTAAAAACATGGTCAGGTGACACAGCCTCTAAAATTAAACTTTGTGGCCTACCCTTCTCAGGGTATTTGCGGTTTGGTCCGGAGCTAGAGACTGTTTGACAGAACAGCTGACAAAAAGAAGGCTTTCCCTTCTAAAAAGAAGCAGCCGTTTAAAAAGAATTTTCGTACTGTTCAGCAATCCTTCAAAAAAAGACAACAAAAAACCTTGGTTTTCCCAAAAAGGTAGAGGAAGGGGTGGAGTTCTCTTTAAATCTCCCCCAGACCAAACTTCCAAAAACAAGTGACAACGTTACTCTAGTGGGGGGGAAGACTGTCAGCTTTTCTCTCCACAGAGGGGATCAGGCGGTAGAAATAGATGCTCTAGCACACCCATGGCATTACCAGCTGTGTTACGCCTTTCCCCCCCTTTCCTCTAATCCCACTGGTATTGAGGAAATTCAGGGAAGAGAACACCAACCTTATCCTGATTGCTCCATATTGGCCAAAAAGGCCTTGGTTTGCGACACTTTTAAACCTAGCTGCAAATCCTCCATGGAAGCTACCACTCAGGAAGGACTTACTAACACAGGGCTCTGTGAACCATCCAGAAGCAGACCGACTACACCTGACTGCCTGGCTTCTGAAGAAGAACCTCCTAAAAGCCAAAGGACTTTCAGATAAAGTAGTAAGGACCCTACTGTCCAGTAGAAAGGAGGTAACTAGGGCCATCTACTTTTTAAAGTATGGAAGAAATTCAATTCTTGGTGTTCTTCCAAAAACTTTATAGTCAAGAGTGTCGTTTCAGTTCTAGAGTTTCTCCATGAAAGGCATAGAGAAAGGATTGGCAGCCAGCACCTTGAAAACCCAGGTTGCGGCTCTTTCAGTTTACTTTGAAAAAACTCTGTCCAAAGAATCTTTAATTTCCAGGTTTTTTTAGGGCTCTGGCTCGGAACAGACCTGTAGTCCTTAAAGTTTTTCCCAGTTGGGATTTAGCTATTGTTTTTACAGGGTCTCACGGGAGCTCAGTTTGAACCCCTTCAAGAGACTTCCTTAAGAAATTTAGTTTTGAAAACTCTTTTTAGTTGCCATCACATTGGCAAGGAGCGTTAGTGAACTCCAGGCTCTGGCAGTTACAGAACCTTTTTTGAGGGTCTTTTCAGACCGGGTGATCCTTCAGACGGATCCAGCCTTCCTACCAAAAGTATCATCAACCTTTCATAGGTCGCAAGAGATAACCTTACCTACTTTTTCCTCAGTTCCTAACAATGCAGGAGAGGAAGCTTTCCATACACTGGATGTGAGAAGATGCCTGCTCCAGTTTTCTAGCAGTTACCAAAGAGTTTAGAAAAACAAATTCCCTCTTTGTGGAATTTTCAGGTCCCTGCAAAGGGGAGAAAGCTCCTAAAAGTACATTAGGCAGATGGCTTAGACAAGCAATTACAGAGGCTTATCAAGCTAAAGGAGAAATACCTCCCTCAGGTATTGCTGCTCATTCAACGAGATCAACAGCAGTTTCCTGGGCCGAGAGGGCCGGTGCTACGCCTGATCAGATTTGCAAGGCTGCCACTTGGTCCAACTATTCAACTTTTCTCCGGCACTATAGGTTGGACTTGCTGTCTGCCGCAGATCAAGCCTTCGGCAGGAAGGTACTGCAGGCAGTAGTCCCACCCTAGGGTAAGTTACTTGGTTATCCTCTCCAAGGTTGTCCTGAAAGGCGATTTGAAAAAAACTTAGTTGGACTTACCGGTGACGGTATTTCTAAGAGCCTTTCAGGACAACCGCTATTTCCCTCCCTAATATATCTTAGAAGTATTGATTAAGTGTCTATCATGGTTGTTCTGGTTCTTCTGTGCTCTGTCTTCCAGTTTGTCAGAGACCACAATAACTGAGGCCATGGTGGAAGAGGAGGGATTTAAAGGCTGAAAGTGTTTCCTGTTAAAGAGGCGGAGCTACGCTCTCTCTAAGGTTGTCCTGAAAGGCTCTTAGAAATACCGTCACCGGTAAGTCTAACTAAGTGTTTTTTTTTTTTTTTGTTTGTTTTTTTCTCTAACCGCCAGCTTCAGTCGACTTGTCAGGAAGCCCTACATGGGGCGGTCCAAGACCTGCTGAGATGCAGGGTAGGCCTTCCTGTCTTAGTACAGGAACGGGTTCAGGGGTTCTACTCAAATCCGTTTGTAGCGCTGAAGAGGTAGGGGGTTCGTCCTATCTTGGATATCAGGACCCTCAACTGCTTTGTGAAGATGCGAGTGTTACAAAAGGTAACTCTGTCCTGAAGGGTCAAGTGCCCTTCATCCCTGGATTATCAGATCCGGGTGAGCCACTTAAGCAGGGCCTCCCTAGTTGGTGGCCGACAGCACCGGCAGTTCTGTCGGGAAAACTGTGCCTTCCTGTTTACTGGATGGTAGTCACAGCGGACACCTGTCTTCCCGGTTGCAGAGGAGTCTGAAGAGCTCAGTTAACCTGGGTCGCTGGACTCCGGAGGAATCCCATGCAGATCATGGCCTGAAATCTAGGCAATCTGGCTTTGCCTCTCCATATGGTCTCAGAGGCTACAAGGGCGTCCAGTCAGAATCCAGTCGGACAAACACCACATTGGTGGCGTATGTCCATCTTCAAGGAGGAACAAGCAGCTCTGCTGCAGCATCGGAGGTCGCTCACCTCCTAAAGGGCTCCCTTACCAGAGGGGAAGCACGCAGTCGTATATCTCCTGACTTCTCGACTCAATTGGAAGGTATTGAGGTTTGGCCAGGTCAAGAGACCCATGGGCAAACACGACAGATGCGTTGAGGGCACTGTGGAGTCAGTACCGACTAATCTATTGCTTCCTCCTCGGAAGCTCCTTCCTCATCTGCTTCTCACACTGGAGGCAGAGAGAATTACAATGGTCCCAATTGCTCTGAATTGGCCTTAGCACGCCAATCTAGTGCGACTGCTAGCAGGCGCCTTTTGGCGTCTACCATTTAGAAGGACCTGCTGTCGCTAGATCCCAGACGCCATCCTGTTTTTTTACAGTCACTAGCTTGAGAGCCAGGTGCTAAGAGACCGGGACCTGTCAGACTCGGTGATCTCTACCATGAGGAGTGCTCAGAAATCATCCCCTAGGAAGATTACCATCGCACTTGGAAGACCTGCATATCCAATTGTGGGAAATCCATCCGTGTACTTATTTGGTTCTAGAGTCCTGCTGTTCTTTAGCAGGAAACGGGCCAAAGATTTCACTTAAGTACAATTAGGGGGCATGTATCTGCCCTGGCTGGTTTTTTTTTTTCAACGACCCCTGGTGGCTCACTCTCTAGTGAGAACGTTTGTACAGCGGGTTCGACAGGCGGCCCCTCCGGTCCACCCTCCACTACCTCCGTGGGGATTGTGTAGCAGACGCCCTTTTGGCGTCTACCACTACGAGAGGACCTGCTGGCGCAGGGTCCCAGATGCCATCCTGCTTGCAGGCTATGGCTTCAACGGCGGGGCCTCCTAAGTGTCTCAGAAACCACTGTTTGAGAACCTCAGGAAGATTCCCTTGTTGACACTTTCTCAAAGTGGTCCTTTTGGTGGCGGTTACGCCAGCTAAGACGGGTTTCTGAGCGGGCAGTCTTGTCATGCAAGCCTCCCTATCTGATCTTCCACAAGGATAAGGTGGTGCTGCGTCCGCAGCCTTCTTTTCTTCCTAGAAATCGTGTTCGACTTTCCATCTCAAGGAAGACATTTTACTGCCATCCTTGTGTCCTCGTTCGTCGACTCCTAAGTAGACGACGCTGCATTCCTTGGACGTTGTCCAAATTCTGAGAGGAGGCTTGTCTGGTACTGCTCCGTTCCAGAATCCAGACTCACTGTTTGTTTTCAGTGGCTGGTCCCTAGTAGGGCCCAGCAGTCTAGTCGGCCACCATCTCTAGGTGGATCCGACAGATTGTGATCAGGCTTACGCCATGAAGCGTCAGGTGCCTCCCTTTCCCGGCGCATTCGACCAGGGCAAGAGATGCCTCTTGTTTACGTCAGTTAAGACGGTTTTCTGAGCCGGCAGCCTTGTCATGCAAGGCTCCTTATCTGATCTTCCACAAGGATAGGTGTTGCTGCGTCCGCAGCCTTTCTTTCTTCCTAGGGTCTTTCGACCTTCCATCAAGGAAGACATTGTACTGCCATCCTTGTGTATTCAGCCTTTCGAATCCTAAGGAAACAATGTATTTCTTGGACGCTGTCCGAGCTCTGAGAGCTTCAAGCGTCTGTTTTCACCAGGTGTGTAAGGCTGCAACATGCTCGTCTGTTCACACTTGCACACACATCAACTTGTAAAGTTTAGTGAATCTACGGATGCTTCTTTCGGCCGCAAGATATTGCAGGTGGCCGTTTTAGAGTTGCAAATCCTCAATGGAGGAGCTCTGTTTTGTTTGGGGTGAAGTTTTAATGCTGTTCCCACCCCTCGTTTTTTTGACACTCCTTTGGGACGTCCCACTATGTCAATAGGAAGCTGTGTCGGTCCATGAACAAAAGAGTAAATAGGATTTTTTTTTGCTCGCCATAAAATCCTTTTCTCTGAGTTCATGGACCGACACAGCACCCACCCCTCGTTTTTAAGTTTGTACTGCTTTTTGACGAACTGATCTGCTAGATGCAGAGAGAGGGATTACACCGAGGGTCTGCCCCCTGGGCAGGACTGTAGAAGGTGTGATGCAACACTTTTTTACAAGGGTTTTTTTTTTTTTTTTCCTGCCTAGTCACTCCTAAATAACGGATAATACCCACTATGTCAATAGGAAGCTGTGTCGGTCAATGAACTCGGAGAAAAGGATTTTACGGTGAGTAAAAAAAAATCCTATTTTGCCTGTAGGAGGCCCCGCGGTACATACGTGGGGCAGTTGGCAAGCGGTTGACGTAGAGCTATAGGCAAAACTTTTATTTTTGGATAGAGCGGAGAGGCTTATTACCCCGTGTGGGTTTATTTTTATTTTTTTTCGCCATCTGTCACATTGTGGAGATTTCCCTTCGCTTCCTGTCCCATAGCCAAAAAGGAAGTGAGAGGAAATCCCTGCAAATTAGGTGAATTCCTTGGGGACCCCCAGGTCACCGTAACTAGTGTCTCCATTGGAAGATTTCCCTTCTATTAATTGTCTGGGAAAAACTCAAAATGTGGGATTTTCTTTTACTTTTTTTTTTTTTCTATCAATTACTATTTTAAATTTTTTTTTTTTTTTTTATTTATTTTTTTTATATCAGATACAGTTTAAATGCAATGGTCTTACAACAAACAGAATAATCGCTTTCTCTTCTGGGTTACATGTTTGTGAGAATTCCTGAGCGTGCAAGCACTGTACCTCTGCCATCTATGCAATTTTCTGATCTTATCAGGTTATCTCAACATTTACGTTAAGTGTTATCAACCAAACCTTCAAACTGATATGGCTATTAGATACTCAAGTGCATGGGTCCCATAAGGGCTCCCATGGAAAGTAAAATAATAAAAGGGAAGAGGAAGAAAAAAAGGGAGGGAGAGAGGGGGGGAGGTGGAATGTCATCAAGGTGTACCTGGCTCCCAGTCGCTGTGGTCCTCCCGGCGGTGCCACAACTCCCAGACCATGTTGTGCGCATCCAGCCGATCGTGAATCCTCGCCGTCATCCTCTCCATCAATTCTACATCCCTAAACCTGGCATACAGCGCTCCCTCCGGAGGAGGGGAGCTGCGCTTCCAGTTCAGTGCCACTAAGCAGCGAGCTGCCGTAAGGACATGTCTGGCTAGCTTCTTATATGGGCGTGGGGCCTTCAGAGACATTAGTCCCAGCAGGAAAAATTTAGGGGTAAATGGAACTTCCGTCTCGAGGAGGCGAATCAGTAGTTGAACAGAATTACTGTAGGGGGTTATCACCTGGCACTCCCAATAAATATGATACAGTGTTCCCTTTGCTCCCTGGCATCTCCAGCAGCGGTCTGAGCTGGCCGGGTGGATGGCATGAAGAACATGTGTCATGTACCAGAAGTATACTATCTTGTATATATTTTCTTTGTAAGGCCCCATGCACACGAGACGCAGGTGCAAACTCTGCTGAACACACGTTTTTAAACGCTGAAACCGGCGTTTATAAACGCGCGTTTTGCCGCGTTTGCGGCCGCGTTTAGCGGCGTTTAACCGCGTTTGCGTTTATAAGCGTTTCATCATAGACCCTCCCTAAGCTCAAAAAATAGTAAATTTTAACCATTTCAGCCAGTTTGTGAGACCAGAGTGAGTAGCAGCTGAGAGAGCAGCAGTGTACTTGTATTTAGCGTATCACTTGCCACATCATCTGCCACAAGTTGTGGATTGTCCACTTGCCACGTCACCTGGCCACGTCACCTGGCCACATCACCTGGCCACGTCACCTGGCCACGTCACCTGCCACAAGTTGTGGATTGTCCACTTGCCACGTCACCTGGCCACATCACGTGCCACGTCACCTGCCACAAGTTGTGGATTGTCCACTTGCCACGTTACCTGGCCACGTCACCTGGCCATGTTACCTGCCACGTCACCTGGCCACGTTACCTGCCACGTCACCTGGCCACGTCACCTGCCACAAGTTGTGGATTGTCCACTTGCCACGTCACCTGGCCACGTCACCTGCCACAAGTTGTGGATTGTCCACTTGCCACGTCACCTGGCCACGTCACCTGGCCACGTTACCTGCCACGTCACCTGGCCACGTCACCTGCCACAAGCTGTGGATTGTCCACTTGCCACGTCACCTGGCCACGTCACCTGGCCACATCACCTGACACAAGTTGTTGATTGTCCACTTGCCACTTTACCTGCCACAAGTTGTGGATTGTCCACAATGCGATGCAAGCAATTAGTTTTCTTTTATATTTTTTAATAGTTTTTCATCATTTGCCATAATTTTTGAGATTTCTAATGTTAAATAGGTCACCTTTAAAAACGCTTATAAACGCAAACGCGGCAAAACGCCGGTACCCGCGTTTAGCCGCGTTTAGCAGCGTTTAGCGTCTGAAACGTGAAAACTTTTGCGTCTGACCCCATTTTTTTGCTTCTGGAAAAACGAGGTTAAACGCAACTGCTTGTAAACGCCAAAAAACGAGAGTGTGTGCATGGACACATAGGATAACATTGAATGGGTTCAGGAGCAGTTGAAAAAAGCGTCCAACTGCCTCTGAACACGCGTTCAACAGCAAATAACAGCGTCTCGTGTGCATGGGGCCTTAAGCGTGCATAGCGGCGTTTTGGACGCCTGGTTCCACATGACCCTCCATTGTTCCACGGGTATCTCCTCTCCCAGAGCCTTCTCCCATTTGATCATATACTTGTGTTTGCCCATTGAGTCAAAGGGCCTCTCGTTCGGTATTTTGTAAATATCCGAAATCAGACCTCTCTGAGCAGAGCCTGCCAGGATGAGGTTTTCAAAAGGGGTGGGTAGGGAGAATTGCAGAGTTGGAGCAAAGGTCAAGGCATAGTGGCGGATCTGGAGATACCTGTAGAAAACCTGCTTAGGGAGGCCATATTGGGACTGCAGATCTGCAAAGGAACACAGTTTACGAGTGCGAGGGTCTATCAAATTTCCAAAATGAAAAAGGTTCCTCGAAGTCCAGGGGGAGGACATTTGGTAGGTTAAGCTATCTGGCAATTTGGGGTTGCAGGCAAATGAGATCAGGAGTGAGCTGTCAGGACAGTCTATGTTGTCGTGTCAGTTTGCGCCATAGCCTCCTGAGCTGCGCCATCGGGCCTAGCAATCATGCAGGTTCTACCTCTGCGTTCCCACTCCATAGAAGGCTGTTTGGGTGTATCGGGGCTAACCACAATTTCTCTCTCGGTCCATTTATTATAAGAAGAGTGTACACCAAGAAGTTATCGCCCTCAGTTGTGCCGCCTGGTAGTATTTAGTGAGGTTAGTGAAGGCTAGGCCACCATCCGACCTAGCTGCTTGCAGTACCAAACGTGGGATTCTATGCTTCCCATAGTTCCAGGTGAATTTCAGTAGGTCTGCTTGTAAGTGTTTCAGTTGGCCATAGGGGACGGGAATGGGTAGGGTCTGAAAGAGATACAATAGTTTCGGGAGTATCGTCATCTTCACAGATGCGATCCTTCCGAGTAAGGAGATGTGGTGTTTTTTCCATTGCTGGAGAAGGGTCCTGATATTGTGAAAAAGAGGGGGGGACCTTTTCCTGGTATAGGGTAGAGTATTGTGGGGTGATATTAATTCCCAAGTACTTTAGGGCGGTAGATTTCCAGCTATAGGGGATATTAGCTTTCAGGTGCGCAACCCCCCCCCCCCCTCAGATGTATAGATTGGGAGGGCTTCCGACTTGGAGGCATTCATTTTATATCCCGATAGAGCCCCATAGCGATCTAGTTCCGCGTGAAGGATTGGAAGGGAGGTTCTGGGTTGGATTGAGAGATTGATGTCATCTGCGTACAGGGAGATTTTAAACTCCCTGTCCCATGCCCTTAGTGTCCTGGTTATTACGGATTGTTGCTGCTAGGGGTTCAACACAGTGCAAAGAGCAGGGGCGAGAGCGGACACCCCTGTCTGGTGCCATTCTGCACTGGTAGCGGAGCGGACAGGGCGAAGGGGGTCCTGACCTGGGAAGATGGGTTAGAGTATAGGTGTTGTATGGCTCTATAGAAGGGTCCCCTAAATCTTACATGGCGGAGTGTGGCGAACAGGAAGGGCCACCCCAGGCGATCAAACGCTTTTTCCGCATCCTAAGCTCAGCAGCAGGGCTTGTGCACCCTCCCTGTTCGTCACCTCGACCAGGTCTATTATCTTCCTAGTGTTGTCTCCCGCTTGGCGGAAAGGGACGAATCCCACCTGATCTTTATGGATCAGGGAGGGTAAGACCGTGTTCAGGCGTATAGATAGGAGTTTAGTGAATATTTTAAGGTCCGAATTCAACAGGGCGATATGCCTATAGTTAGCTAACTATAGGGGTCTTTCCCGGGTTTGGGGATCACTGTGATAAAGGAGCTCTGTATATCCCTCGGGATCGAGGTGTCATGTAGAAAGTCATTGAAGAGCTTGCACATGTAGGGGAGGAGGAGAGGGAGAAATTCCTTGTAATATTCGTAAGGAAAGCCATCCGGGGCTTTGCGATTGGGTAGGGGTTTGACGATCTGCTCTATTTCCTCTTGTGTGATCGGGGCATTCAGGGAGTCAAGATCTGTACATTGGAGCTGCGATACGCCACTAAGGTCCAGGTAGTGCTGGATTCGTTTTAGTCAGGTCGGGCGAGGGGGGGGTTTGCGGGGATATTGGGGTTGTTGTACAGGGCCTTGTAGAATGCCTCAAAGGAATGGACTATGTCATTAGGGTGGGAGACCAGGCAACCTGAGCTGTTCTGGATCTGGTGTAGGGTCGACATTTGAGTGTTCCGGAGCTTCCGGGCCAGAAGTGTTGGCTTTATTCCCCTTGTCCTAAAACGTCTTTCAGTTTGAGTAAGGCCCCATGCACACGAGGCGCTGTTATTTGCTGTTAAACGCGCGTTCAGAGGCAGTTGGACGCTTTTTTCAACTGCCCCTGAACCCAATCAATGTTATCCTATGTGTCCATGTACACAGTCTCGTTTTTTTTCGTTTACAAGCAGTTGCGTTTACCCTCGTTATTCCAGAAGCAAAAAAATGGGTTCAGACGCAAAAGTTTTCCACGTTTCAGGCGCTAAACGCGGTACCAGCGTTTTGCCGCGTTTGCGTTTTATAAGCGTTTTTAAGGGTGACCTATTTTTTTAACATTAGAAATCTCAAATGATGAACTATAAAAAAAAAAAACGTAATTGCTTGCATTGCATTGTGGACAATCCACAGCTTGTGGCAGGTGACGTGGCCAGTGGACAATCCACAGCTTGTGGCAGGTGACGTGGCCAGTGGACAATCCACAGCTTGTGGCAGGTGACGTGGCCAGTGGACAATCCACAGCTTGTGGCAGGTGACGTGGCCAGTGGACAATCCACAGCTTGTGGCAGGTGACGTGGCCAGTGGACAATCCACAGCTTGTGGCAGGTGACGTGGCCAGTGGACAATCCACAGCTTGTGGCAGGTGACGTGGCCAGTGGACAATCCACAGCTTGTGGCAGGTGACGTGGCCAGTGGACAATCCGCAGCTTGTGGCAGGTGACGTGGCCAGTGGACAATCCGCAGCTTGTGGCAGGTGACGTGGCCAGTGGACAATCCGCAGCTTGTGGCAGGTGACGTGGCAAGTGGACAATCCGCAGCTTGTGCCAGGTGACGTGGCAAGTGGACAATCCGCAGCTTGTGGCAGGTGACGTGGCAAGTGGACAATCCGCAGCTTGTGGCAGGTGACGTGGCAAGTGGACAATCCGCAGCTTGTGGCAGGTGACGTGGCAAGTGGACAATCCGCAGCTTGTGGCAGGTGACGTGGCAAGTGGACAATCCGCAGCTTGTGGCAGGTGACGTGGCAAGTGGACAATCCGCAGCTTGTGGCAGGTGACGTGGCCAGTGGACAATCCACAGCTTGTGGCAGGTGACGTGGCCAGTGGACAATCCACAGCTTGTGGCAGGTGACGTGGCCAGTGGACAATCCACAGCTTGTGACAGGTGACGTGGCCAGTGGACAATCCACAGCTTGTGGCAGGTGACGTGGCCAGTGGACAATCCACAGCTTGTGGCAGGTGACGTGGCCAGTGGACAATCCACAGCTTGTGGCAAGTGGACAATCCGCAGCTTGTGGCAGGTGACGTGGCAAGTGGACAATCCGCAGCTTGTGGCAGGTGACGTGGCAAGTGGACAATCCGCAGCTTGTGGCAGGTGACGTGGCAAGTGGACAATCCGCAGCTTGTGGCAGGTGACGTGGCAAGTGGACAATCCGCAGCTTGTGGCAGGTGACGTGGCCAGTGGACAATCCGCAGCTTGTGGCAGGTGACGTGGCCAGTGGACAATCCGCAGCTTGTGCCAGGTGACGTGGCAAGTGGACAATCTACAACTTGTGGCAGGTGGCCAATTCACAACTTGTGGCAGGTAACGTGGCCAAGTGACGTGGCAGGTAACGTGGCCAAGTGACGTGGCAGGTAACGTGGCCAAGTGACGTGGCAGGTAACGTGGCCAAGTGACGTGGCAGGTAACGTGGCCAAGTGACGTGGCAGGTAACGTGGCCAAGTGACGTGCCAGGTAACGTGGCCAAGTGACGTGCCAGGTAACGTGGCCAAGTGACGTGGCAGGTAACGTGGCCAAGTGACGTGGCAGGTAACGTGGCCAAGTGACGTGGCAGGTAACGTGGCCAAGTGACGTGGCAGGTAACGTGGCCAAGTGACGTGGCAGGTAACGTGGCCAAGTGACGTGGCAGGTAACGTGGCCAAGTGACGTGGCAGGTAACGTGGCCAAGTGACGTGGCAGGTAACGTGGCCAAGTGACGTGGCAGGTAACGTGGCCAAGTGACGTGGCAGGTAACGTGGCCAAGTGACGTGGCAGGTAACGTGGCCAAGTGACGTGGCAAGTGGACAATCCACAACTTGTGGCATGTGACACGCTAAATACAAGTACACTGCTGCTCTCTCAGCTGCTGCTAGTCACTCTGGTCTCACAAACTGGCTGAAATGGTTAAAATGTACTGTTTTTTGAGCTTAGGGAGGGTCTATGATGAAACGCTTATAAATGCAAACGCGGCAAAACGCGCGTTTTAAAACGCCGGTTTCAGCGTTTAAAAACATGTTCAGCAGAGTTTTCACCTGCGTCTCGTGTGCATGGGGCCTAAGGCTTTCGCTACTCCGCCCAGGGCCAGGTCTCCTAACGTTGCCCTGCGGGCTGCAATTTTTTTCAAGAGAGCTAGAGTGGGGTTGGATTGAAGCTGCTTTTCTAGGTTTCTAAGCTCCTTTTCTGTGTGCTTCTGCAGGGCCTGCGCGTCCTTTTTCATGGCTGAGGAGAGTGCCATGCATCTGCCCCTCATCACTGCCTTATGGGCTTCCCACAATGTGGATACGGATACATCCCCCGTGTTGTTGTCTACCAGATAATGTTGTAGTGTGGTTTTTAGTTCCGTTTTTGAGGGGAGGTGTTGTAATAGGAACATATTTAGATGCCAATTGCAGGGTCTACGTGTTGGGGCGCCTAAGTCCAGGGTTATTTCTACCGGGGCGTGATCAGACCACGAGATCGGCAGAACCTGCGCATTTCGGGTCATGCATAGGGTGGCATTGTTGACAAAAATGTAGTCTATGCGGGAGTGCGTGCGATGGGGGGGGGCGAGTAAAAGGTGTACTGTCGGTCACCAGGGTGGAGAGCCCGCCAGGCGTCAGAGGGCATACCTTCTGGTAATTTGGCGTAAGAGCTTCGAGTCTCTAAGTGCTCTAGCTGTGGGCGCCCTGGGGCCCACCCCCTGACGATACGCCAGCTCCGATTGGGTTAGGTTAAAGTCGTCCCCCCCCCCACCACCACTAATACCCCATGATCCGAGCGGAAAAGGCGAGCTAGCGCCTTATGTAGGAATCCAGTCTGCCTGACATTTGGGACATAGATTACACAGAATGTGATCTCCCTGTCCAGCCACAGGCCACGCAGGATAAGAAAGTGACCCTGGGGGATCGCTGTAGTGGGACGAGTATGTGAAAGGGGACCCCTGTTTGATTAGGATGGCCACACCCGCCCTCTTGTGGGGTCCTGATGGAAGATAGATTTGTGGGTAGTACCTGGAGGTGAAGGCAAAGGTGCCCTCTTTGTCAAAGTGAGTTTCTTGTACCATCACAACACTCGCTCCTGACTGTCTAAACTCCCTCAATGCCAGATGCCTTTTACGATTAGAATTCAGGCCGTGAACATTTTAAGGATATAATCTTAGCCATGGGAACTTGGGTGGGGGACATAAATACTCATCTGGTGTTGAAGATGGGCCGGATGGCCAGGGATGGGCCCCGCACGGGAGGAGAGCCGAAAGGATTGGTGACTTCGCTCGGTGAGCCAAGTGATGACCAAGGAAGGGAGGGGGTTAAGAAAAGCTAGGAAAAATAAGAGTAGTTAGTGTGGCAAAATCATGCATAAACATAAAAAAAAAAAATATCAACAGACCTAATGAGGCCAAACCGGCCCAGGTCCAGAAGGCTTCCCGAGGGCCTCCCCACCCTGATAGGGTGAGCCAGGGGAATCCAAAGTCTAACATGCAAGACAGTGTTAACCTGCTTGCTCTAGTAATCTAGTATTCTAAGGGGGGGGAGGAGGCAGGGGTTGCCCGGAATGTCTGGCGCTTCTTGCCCAGACATTCCGGTAGTAGCAACCGGTGCCCCTGCACCTGCGGTACCTATGGACGCTTTGTCAGCCTTCCTGGAATCATTTGTTGCCAGGGTGGAGGCGGTGTGCGAGTTTGCAGCTCGATGGACCTCCCTGCTTTCGACCAGTGGGTTTGCAAAGTGGTTTCATCAGGGTACAAGATAGAATTTCTTTCTTGTCCACCAAACAAATTTTTTTTTTTTTTCCAACCTTCATCTTCCAGCTTGTTGGAAAGCCCTATTTGGGGCAGTGCAATAGTACCTGGTGCCACTGCCGGAAAGCTTTCAGGTTTTCTTCTCCAATCTGTTTGTCATCCCAAAAAATGACGGGGTCCATCCCAATCCTGGACCTCAAGGCCCTCAACTCCCTTGTAAAAGTACAGGTTCAGGATGGAATCAGTTTGCTCTGTGGTCGCTGCACTCCATCCGGGGGATTTTCTAGCATCCTTGGACATCAAGGACACATGCTTGCATATACCCATATATGTTGGGCATCAGATTTCTGCGCTTTGCAGTCGGGGACGATCACTACCAATTTGTGGCTCTCCCTTTTGGCCTGGCATCGGCACCAAGGGTTTTCACCAAGGTGCTCGCCCCGATTCTGGCCTTGCTGAGACAGCGAGGAATCCCTATCGTGGGCTACCTGGACGACCTCCTGAGAGCTACATCAGACTCAGAATTAGAGGAGGATGTGGCGATTGCCAGTCAGACCCTTCAAGAATGTGGTTGGGTACTGAACCTCCAGAAGTTGGTGTTGGTGCCGACTCAGCGCCTGGAATACCTGGGCTTGATTCTGGACTCCTCAGAGGCGAGAGTTTCTCCCTTTGGAAAAATTGCAGACTCTTCAGGCGGCGGTGAAGCTGTTGGCATCCCGCAGGTGGTAGTCGCTGCGCTTTTGCATGCGAATCCTGGGTCTCATGGTAGCCACTTTCGAGGCGGTACCGTATGCTCAATTCCACACTCGAGTCTTGCAAAAGGAGATCCTGTCCAAATGGGACAAATCTCCGTTGTCAATGGATTGTCAAATCCGGGTGAGCCAGCTAGTTGGGTCTTCCCTGGTTTGGTGGCTGAGATCTCCGGCCCTTCAGTCTGGAAAGTTGTTCCTTCCCTTTTACTGGACGGTGATCATGACGGACGCCAGCCTGACCGGTTGGGGGGCAGTTTGGGGTGTTCAGTCGACACAAGGTCGCTGGACGCAGAGAATCCCGCCTGCCGATCAATGTGCTGGAACTTCGGCGATCAGGCAGTGCCTCTCCAGATGGTCAGGCTACAGGGGCATCTAGTCTGACAACGCCACGGCGGTGGCGTATGTCAACCATCCAGAAGCTCGGCTGCAGCAATCGGAGGTCGCTCACATCCTGCAGGGGGCAGAACAGAGCGTGCTGGCTCTTTTGGCCGTATACATTCCGGGCGTAGAAAACTGGCAAGTGGATTACCTAGGTCGCCAGATGCTGGACCAAGGAGAATGGTCGCTACACCTGGATGTGTTTCGTCTCCTTTGCCTGAGATGGGGCATGCCAGACGTGAATCTCCTGGCTTCTCGACTCAATCAGAAGGTATTGAGGTTTGTGGCCAGATCAAAAGATCACTGGGCGGATGCGACAGACGCATTGGTGGCTCTGTGGGGACAGTATTGGCTAATTTATGCCTTTCCCCCACTGAAACTTCTTCCTCGTCTGCTCCGCAGAGTGGAGACCGAGGGGATTCCGGTGATTCTAATTGCCCCAGATTGGCCTCGGCGTCCCTGGTACGCCAACCTAGTGCGCCTGGTGGCGGATGTCCCTTGGCGACTGCCGATGCGAGAGGACCTTCTGTCACAAGGTCCTATACTTCATCCTGCTTTAGTCGCTGGCTTTAACGACATGGCTTTTGAAAGTCAGGTTCTGAGGGACCGAGGCCTGTTGGATTCAGTAATTTCCACCATACTGAGGGCACGGAAGTCTTCTTCTCG
>CM055128.1:253770688-253833188 GCA_029206835.1 Rana muscosa
GGAGGGAGACATGAGAATGGAGGGGGGAGACACGGAGGGAGACACGGAGGGAGACATCAGAATGGAGGGGGGGACACGGAGGGAGACATCAGAATGGAGGGGGGCTGGAGGAGGATGCAGGGACAGCAGCAGAACAGAGGGGGGCTGGAGGAGGATGCAGGGACAGTCGGCGGTGATCGTGTGTGGGAGAGTTACAAGCACGATCAACGCTGATTTCACTAAAGCAGCTGAAGGTTGGGGGGGGGGGGGGGAGGTGGAGAAACGGCTGTCGGACTTTTAAATCTATGCAGCGGTGATCGGTGCTTATAACTCTCCCACCGCACTGATCACCGCTGATTGTCCAGGTATCGGGTGAAGCATCGGGAGCATTTGCCCGAGTACAAGTACTCGGGCAAATGCTCTGTATCGGTATCAGGGCTACCCTAATTAGATAGATCTATGTATCCTATCGATCTATCTATATCATTTCTTATTTATACTTTAATTTCAAAGGGGGGGAAAAACAACAAAGAGAACCAATAAATCACGTTCCGTGATAAGTCAGCTATGGTATTGGTAACCAAAAGAAAAGTATGTCCCATTTCTTCATTACATATTTGCCTGGTATTCAAGCTAATTTCTTCACCCTGATTATGCATTCAAATATGCATTTCATGCATTATTATAATGTAGGCAATGGATGATTGACACAAGCTTTTATTTTGTTTAGACCGCATCCAAGACTACTTTGTTCAAAAAACAAAAACAGGTTATACTTGGCTGCTCTGTGCAAGGGTTTTGCACAGAGCAGTCCGATCCGCCTTTCCTAGGGTGCCCCGGTGGTGCTCCTGGCTCCTCTGCTTCATCAGGTGCCCCCACGGAGAGCTGCTTTCCAGGGGGGCACCCTCCTGAGTCCTGTTGCTGCATCCAATGGCTCCTTTTACTATCAATCTATCCAACCAAGGCAGAGACATCCGCTGGAGTCACTGGGCTTGGGCACATCGCTGGAAGGGACGGACTCGGGTAAGAAAGGTGGTGGGGGGGGTTCTCTGTTGGAGCTTCAGCACAGGTGGTTTTTCACCTTAATGCATAGCATGCATTAAGGTGAAAAACCTGAAGACTTTATAACTCCCTTTAAGACCTTTTTCACACTGGTTTGCAGGTGCTATTGCACTAAAAATGGCGCCTGCAAACCGAACCTAAACAGCGGCTGCTGTTTCTCCAGTGTGAAAGCCCGAGGGCTTTTACTCTGGAGCAGTGCGCTAGCAGGACCGCTCCAAAAGTCCTGCTAGCCGCATCTTTGGAGCGGTGTGTTTACGGCTCCTCCACCGCTCCTTCCCATTGAAAGCAATGAGAAACCACGGCTATACCGCCGGCAATGCGCCTCTGCAGAGGCAATATGCTGTGGTTTTTAACCCTTTTTCCGGCCGCTAGCGGGGGGGTAGAACCACCCTGCTAGCAGTCGAATACCGCAGCAAAATTGGCGGTAAAGCGCCGCTAAAATAGCGGCGCTTTACCGCTATCGCCCCAGTGTGAAAGGGGCCTAAAATCAACCCTTATTACTAAAAATAATTATATAAAAAATAAATGTAGTCAATCGGCATACTATATCCTACCCCCCCATAGTAGCAATAGGAGGAGGGATGGGGAGTGTTATTTACCACTGTGAATACACCCACATGTGTGACTCTATACTCATGTGGGCTGCACAGATAAGAAAAAGGAGGAAATTAAGAGCTTGGAAGGGAACTGAATTAAGGCATGCTCGGTAGAGCAGTGGTCATCAACCCTGTCCTCGGGACCCACTAACAGGCCAGATTTTATGTATTACCTTGGAGAGATGCAGACTAGAATACTGCAATCACTGAGTTTGCAGTATTCTAGTCTGCATCTCCCCAAGGTAATGCATAAAATCTGGCCTGTTGGTGGGCCCTGAGGTTGAGGTCAGTGTTGATGACCACTGCCGTAGAGGACACCAGCTGGTCTACACAATCTCAGGCTACAGTGGTAACAGAGAAAATGGGAGGGACAGCTGAAGGCAGGATCAACTAGGTATATTTCATTCTACACAAAATGAATGCTTTGTGAGTGTGAACACTCTTATATAGCATGTAATGAGTTTTTCATAGTTTGGGTTTAATGGCACTAATTAAACCCCCCCATGTGTGCATGTTGTTTTTACTGCATTCTATACATAATATATGTCGCGCACAAAATGGATAAAGAATAGAACTCAATTAAAGAGTTCTAATAAATTAATGAAACTTGGTGAATAATGAATAACCACCATAAACGTGCATACATAAAAAGTGAAAAACCTGTGAAGGAAAACTAATCCAATTCTCCTACACAGTGTAAAATACACTGATATATGTACAAATCAATCAAAAATAGAACAATAATGATAAAGAAAATAACCACCATCAAAGTGTATAAACAAAAATTAAATATTATGCATGAAGTGAAAAAATTGTCCAAATCCTCCTACACTATACGAGTAAACCTACATGAATACACAAGTCAATCTCAAATGAAAAAATAACACTAGGGTGAAACTTCTTATATTAATAAATAAGTGAATAATTAGGAAGTCCAATGTATCCAAAAGTTCCCTACAAAAATGGGGAAAGAGTTCCAATACACAAAAAATTACTTCAGATGGGGAAAGAACAGGCAACCATAGCATATGTTGAAAAAAGAATAGTGCCCAAGAAAATTCCATGAGGAAGCTCCGGCTACCACAGTGAAAATATATTCCAGATGGGTACTTTACCAGAAAAGGTGGACCTCCACTGTGGCAAGGTCGGATAGGCCTGCAGAAATCGCCCTCTGCGGGGTATTAGTGTTGCTCCTGGGGATATCACGATTCCAAGATGCTCCCTCTACCTCTCACTGTACTGTTCCATCCGCCGGGGGCCAGTAGGATCGAGCGTTCCAGAAAGATCGAACGGACCTCCAATGTAGATATCGACAGAAAAAAAGGAAGAAGGGAGGGACTCGAATAGTGTATTACCTCAATAGAAATTTATTCGATTCGTTGAGGTACATAGTATCGTACAAATAATCGTAAAAACAGTTTAAAATTTCCGGCATAAAAAAGTTGTAGCGTTCGCCCGTGCTTTCCGGGGTCACGTAGTAAAAGTGACATTCAGTGCGCAGCACCACCCTGACTAGTTTCGTTACAAAAGAACGTTATCAAAGGGCACTTTTTTTTCTGTCTATCTACATTGGAGGTCCGTTTGATCTTTCTGGAACGCTCGATCCTACTGGCCCCCGGCAGATGGAACAGTACAGTGAGAGGTAGAGGAAGCATCTTGGAATCGTGATATCCCCAGGACCAACACTAATACCCCGCAGAGGGTGATTTCTGCAGGCCTATCCGTCCTTGACACAGTGGAGGTCCACCTTTTCTGGTAAAGTACCCATCTGGAATATATTTTCACTGTGGTAGACGGAGCTTCCTCGTGGAATTTTCTTGGGCTCTTTTTTTCAACATCTGCTATGGTTTCCTGTTTTTTCCATCTAAAATAATTTTTTGTGTATTGGAACTCTTTCCCCATTTTTGTAGGGAACTTTTGGATACATTGGACTTCCTAATTATTCACTTATTTATTTAATATAAGAAGTTTCACACTAGTGTTATTTTTTCATTTGAGATTGACTTGTGTATTCATGTAGGTTTACTCGTATAGTGTAGGAGGATTTGGACAATTTTTTCACTTCATGCATAATATTTAATTTTTGTTTATACACTTTGATGGTGGTTATTTTCTTTATCATTCTATTTTTGATTGATTTGTACATATATCAGTGTATTTTACACTGTGTAGGAGAATTGGATTAGTTTTCCTTCACAAGTTTTTTCACTTTTTATGTATGCACGTTTTATGGTGGTTATTCATTTATTATTCACCAAGTTTCATTAATTTATTAGAACGCTTTAATTGAGTTCTATTCTTTATCCATTTTGTGCGCGACATATTTCCTTAATTAGTGCATTTTTGATATGGTATCACATATTTTTTTTTGTTGCAGCCTTAGGTGTTAGTAGCACAATATTTTTCAAATTTTTTCACATCAGCGCAGTATTACTTTTTTATTATTGACTATACATAATATATACTCCTGCACAGCGAATCCATCGTTGTACTGCTGCATTTCACTGTTCAGGTGACCTATCTAGAATCTTGTGCTGCCAGCTATTGGTGTCCTGCATCCTATTGGGAGATGTAAATACCCCATGAGGCTCCAGTACCAAGGACATGCCATTTTGGCTAATGACTGAATGACAGCGGGGGACAGAGTCGAAGAGATACCCTTTTTTTTTTTTATTATTTTTTTTTTTTGCTAGAAACTGAACTGATTCTTGAATTGAGTTTCACTTCAAACCTCATAAATCTCATACTAACCACTACTTACAAAGCCATCCACAACTCTGCCCTGAGCTACATCACCAATCTTGTCTCTAAGCATATCTCAAATCGTCCTCTCCGCTCTTCTCAAGACCTCCTATTGTCAAGCTCTCTTGTCTCCTCCTCCCATGCCCGTCTCCAGGATTTCTCCAGAGCCTCTCCCATCCTCTGGAACTCGCTACCTCAACCTGTCCGGCTATCCCCTACTCTTGCTACCTTCAGGCGATCCTTGAAAACTCATCTCTTCAGGGAAGCCTATCCAACTAATCTTTTACCACTTCCATCAGCTCATTCCCCACAGTTGCAACCTTTTGTACCACCTGCCCCACCCTATTAGATTGTAAGCTCTTCTGAGCAGGGCCCTTTTAATCCTCTTGTATTTTATTGTATTATAACTGTTTTGTCTCCCTTTTTATATTGTAAAGCGCTGCATAAACTGTTGGCACTATATAAATCCTGTATAATAATCTCATGTAACATATCTTCAGTGTGCAGGTACAGTTCTAGTAATCTGGATCACCTTTATAAATAGTTTTTCATTAGAGGTTCACCAAAATTTCAGTGGCTGAAATGTATCGAAATTAAAATGGTGTTATTGGCATGGTGCAGAAAATGTATTTGCGACTTTGCTGCGATTTTACTATGCTTATGTCAGGGCTCGACAAACGCCATTGCGACTAGAATTAGCGACCTGGGGGCACAGCTGGGGTATCCTGTGTCTCCGTGCCCCCCCCTCCGCGCTGCGGGATAGCGTCGGGCCGCGCCGGCCGGTAATTGAGGCCGCGGCTTTGTGGCCTTCTGCAGGCCTATGCTTCCTTCTGTGATCTAGCGCCATCTTGTCGTGGCCGTTGGTATTGCAATCAGCAATGCTAATGGAGTTTCCCTCTCTGTTTTCCCTGCCATCTCCTTCCCTCTAATTAGAACCCCCAAACATTTATATATATTTTTTATTCTAACACCCTAGAGAATAAAATGGCGGTCGTTGCAATACTTTCTGTCACACCGTATTTGCGCAGCGGTCTTACAAGCGCACTTTTTGGGGAAAAAATACACTTTTTTTTTTAATAAAAAAATAAGACAACAGTAAAGTTAGCCCAGTTTTTTTTTATATTGTGAAAGATAATGTTACGCCGAGTAAATTGATACCCAACATGTCACGCTTAAAAATTGCGTCCGCTCGTGGAATGGCGACTAACTTTTACCCTTTAAAATCTCCATATGCGACGTTTAAAAAATTCTACAGGTTGCATGTTTTGAGTTAGAGGAGGTCTAGGGCTAGAATTATTGCTCTCGCTCTACCGATCACGGCGATACCTCACATGTGGTTTGAACACCGCTTTCATATGCGGGCGCTACTCACTTATGCGTTCGCTTCTGCGCGCAAGCTCGGCGGGACAGGGCGCGTTCCTGGCTCCTAACTTTTTTAGCTGGCTCCTAGATTCCAAGCAAATTTGTCAAGCCCTGGCTTATGTTTTTTTTCATAGGTCATGTGACTCAAACGTAACACAGGTGCGTTTATTGATTCTTTCTTGCTGCGTTTTCAATGCATTTCAACAGGAAGGTGTTTTTTTTTTTTTTTTTTTGCTGTAACTGATTGCACTAGTGTGAACTTTGCCATTGGAAACCATACAACCTACTTACGTGTTTTTTTGATGCAGAAAAAACACGCTGGACTGCATGTGGTGTGAACTGGCCCTAAAGGGGGCAATAATGTTCTACAAATTCATATTGATTTAAATTCATGATATTGATTAAAAAGTTTAATATAATACAATTCTATTTTCGGCCAAGTGCACCCTGCATTTTCTGTTTCGGAACCAAAATTTCCATTGAAGCCTCGTACACACGAACGAGTTTCTCGGCAAAAACCAGCAAGAAACTTGCTGGCAGAGATTTTTTGCCGAGAAATTCGCTCGTGTGTATGGTTTCTCGTCAAGAAAAGCGACAAGAATCTCGACGAGAAAATAGAGATCCTGCTCTCTATTTTCTCGTCAAGATTCTCGTCGGCATGTTTCTCGACGAGAAAAGTGAGTGTGTGTACACTTGCCTGTCCTCCCGGAAGCCCGCGCATGTTCGAAATAAATGAATTCGACGCATGCGCGGTAGCTTCCTAGGCATACGTAGGGTATACCAAGATGGCGGCGACGGCATCGAATGTGACGAGCGCATGCTCGTCGTAGTCTGACGTCACCGCGTACGCTCCATTCAAAGAACCGCGGGTTCTTTGAATCGAGCGTCTGTACACTCGGCCGGGACAAGTTTCTTGTCCAAGAATCTCGTCGAAAAAAACATGTTTTTTTCGACGAGAATCTCTGCCGTGTGTACGAGGCCTCAGGGCACCTATTTTTCGTTTTTTTTATTAGGGCTGTAGCTGGAATTGTAACGCCTCCGGGTTTGTTTAGTGTTGACATCATTCACTGATTGTTTGTTTCTCTTCTTTTTTTTTTTTTTGTGAAAGATGTTTTTTGCACAACTCTTATCCTTGTGGGTTTTATCTCCTGTCTCCAGATATGTAAGAAAGGCCAAAGAAGAAGCCAAGAGTGGTAACTTCCCGAAATCAATTGAATACTTCAGAAAAGCAGAAAGCATACATCCCAGTGAAAAGCTGAAGGGCAGGATCGCAAAGCTTGAAGAGGCTCAACAGCTCAAACTTCAAAATGAGCAAGATGATGAGTTTGTGGATGTGCTCGGCAGTGGTTTGAATCTATACAAGGAACTGTACAAGAAACTCTTTGAACATCAGAAAGAAGGAGTAGCATTTTTGTACAGTCTGTATAGAGATGGAAGAAAAGGCGGTATATTGGCAGATGATATGGGCCTCGGAAAAACGATACAAGTTATTGCTTTCCTCTCTGGGATGTTTGATGCAGAACTGGCCAGTTCTGTACTTTTGATAATGCCAACAACCCTAATAAGCAACTGGAGAAAAGAATTTGAAAAATGGACCCCAGGCATGAGGGTAAATGAGTTTCACGGTGTGAGTAAAAAAGAACGGGCCAGAAACCTTGAGAAGATTCAGAGGAAGGAAGGGATTCTGATCACTACATACCAGATGCTAATAAACAACTGGGAACAACTGTCTACTTACAATGGAAGAGAGTTTGTGTGGGATTACATTATTTTAGATGAGGCTCATAAAATTAAGACCTCGTCAACAAAGACCTCAAAGGCTTGCGCTGCTTTGCCTGCTAAAAATCGCGTTCTCCTCACTGGTACACCGGTCCAAAATAATTTAAAAGAGCTGTGGGCTTTGTATGACTTTGCTTGTCAGGGGACATTACTTGGGACTGCAAAGACTTTCAAAATGGAGTACGAAAATCCAATAACCAGGGCAAGAGAGAGAGATGCTACGGTAGGCGAAAAAGCTCTTGGACTAAAAATTTCAGAAAACCTCATGAATATTATCCAGCCTTATTTTCTAAGACGAACAAAAAGTGATGTGCAGAACAAAAAGGCTTCAAAACAGCTTTCAGTCTCCCGGTCAGATATTAAAGCACCTGAGATGCCTTCTCTCACCCGAAAGAACGACTTCATAATCTGGGTGTATCTATCGGCCATTCAGGAGGATGTTTATAGGAAGTTCATATCCCTGGACCAAATTAAAGAATTATTGATGACTACAAGGTCACCTCTGGCAGAGCTGACTATTCTAAAAAAATTGTGTGACCACCCCAGGCTTTTGTCAGCAAGGGCATGTAGTCAGCTTGGCCTGGAGGGCGATAGTTCCGAGGATGAGCCTGAACCCGTTACTAAATTTGATCATCTTTCTGATGAGGTTCTGATTGAAGAGTCTGGAAAACTTTTTCTGCTTATCGAGCTTCTTAATAAACTAAGAGAAGAAGATCACAGAACTCTTGTTTTTTCCCAGTCAAGAAAAATGCTTGACATGGTTGATCGTATTTTGACAAACACAGGATTTAAGATTATGCGCATCGATGGTACCGTTTCCCTTCTAGACCGGGAGAAAAGAATAAGTTTGTTCCAAAGCAATAGAAATTACTCTGTACTATTGTTAACAACCCAGGTCGGCGGCGTTGGATTAACTTTAACCGCAGCAGACCGTGTTGTGATTTTTGACCCAAGCTGGAATCCAGCGACTGATGCTCAAGCTGTCGATCGAGCTTATCGAATAGGACAGCAAGAAAACGTGGTCATTTACAGGCTCATAACCTGTGGGACAGTGGAAGAAAAAATCTACAGAAGGCAAATCTTTAAAGATTCTTTAATCCGGCAAACGACGGGGGACAAAAAGAATCCTCACCGCTATTTTTCTAAGCAAGAGTTAAAGGAGCTGTTTACATTAGAGGATACGCATACGTCGACAACCCAGATCCAGCTGCAAAATATGCACTCATCTCAAAGGAAAACTGACACCAATCTGGATGAGCACATAGCTTATTTGCATACGTTGCCTATCTTTGGCATTTCTGACCATGACCTCCTCTATGCACAAGAGACTTCCAACCAAGAGGACGATGAATGTGAGAATGAGCAAGAAGCACATTACATTAAAGAGCGGGTGCAGAAAGCTCATGAACTTGTACAAATGGAATCTCAGATGAATGAGCAACTAATGGAACAAATAAAAACGGGAACTGAAGGAGCTTGGCTGCGGCAGATACCTCCCCCAGAAAAACCCACACCAAGAAGGCTGCCCAATCCAAAACGAGTAAAGCCTCCTCCTGTCATTGTGGATCTAGAAGAACAAGAAATTGCTGATATCAGCTGTCATATGGACAGTTTGTTAATTGAAAATTCTAGTGGAGATGCAGAAAATCAATCATTTACAAGGGCATTGCCAGATCACGTAAATGAAGTCACTAATCTAGTAAGTGACTATAGTGAGGAAAACTCGCCAGCTCTTTCCACAAAAAACAAAGGGACAAAAGGTGTGGACTGTCTGATGACCAGCTTTATTGTTTTAGATTCGGATGAAGAAGAGCTGCTTCCAGCTCCATTTAAATGTGAACCCCCAAGTAACATAAGCATTCAAAGAAATGTAATAACTGATGATCCTATAGAAGATGTAATAATAACTGATGAAGAAAAGGCCAAAAATCCCACGGTTTTACATCAACATGATCTGCCTCTGTGGGTAAGTAATAGACTTCTAATAAGAAAAATACCATGCACTCTGATTTTTAAAAAAGGGGGGGGGGTCAGTATGTTCATAAAGGGGAGCAACAGGAACACACTGCATGTAGACAGTCTGGCAAATTAAAAAGGAAGATCATGCAGTGTGTGTGTGTGTGTGTGTGTGTGTGTGTGTGTGTGTGTGTGTGTACAAAAAAAAAAAAAAACTTGAAGCCTCTTTAGTATCTAAACATAGTTTACTTTAAAGTGGTTGTAAACCCACTTTGAAAACATGCACCTACAGGTAAAGCCTAGATTAAGGCTTACCTGTAGGTGCAAGAAATATCTCCTTAACCTACACGGTTGAGGAGATATTTGCAGATAACAGTGCACAGATGTCTACGGCGCATGCGAGCCGTAGACAACGGCGCAGGTGCACTAGCGGGCCGGCTTTCTAAATGGGATCTTGCCGGCCCCAGCGCGCATGTGTGTGACATCATCGCTGCTCCGGCCAATCACAGCGCCGCATCGGCGATAACAGGAAGGGACATCGAGGCAAGATGGCGGCGGAGGGGGAACGAGGAGTAGTTCGGGGGCTTTGATCTCAGGTAAGTCATTCCTAATGAGCTAGTACACGTGTCCGTGTACAGACTCTGCTTTGCTCAGCAGTGATCGCTCCGTTGATGTTTGCTGAGCAGACGGCTGACAGGTCTGTCTCTGCACACTGTGCAGGGACCGACCTGTCAGAGCGCCGCCCCCCTCTATGGGGAATCGGATAAAAACGGACAGCCTGTGCATTTTCATCCGATCCGCCAGACAGATGGAAAATAGGGTTAACATCCGTCTGAATTTAGCGCATCAGAAGTCAGCGGACATGTCACTGCTGACATCCGCCGCTCCATAGACCTGCATAGAGCGTCCGTTCAGGTCCGCAAAAAAAAAAAAAAAACCTGACAGGCGGACCTGAATAAGTCCGCCTGTGTGAAAGGGGCCTAATGGATTACTTTAATTTTCCTTCTCTGGCTTGGGAGTGCTTTTAAAGCAGAGTTCTAGCTTCTGAAAAAAAAATTTTTTTTAAGTTGGCAGCTACAAATACTGTAGCCTGCTGACTTTTATAATAAAGACAATTGCCTGTCCAGGGATCCTGCGATGTCGGGGCCCCGAAGCTGATTTGTTAATCGGCTCCGGGGCAGGCACCAGCATTACAACCAAGTGAAACCGGCGCTTTCTGAATGGCCCCATTGTTTTCACACACCCACATGTACATACGTGTCGAAGGCAGCGGAGGGGGGGAGGGACCGATGCAGATGGTGAAAAGACGTACCTCGTCGGGGAGTAGGGGTTGCGAAATTGAGGCATCGCAATTCGGCTGTCCCCGATGCGGCGTCGATGCATGCGACCGGGAAAATCGATCACCGGGATGATGCCCGCTGCTGCAGGCATCATCCCAGTACCGTTTTTAGAGCGGGCGGTCGGCTCTTCAGTGAGGACAACCGATGCGGCTAAAAGACAGTATTCAGAATCGTCGTTTTTGACAATCTGAATACTTTGAAGTTCAAAGGAGGGATTTGGGGTCTTTAGACCCCGATCCCTCCATAAAGAGTACCTGTCACCACGTATTACTGTCACAAGGGATGTTTGCATTCCTTGTGACTGCAATAAAAGTGATGAAACATTATTTTTATTTTAAAGCGCCCCTGTCCCCGTGAGTTCGCGCAGCAAAGAAAACACATACTTAAGTCGCGCCTGCATATGTAAATGGAGATCAAATCGCACATGTGAGGTATTGCCGCGATCGTCGGAGCAAGAGAAATAATTCTAGCACTAGACCTGTAACTTTAACCTGGTAACAGTTCATTTATTTTTTATTTTTTTTAAAGCGTCGCCTATGGAGATTTTTAGGTACCGTAGTTTGTCGCCATTCCACGAGTGCGCAAAAAGACTCACCTGTCCCACAATCCAGCGACGTGGCCACCCGAACCCTCCATTCTCGCCAGCGTCTGTCCATGGCGCTGGCAATACTACTGTAGGCATCCGGCTGTGACAGCTTGCAGCTTCACAGCCAGGTGCGCTGTCCTGCATAGCTGGGCAATCTTCTGGGACCTGAGATGTGTCCCAGGAGATTGCAGGGCGGAAGGGCCGCCTAGGCGGCCCAAGCGGAAGTGGGAGCTCGTCATTAATCGTGATGCATCGCAGAATCAAAACGCTTACCAAATAATCGGAATCGAATCGTGAGACCAGTGAAGATGCGCACCCCTAGCGGGGAGAAGACGGAAGTCCTGCAGGAAACCAATACAAAATGACAAAACAACAAACGAGGGGGGATGGGGTGCTCAATTTGATTTAAGACCTAGTTTCAAATTTGCCTGGAACTTCGCTTTAAGGATGCTAGAGAACTATATGCAAAATGGAAGAAAGTTATAAATTCAGATACTTCTCCCTTTTAATAAATTCAGCTTCTAAATTTTGTATTGCTTAACCACTTAAGCCCCGGACCATTTGGTAGCTAAAGGACCAGAGGTGAATTCAGAATTTTGCACTGCGCTGCTTTAACTGTAAATTGTGCGGACATGCAATGTTGTACCCAAACGAAATTTGCGTCCTTTTCTTCCCACAAATAGAGCTTTCTTTTAATGGTATTTGATTGCCTCTGCGATTTTTTTTTTTTTTTTTTTTTGCGATATAAACGGAAAGAGACCGAAAATTTTGAAAAAAAATATTTTCTACTTTTTGTTATAAGAAAAATCGAATAAACTCAATTTTAGTCATACATTTAGGCCAAAATGTATTCAGCCACATGTCTTTAGTAAAAAAAATGTCAATAAGCGTATATTTATCGGTTTGCGCAAAAGTTATAGCGTTTACAAACTAGGGTATATTTTCTGGAATTTACACAGCTTTTAATTTATGACTGCCTATCTCATTTCTTGAGGTGCTAAAATGACAGGGCAGTACAAAACCCCCCCAAATGACCCCATTTTAGAAAGTAGACACCCCAAGGAAATTGCTGAGAGGCATGTTGAGCCCATTGAATTTTTTTTTTTTTTGTCCCAAGTGATTGAATAATGACAAAAAAAATTACAAAATTACAAAAAGTTGTCACTAAATGATATATTGCTCACACATGCCATGGTTATATGTGGAATTGCACCCCAAAATACATTCTGCTGCTTCTCCTGAGTACAGGGATACCACATGTGTGGGACTTTTTGGGAGCCTAGCCACGTACGGGACCCCGGAAACCAAGCACCGCCTTCAGGATTTCTAAGGGCGCAAATTTTTGATTTCACTCCTCACTACCTATCACAGTTTTGAAGGCCATAAAATGCCAAAATAGCACAAAACCCCCCCAAATGACCCCATTTTGGAAAGTAGACACCCCAAGCTGTTTGCTGAGAGGCATGGTGAGTATTTTACAGCTCTCATTTGTTTTTGAAAATGAGGAAAACATTTTTTTTTTCTTTTTTTTTTTTTTCTTTTTTTTTTTTCAATTTTCAAAACTTTGTGACAAAAAGCGAGATCTGCAAAATACTCACAATACCTCTCAGCAAATAGCTTGGGGTGTCTACTTTCCAAAATGGGGTCATTTGGGGGGGTTTTGTGCCATCTGGGCATTCCATGGCCTCCGAAACTGTGATAGGCAGTGAGAAGTGAAATCAAAAATTGACACCCTTAGAAAGCCTGAAGGCGGTGCTTGGTTTTTGGGGTCCCGTACGCGACTAGGCTCCCAAAAAGTCTCACACATGTGGTATCCCCGTACTCAGGAGAAGCAACAATGTATTTTGGGGTGTAATTCCACATATGCCCATGGCATGTTTGAGCAATATATCATTTAGTGACAACTTTGTGCAAAAAAAAAAAAAAAAAATTGTATTTTTTCCGCAACTTGTGTCAACATATAAAATATTCCATGGACTCGACATGCCTCTCAGTATATAGCTTGGGGTGTCTACTTTCCAAAATTGGGTCATTTGGGGGGGTTTTTGAACTGTTCTGGCATTTTATACACAACATTAGGAAGCTTACATCCACTCTTCTAACCACTTGAAGACAAAGCCCTTTTTGACACTTTTTGTTTACATGAAAACATATTTTTTTTTGCAGGAAAATTATGTTGAACCCCCAAACATTATATATATTTTTAAAGCAAAGGCCCTACAGAATAAAATGGTGGGTGTTGCATTTTTTTTTCCTACACAGTATTTGCGCAGCGATTTTTCAAACGCATTTTTTTGGGGAAAAAATACACTTTTTTTAATTTTAATGCACTAAAACTCACTATATTGCCCAAATGTTTGATGACATAAAAAAGATGATCTTAGGCCGAGTACATAGATACCAAACACGACATGCTTTAAAATTTCGCACAAACGCGCATTGACGACAAACTACATACATTTTTAAAAGCCTTTAAAAGCATTTACAGGTTACCCCGTTAGATTTACAGAGGAGGTCTACTGCTAAAATTACTGCCCTCGATCTGACCTTGGCGGTGATACCTCACATGCATGGTGCAATTGCTGTTTACATATGACGCCAGACCGACGCTTGCGTTCGCCATTGGGCAAGGGCAGGACAGGGGTGCTTTTTTTTTTATTTTATTAATTTTTTCTTTTTTATTTTATTTTTAAACTGTTGCTTCCATATTTTATTTATTTTTTATCACTTTTATTGTTATCTCAGGGAATGTAAATATCCCCTATGATAGCAATAGGTAATGACAGGTACTCTTTTTTGAAAAAACTGGGGTCTATTGGACCCTAGATCTTTCCTCTGCCCTCAAAGCATCTGACCACACCAAGATCGGTGTGATAAAATGCTTTCCCAATTTCCCAATGGCGCTTTTTATATCCGGGGGGGGGGGACATTCCCTCCCACTGCTTGTAAAAGCAGTCCAGAGGCTAATTAGCCACTAGGATTGCTTTTACATGAAAGCCGGCCGCTGGCTGAAAAGAATGATACCAAGATGATACCTAAACCCGCAGGCATCATTCTGTTATAAACATTCAAAGTCCAGCAACATACCAGTACGTTGCTGGTCCTTGTTGGACATGTATTGTAATCTTTTTTTTCATGCAGCCTGTTGGCTGAACGAAAAAAAAAGATTGATCGGTGGGTATGCCCACCATTAGAATACCGCCCTTCATCCACCCACTTCTAATGATGGGCATACATGCACCATTTATATATGCCGAAGCATGGGGGCGTCTTCTCGCAGAAGTTATGCCGCACACACATGGTCAGACTTTTCCACGGGCAAGCCTCCGTCGGAATTTCGACCGTATATACGCGGCATTAGGAGCAAAATCGCTCCTCCGCTCCTGCTGCCCCAATGCTTCGGCATATATGCTTTTTTTTTTTTTAACTGTGGTGGTGAAATTACCTCCTACAGCACTGGAGTCGCAGGGATCAGGCCTGTCTCTGCGAACGCTGCAGTTATGTGTGTTGTGTTTTGCAAGTGACAGTGATCGATCGATACTGCACTTGGGTGGACTGGGCTGGACGGAGGGGCAAAACGCAGGTGCTAGCAGGTATCTGGGCTGATCCCGCTAACACTGCGTTTTTGGGAACCCTAAACTGCTGGGGACGCTAGTATAGATCTGATCAGATATTGATCTGTTCAGATACTATACCACTAAGGGAGGTGTATGCTTCACGTGTGGGTGTTAGCGTTACTGGCACTAACCTGACGCTGCCTGGGGTGTGACGCAGACCCTCTCTGACGCTAAAACCTAACTGATATCACCCGCCGGGCGATCAGGGGGTTAAACCTTTATTGGGTTATATACAGCGGGTGCCCTGACACTGTAAAAAGCAAACTAACCAGCGTCACCCGTAACACTTGTATGATGATCACTGGTGAAAGGGTTAACTAGGGGCAATTAGGGGGTTAAAACCTTTATTAGGTAATATATGGGGGTACCTGACGCTATATAAAAACCTGACGGCGAACCTAAAAAAAAATTACTGGCTACCTATCGGCATCACCGACACTAAGACAACGATCATAAAAACGATTGCTTAGCGACAGTGGTGATAGGGGGTGAAAGGGTTACCTGGGGGGCGATCAGGGGGTTAAACCTTTATTAGATAATATATGGGGGTACCTGACGCTATAAAAACCTGCGGCGAACCTAAAAAAATTACTGGCTACCGATCAGCATCACCGACGCTAAGACATCGATCAGAAAAATGATTGCTTAGTGACAGTGGTGATAGGGGGTGAAAGGGTTATCTGGGGGTTGATCAGGGGGTTACACCTTTATTGGGGGGGGTTAGGGGGCTACACTGGACCTAAAACTAAATGTGGTGACACTTTTACAGTCACAAATGTCACTGATTGCAGTGACCATTTATTTAGTGATCACTGCAATCAGTGACACTGTGACTGGGGGGTGATCTGGGGGGGGCGATTTATGTGCCCTGGTGTCAGTGTAGTGTTGTGTGTACTAACCTGGCATCTTCTCCTGTACGGCGCTCGGTATATGTGAGCGCCCCAGGAGAGATGACATCACTTCCTCCTTCCTGGCAGGCAGGGGAAGCTCTCTCATTCGCCGGGAGCGATCGAGAGGGGGTGGCCGGAATCGAACGGCCGTCCCCTCATGCCGGATCGCTCCCGAAGGTAAAACGACCGCTCACTGTAAAGAAGGGGGGTCCGATCGGACCCCCCAACTATACAAAGGCAATCACGTACATATACGTGATTCTGCCTGTCGGTGCCATTCTGCTGACGTATATTTACAGTGGGCGGTCGTTAAGTGGTTAAAGTGGTTGTAAAGCCTCAAGGTTTTCCACCTTCTATGCATGAAGGTGAAACCTTCTGTGCTGAAGCTTCGCCCCCCCCCCAGCCCAGATGTCAATCGCATTCAGTATCATGGGGGGACTCTGAGTCCTGCTGTCTGTCAATGGACGCAGCAGCAAGATTCAGGAGCAAGCCTGTGTGGTTGCCCCCAGGGAATGAGGCTTTCCATGGGGGGCACCCCATGAAGATGGCCCAGGATCCCCAGCAGGGGTACCCCAGAAGAGCATCGGGGCTGCAATCGTTTTGCATAGAGCAAGTATAGGCATGTTTTTTGTTTTTTTGTAAAAAAATTATAAAAATGGGTTTACAACCCCTGTAACCTTGCTATACAACAAAAAGGTTCTCAATGAGGCTCGGTCTTTTGAATGAAACTTCTCTCCTTACTAAAATGTTTAGATGCTGGGTGGTAATGTAGGAGGATACATGCTCTCCTATACGTGGAAGCACTGGGTATGTTCTGTGGCATAATGGTGGGGGAAGTGAAGTCAAGAGTATACTTTGTAGAGGTTTTTCGTAGAGGCTGTACAATTTTACTCTGAATACGGTAGTGATTTGTAATGTAAAGCAGTCCCGATCCTTTTCTCGGGTCCCCTGCTGGCACTCTGAGCTCCTCCCCCCTCGTAGAGTGGCCCCTCTACTGTTCCACGTGTGAGATGGGAAGTGTGGTGCAGCTGAAACCCAGCACTGTACTGTATGTAGCTGAAGCTACTTGCATTACATATGGTGCTTAGAGCCAGTGCAGCACTTGGTGAAGGAAATAGTTTGTTTGGACCAGCTTGTTCCAAACAAACTATTTTAAAGTCACAGAAAACCTAGAGATCAGCTTTGATTTAAAACCATGCATACAGCATTGATTTGATACTACGCCTGCAAAAATCTTTTGCATAAGTCAGTGTGAACTTGTTGTTTTATAATGCTTCTTTGCAGAAGGATTTATACTAGGGCTGCAACTAACGATTATTTTCATAACCGATTAGTTGGCCAATTGTTTTGATCAAATCATTAAAAAAAAGTGCCTTTTTTTTTCAATGATGGGGCACTATTCCTCCCGGGAACACCAATGATGGGGCACTATTCCTCCCGGGAACACCAATGATGGGGCACTATTCCTCCCGGGAACACCAATGATGGGGCACTATTCCTCCCGGGAACACCAATGATGGGGCACTATTCCTCCCGGGAACACCAATGATGGGGCACTATTCCTCCCGGGAACACCAATGATGGGGCACTATTCCTCCCGGGAACACCAATGATGGGGCACTATTCCTCCCGGGAACACCAATGATGGGGCACTATTCCTCCCGGGAACACCAATGATGGGGCACTATTCCCCCCCCCCGGAACACCAATGATGGGGCACTATTTCCCCCTCCCCCCGGGAACACCAATGATGGGGCACTATTTCCCCCCCCCCCGGGAACACCAATGATGGGGCACTATTTCCCCCTCCCCCCCCGGAACACCAATGATGGGGCACTATTTCCCCCTCCCCCCCCCCGGAACACCAATGATGGGGCACTATTTACCCCTCCCCCCGGGAACACCAATGATGGGGCACTATTTCCCCCCCCCCCGGGAACACCAATGATGGGGCACTATTTCCTCCTTCCCCCCCCCCGGGAACACCAATGATGGGGCACTATTTCCCCCCCCCCCCGGGAACACCAATGATGGGGCACTATTTCGCCCTCCCCCCCGGGAACACCAATGATGGGGCACTATTTCGCCCTCCCCCCCGGGAACACCAATGATGGGGCACTATTTCCCCCTCCCCCCGGGAATACCAGTGATGGGGCACTATTTCCCCCTCCCCCCGGGAACACCAATGATGGGGCACTATTTCCCCCCCCCCCGGGAACACCAATGATGGGGCACTATTTCCCCCTCCCCCCCCCCCGGGAACACCAATGATGGGGCACTATTTCCCCCTCCCCCCCCCCCCGGGAACACCAATGATGGGGCACTATTTCCCCCTCCCCCCCGGGAACACCAATGATGGGGCACTATTTCCCCCTCCCCCCCCCGGGAACACCAATGATGGGGCACTATTTCCCCCTCCCCCGGGAACACCAATGATGGGGCACTATTTCCCCCTCCCCCGGAACACCAATGATGGGGCACTATTTCCCCCTCCCCCGGGAATACCAGTGATGGGGCACTATTTCCCCCCCTCCCCCCGGGAATACCAGAGATGGGGCACTATTTACCCCTCCCCCCGGGAACACCAATGATGGGGCACTATTTACCCCTCCCCCCCGGGAACACCAACTATGGGGCACTATTTACCCCTCCCCCCCGGGAACACCAATGATGGGGCACTATTTACCCCTCCCCCCCGGGAACACCAATGATGGGGCACTATTTACCCCTCCCCCGGGAACACCAATGATGGGGCACTATTTCCCCCTCCCCCCCGGGAACACCAATGATGGGGCACTATTTCCCCCTCCCCCCGGGAACACCAATGATGGGGCACTATTTCCCCCTCCCCCCCGGGAACACCAATGATGGGGCACTATTTCCCCCTCCCCCCGGGAACACCAATGATGGGGCACTATTTCCCCCTCCCCCCGGGAACACCAATGATGGGGCACTATTTCCCCCTCCCCCCGGGAACACCAATGATGGGGCACTATTTCCCCCTCCCCCCCGGAACACCAATGATGGGGCACTATTCCCCCTCCCCCCCCGGGAACACCAATGATGGGGCACTATTTCCCCCTCCCCCGGGAACACCAATGATGGATGGGGCACTATTTCCCCCTCCCCCGGAACACCAATGATGGGGCACTATTTCCCCCTCCCCCGGAACACCAATGATGGGGCACTATTTCCCCCTCCCCCCCGGGAATACCAGTGATGGGGCACTATTTCCCCCTCCCCCCCGGGAATACCAGTGATGGGGCACTATTTCCCCCTCCCCCGGGAACACCAATGATGGGGCACTATTTCCCCCTCCCCCCGGGAACACCAATGATGGGGCACTATTTCCCCCTCCCCCCCCGGAACACCAATGATGGGGCACTATTTCCCCCCCCCGGAACACCAATGATGGGGCACTATTCCCCCCCCCCCGGAACACCAATGATGGGGCACTATTCCCCCCCCCGGAACACCAATGATGGGGCACTATTCCCCCCCCCCCCGGGAACACCAATGATGGGGCACTATTTCCCCCTCCCCCGGGAACACCAATGATGGGGCACTATTTCCCCCTCCCCCCCGGGAACACCAATGATGGGGCACTATTTCCCCCTCCTCCCTCCCCCCCGGGAACACCAATGATGGGGCACTATTTCCCCCTCCTCCCCCCCCCCCGGGAACACCAATGATGGGGCACTATTTCCCCCTCCCCCGGAACACCAATGATGGGGCACTATTTCCCCCTCCCCCGGAACACCAATGATGGGGCACTATTTCCCTCCCCCCGGGAATACCAGTGATGGGGCACTATTTCCCCCCCTCCCCCCGGGAATACCAGTGATGGGGCACTATTTCCCCCCCTCCCCCCGGGAATACCAATGATGGGGCACTATTTACCCCTCCCCCCGGGAACACCAATGATGGGGCACTATTTCCTCCTTCCCCCTCCCCCCCGGGAACACCAATGATGGGGCACTATTTCCCCCTCCCCCCGGGAACACCAATGATGGGGCACTATTTCGCCCTCCACCGGAACACCAATGATGGGGCACTATTTCCCCCTCCCCCCGGGAATACTAGTGATGGGGCACTATTTCCCCCTCCCCCGGGAATACCAGTGATGGGGCACTATTTCCCCCTCCCCCTGGGAACACCAATGATGGGGCACTATTTAACCCTCCCCCCCCGGGAACACCAATGATGGGGCACTATTTACCCCTCCCCCCCGGGAACACCAATGATGGGGCACTATTTCCCCCTCCCCCCCCGGGAACACCAATGATGGGGCACTATTTCCCCCTCCCCCACCCCCGGGAACACCAATGATGGGGCACTATTTCCCCCTCCCCCGGAACACCAATGATGGGGCACTATTTCCCCCTCCCCCGGGAATACCAGTGATGGTGCACTATTTCCCCCCCCCCTCCCCCCGGGAATACCAGAGATGGGGCACTATTTCCCCCCCCCCCCGGGAACACCAATGATGGGGCACTATTTACCCCTTCCCCCCCCGGGAACACCAATGATGGGGCACTATTTCCCCCTCCCCCCCGGGAACACCAATGATGGGGCACTATTTACCCCTCCCCCCCGGGAACACCAATGATGGGGCACTATTTACCCCTCCCCCCCGGGAACACCAATGATGGGGCACTATTTCCCCCTCCCCCCCCCGGGAACACCAATGATGGGGCACTATTTACCCCTCCCCCCCGGGAACACCAATGATGGGGCACTATTTACCCCTCCCCCCGGGAACACCAATGATGGGGCACTATTTCCCCCTCCCCCCCCCCCGGGAACACCAATGATGGGGCACTATTTCCCCCTCCCCCCCCGGGAACACCAATGATGGGGCACTATTTCCCCCTCCCCCCCGGGAACACCAATGATGGGGCACTATTTACCCCTCCCCCCCGGGAACACCAATGATGGGGCACTATTTCCCCCTCCCCCGGGAACACCAATGATGGGGCACTATTTCCGCCTTCCCCCCCCCCCCCCCCCCGGGAACACCAATGATGGGGCACTATTTCCCCCTCCCCCCGGGAACACCAATGATGGGGCACTATTTCGCCCTCCACCGGAACACCAATGATGGGGCACTATTTCCCCCTCCCCCCGGGAATACTAGTGATGGGGCACTATTTCCCCCTCCCCCTGGGAACACCAATGATGGGGCACTATTTAACCCTCCCCCCCCCGGGAACACCAATGATGGGGCACTATTTAACCCTCCCCCCCGGGAACACCAATGATGGGGCACTATTTCCCCCTCCCCCCGGGAACACCAATGATGGGGCACTATTTCCCCCTCCCCCACCCCCGGGAACACCAATGATGGGGCACTATTTCCCCCTCCCCCGGAACACCAATGATGGGGCACTATTTCCCCCTCCCCCGGGAATACCAGTGATGGTGCACTATTTCCCCCCCCCCTCCCCCCGGGAATACCAGAGATGGGGCACTATTTCCCCCCCCCCCCCCGGGAACACCAACGATGGGGCACTATTTACCCCTCCCCCCCCCGGGAACACCAATGATGGGGCACTATTTACCCCTCCCCCCCCCCCCGGGAACACCAATGATGGGGCACTATTTACCCCTCCCCCCCCGGGAACACCAATGATGGGGCACTATTTACCCCTCCCCCCCCCCGGGAACACCAATGATGGGGCACTATTTCCCCCCCCCCCCGGGAACACCAATGATGGGGCACTATTTCCCCCTCCCCCCCCCCCCCGGGGAACACCAATGATGGGGCACTATTTCCCCCTCCCCGGAATACCAATGATGGGGCACTATTTCCCCCTCCCCGGAACACCAATGATGGGGCACTATTTCCCCCTCCCCGGAACACCAATGATGGGGCACTATTTCCCCCTCCCCGGAATACCAATGATGGGGCACTATTTCCCCCTCCCCGGAACACCAATGATGGGGCACTATTTCCCCCTCCCCCGGAACACCAATGATGGGGCACTATTTCCCCCTCCCCCCCAGGAATACCAGTGATGGGGCACTATTTCCCCCTCCCCCCGGGAATACCAGTGATGGGGCACTATTTCCCCCCCTCCCCCGGGAATACCAGTGATGGGGCACTATTCCCCCCCTCCCCCCGGGAACACCAATGATGGGGCACTATTTCCCCCTCCCCCCCCGGGAACACCAATGATGGGGCACTATTTCCCCCTCCCCCCCCGGGAACACCAATGATGGGGCACTATTTCCCCCGGGAACACCAATGATGGGGCACTATTTCCCCCCCCCCGGGAACACCAATGATGGGGCACTATTTCCCCCTCCCCCCCCCCGGAACACCAATGATGGGGCACTATTTCCCCCTCCCCCCCCGGAACACCAATGATGGGGCACTATTTCCCCCTCCCCCCGGGAACACCAATGATGGGGCACTATTTCCCCCTCCCCCCGGGAACACCAATGATGGGGCACTATTTCCCCCTCCCCCCGGGAACACCAATGATGGGGCACTATTTCCCCCTCCCCCCGGGAACACCAATGATGGGGCACTATTTCCCCCTCCCCCCCGGGAACACCAATGATGGGGCACTATTTCCCCCTCCCCCCCGGGAACACCAATGATGGGGCACTATTTCCCCCTCCCCCCCCCCCCCGGGAACACCAATGATGGGGCACTATTTCCCCCTCCCCCCCCGGGAACACCAATGATGGGGCACTATTTCCCCCTCCCCCCCCGGGAACACCAATGATGGGGCACTATTTCCCCCTCCCCCCCGGGAACACCAATGATGGGGCACTATTTCCCCCTCCCCCGGAACACCAATGGTGGGGCACTATTTCCCCCTCCCCCGGAACACCAATGATGGGGCACTATTTCCCCCTCCCCCGGAACACCAATGATGGGGCACTATTTCCCCCTCCCCCGGAACACCAATGATGGGGCACTATTTCCCCCTCCCCCGGAACACCAATGATGGGGCACTATTTCCCCCTCCCCCGGAACACCAATGATGGGGCACTATTTCCCCCTCCCCCCCGGGAACACCAATGATGGGGCACTATTTCCCCCTCCCCCCCGGGAACACCAATGATGGGGCACTATTTCCCCCTCCCCCCCCGGGAACACCAATGATGGGGCACTATTTCCCCCTCCCCCCCCGGGAACACCAATGATGGGGCACTATTTCCCCCTCCCCCGGAACACCAATGATGGGGCACTATTTCCCCCCTCCCCCGGAACACCAATGATGGGGCACTATTTCCCCCTCCCCCGGAACACCAATGATGGGGCACTATTTCCCCCTCCCCCGGAACACCAATGATGGGGCACTATTTCCCCCTCCCCTGGAACACCAATGATGGGGCACTATTTCCCCCCTCCCCCCGGGAATACCAGTGATGGGGCACTATTTCCCCCTCCCCTGGAACACCAATGATGGGGCACTATTTCCCCCCTCCCCCCGGGAATACCAGTGATGGGGCACTATTTCCCCCCTCCCCCCGGGAATACCAGTGATGGGGCACTATTTCCCCCCTCCCCCCGGGAATACCAGTGATGGGGCACTATTTCCCCCCCCCTCCCCCCGGGAATACCAGTGATGGGGCACTATTTCTCCCCCCGGGAATACCAGTGATGGGGCACTATTTCTCCCCCCGGGAATACCAGTGATGGGGCACTATTCCCCCCCCCCGAGAACACCAATGATGGGGCACTATTTACCCCTCCCCCCGGGAACACCAATGATGGGGCACTATTTCCCCCCCCCGGAACACCAATGATGGGGCACTATTCCCCTCCCCCGGAACACCAATGATGGGGCACTATTTCCCCCTCCCCCGGAACACCAATGATGGGGCACTATTTCCCCCTCCCCCGGAACACCAATGATGGGGCACTATTTCCCCCTCCCCCGGAACACCAATGATGGGGCACTATTTCCCCCCTCCCCCCGGGAATACCAGTGATGGGGCACTATTTCCCCCCTCCCCCCGGGAATACCAGTGATGGGGCACTATTTCCCCTCCCCTCCCCCCGGGAATACCAGTGATGGGGCACTATTTCTCCCCCCGGGAATACCAGTGATGGGGCACTATTTCTCCCCCCGGGAATACCAGTGATGGGGCACTATTCCCCCCCCCCCGAGAACACCAATGATGGGGCACTATTTACCCCTCCCCCCGGGAACACCAATGATGGGGCACTATTTCCCCCCCCCGGAACACCAATGATGGGGCACTATTCCCCTCCCCCGGAACACCAATGATGGGGCACTATTTCCCCCTCCCCCGGAACACCAATGATGGGGCACTATTTCCCCCTCCCCCGGAACACCAATGATGGGGCACTATTTCCCCCTCCCCCGGAACACCAATGATGGGGCACTATTTCCCCCTCCCCCGGAACACCAATGATGGGGCACTATTTCCCCCTCCCCCGGGAATACCAGTGATGGGGCACTATTTCCCCTCCCCCCCGGGAATACCAGTGATGGGGCACTATTTCCCCTCCCCCCGGGAATACCAGTGATGGGGCACTATTCCCCCCCCCCCGGGAATACCAGTGATGGGGCACTATTCCCCCCCCCGTGAATACCAGTGATGGGGCACTATTCCCTCCCCCCGGGAACACCAATGATGGGGCACTATTTACCCCTCCCCCCGGAACACCAATGATGGGGCACTATTTACCCCTCCCCCCGGAACACCAATGATGGGGCACTATTTACCCCTCCCCCGGAACACCAATGATGGGGCACTATTTCCCCCTCCCCCGGAACACCAATGATGGGGCACTATTTCCCTCCCTCCCCCCGGGAATACCAGTGATGGGGCACTATTTCCCCCCCCCTCCCCCCGGGAATACCAGTGATGGGGCACTATTTCTCCCCCCGGGAATACCAGTGATGGGGCACTATTCCCCCCCCCCCCGAGAACACCAATGATGGGGCACTATTTACCCCTCCCTCCGGGAACACCAATGATGGGGCACTATTTCCCCCCCCCGGAACACCAATGATGGGGCACTATTTCCCCCTCCCCCGGAACACCAATGATGGGGCACTATTTCCCCCTCCCCCGGAACACCAATGATGGGGCACTATTTCCCCCTCCCCCGGAACACCAATGATGGGGCACTATTTCCCCCTCCCCCGGAACACCAATGATGGGGCACTATTTCCCCCTCCCCCGGAACACCAATGATGGGGCACTATTTCCCCCTCCCCCGGAACACCAATGATGGGGCACTATTTCCCCCTCCCCCCGGAACACCAATGATGGGGCACTATTTCCCCCTCCCCCGGAACACCAGTGATGGGGCACTATTTCCCCTCCCCCCGGGAATACCAGTGATGGGGCACTATTTCCCCTCCCCCCGGGAATACCAGTGATGGGGCACTATTCCCCCCCCGGGAATACCAGTGATGGGGCACTATTCCCCCCCCCCCCGGGAATACCAGTGATGGGGCACTATTCCCCCCCCCCGTGAATACCAGTGATGGGGCACTGTTCCCTCCCCCCGGGAACACCAATGATGGGGCACTATTTACCCCTCCCCCCGGAACACCAATGATGGGGCACTATTTACCCCTCCCCCCCGGAACACCAATGATGGGGCACTATTTACCCCGGAACACCAATGATGGGGCACTATCTCCCCCCCCGGAACACCAATGATGGGGCACTATCTCCCCCCCCCCCGGGAACACCAATGACGGGGCACTATTTCCCCCCCCCCGGGAACACCAATGACGGGGCACTATTTCCCCCCCCCCCCCCCCCCGGGAACACCAATGACGGGGCTCTATTTCCCCCTCCCCGGAACACCAATGATGGGGCTCTATTTTCCCCTCCCCCGGAACACCAATGATGGGGCACTATTTCCCCCTCCCCCCGGGAATACCAGTGATGGGGCACTATTTCCCCCTCCCCCCGGGAATACCAGTGATGGGGCACTATTTCCCCCTCCCCCCGGGAATACCAGTGATGGGGCACTATTTCCCCCCCCCCCTCCCCCCGGGAATACCAGTGATGGGGCACTATTTCCCCCCCCCCTCCCCCCGGGAATACCAGTGATGGGGCACTATTTCCCCCCCCTCCCCCCGGGAATACCAGTGATGGGGCACTATTTCCCCCCCCTCCCCCCGGGAATACCAGTGATGGGGCACTATTTCCCCCCCCCTCCCCCCGGGAATACCAGTGATGGGGCACTATTTCCCCCCCCTCCCCCCGGGAATACCAGTGATGGGGCACTATTTCCCCCCCCCCCCCTCCCCCCGGGAATACCAGTGATGGGGCACTATTTCCCCCCCCCTCCCCCGGGAATACCAGTGATGGGGCACTATTTCCCCCCCTCCCCCCGGGAATACCAGTGATGGGGCACTATTCCTCAGCCCCCCCCCCCCCAGAAATACTTATGATCATGGGGCACTTACCAGCTTTCTACACAGGATTCTAACACTGGAACAGAGGTGGGCTTGGCAGGGAGGATGGTGTGTGCCGTTAGACCAACTAATCGATAATGAAAATCGTTGACAACGATTTTCATTTTCGATTTTATCGATTAATCGTTTCAGCTCTAGTCTATACTGCATGCTGTTTTGTCATGTGAATTGCACAAAGTAACAGCTGACATTGCTTTCATATCGCTCTATTTTATTTCTCATAGGATGCCTATAGAGCTACGTCAGATGGACATAATGTTACGGAGGATCCCGCTTCAAAAGTGTCTGTAGAGGAAAAATTTTCTTTGTTGGCGTCTCCAGTGGCTAACCCTTTAAACAGCTTATTGGAACAGTCTGATGTGGAACATGGAAACCTAAGCGTGAAAGAAAAACTCAGTTTCCCGCTATCAAAATGTGATTTCAATCTTGTACTTGAAGATTCAATGGATCATGGTGATAGCATGGGTGAACTGGAAAGTGTTATGGAGACCTCGGTGGCTCAAGATAACACCCCTATGCTTGTTTTGGATGATTCCCTTGAGAATATGAGTCAGGAAGATGTTGAAAGTGAAAATAAAGCTGTAAGTGAAGAAATGGTACATTCCATACCCAACCTTGGAGACAGTCCTGAAATAGGCCAGAAGTTTAAACATAACACAAATTATGCAAATTTACATCAAAAGGATGTTCAGCTAAATGCCATGGATACGGAGGAGGAGGAGGAGATATTTAATACTGGTCGCCGCCGAAAAGTTGTAAGGAGAATCTCCTCTGAAAGTGAGGAGGAAACTTCTGGGTTCCTTGCTGAGGAAAATGAGAGCATGTATTCACCTTTTAAAAGCCCTTCAGCCAAAGGGCTAAGTGCTTCAACACCTAAGTTTGACAGATCTATTTCTGCCAAACTGATCTCTCCCACCAGAACCCCTATGAGACGCAGATCTATTGCTTCCAGGAGATCTCTTATTGACATTGCTGTAGAGGAAGCTACAGACCTAGAAGAAAGCATGGTTGATGCCAGCAAGGAAAGTAGTGAGGAGGGGGAGGATGAAATTGTTGAAGATGAAGCTCAAGAAGCCAAAGAAGAGCATGTATCTACAGAAAAAGAACCTGCAGGAGAGACGCTACCTGAAGGCGAAAGCGTATTGTCATCAGGTGAAGAATATGACTCTGATAGCTTTGTTGGAACCTCTGCAAATGAACAAGAATCCATAGAGGAGTCTACTACTGGTGAAGTGGAACTCCTTACCGATGAACAAGTTGACTGTCTGGCTCAAGATACTGAAGTGGTTCCAGCAAAGCACCCATGCATTAAAGATAATTTTGACACCCTGGTACAACGTGGCAAAGTACTTAAAGATGGTGGCAATGTGAAAGAAGCTCTAAACTGTTTTTTGAAAGCACTTGACATTAAATCGGATGACCCTGAAGTTATGATGCTTACTTTGAATCTGTACAGGAAGATAACTTAACTATTTAACAATGGGAGACAGCCAGAAGATCTCTAAATGGACAAAATGTGCTCATCTTGATAACTAACTGACCCAAATTGAGCTAAAAACTATTCTATAATTCCAGAGGCCAATGGAAACTACAGTTTCTTAGATCTTTGTAGTTTCTATCAGTATCCAAATAATATTTGGTAATGGTAACCGAGTGCACCAGCTCTTGCTATTTTTTTTTTTTAAATACCGTATATACTCGAATATATAAGCCGAGTTTTCAGCACATTTTTTTTTTGTGCTGAAAATGCCCCCCTCGGCTTATTCTCGAGTCACCTTTTTGCGCCTGATCTCCCGGAATTTGGGGACCCAGTGCCGGCCGTAGGTCCAAACTTGGCACACATGTAGCCCCACTCTTCCTCTACAAGTGTTTACAAAGCTGGGAACCCTTTCCATAGACTCCCATGTTAAATGGTAATTTCTCTGGTGACTTTGGGGACCCGGTACCGGCCGGCCGTAGGTCCCCTGGACCCGGAATTTGGCACACATTTAGCCCAATTTCTTCTCTACAAGTGTGCAAAGTTTGGGTGACCTAGCGCTGGGGAGCACCGATTTTTTTTTTTTTTTTTTTTTTTTTTCAAATCCGGGCACCCCTTTGATAGACTCCCATGTTAAACATCAGTCTAGTCATGGGCACAGCGAGGCATGCACATGGACACAGTGGGTCATGCAGATAGACATCCCCCCCCCCCTCAGGCTTATACTCGCGTCAATAAGTTTTCCCATTTTTTTTGGTGGTAAAATTAGGTGCCTCAGCTTATACTCGAGTATATACGGTAAATAAAAATTGCTCTAAGTCACCAAAATGAGGCTAATACTATTCTTGGTGACAGACCCTCCACCTTCACTCTTATCTACACTCACCTCACTAAGTAGACTCCTGAGCTAACAGGTAGTCATAAAAGCGAATCCCGCACAACAGATGGGTAGCAGGTAAAATCAATAAGGTGGCTTTTCCTCAAACGATTCCGTCAGTGGGAACTTGGTGAGGTGAGCGTAGATAAGAGATCTGTCACCATATTACCTGCTGCTGTAGATCTTCTTTGTTCATCCTTTGGGACTTTAGTTTGCTTAATTTGTGGACTTTGATTTATTTTGCGCTGCATTCCTCTGTTATATCTTGTTTGGATCTTTGTGAAAATCTTGTGTTCAGCTTGCACCTTTCTGGGGGGGTACTATTTAATATTTTTGCGCTGATTGCATACCTTACTATAATCCTATTCTTGCAAATCCAGAGACTGGGTGCAGGGCCGGTACAGGGCGTGAGCTGTAAGGGCAGCTGGTGTGGGAGAGGGCGCCGAGTTGTCGGCAGCATGCAGAGAAATCTGGTCAGAGAATATTTAGGTTATGGCTCTACTCTATGCTACAGCCTGCCTAAAAACTGTGCTGAGGATGCACCCATACCTATGGCCTGCCTCCTCTCTACAATGGCAACCACGTCCTGTCAGAGGGAGAAGAATTCTCTCTCATGGGCATCATTTCTCATTCGACTAGCTGGATCGGGCTGTGGCACGGAGAGCTAGGTGGCTGGAGCAAGATAACACAATAGTGCAGTCCTGATCATTGCTTCCTGCCCCCTGCACACATCACCCAGCTTCTACCCTGCATGAAGATCTGAGGATGGATGTCAGTCTTCCATGTGAGTCCCCACTGCTCTGCCTTCCAAACTGTACCTGGCTCTGCTGTAAACCTGTCCTGTACTTTGCAGAGCAGGTTTACAATTCTTATATATGTGGGGAATATACTGTGACTTTTCAGTTAATGTTCTCTGCTGATCCATTTAGTGTGAGGAGAGAGGATCCAGTGCTTATCTAACTCCCTCCAGCTGTCTTCCATCATGAACACAGGATGTGTTTCACTAACAGCAGTGTACTTGCTGTAAAATATGCCTGATGTTCGCTGGGTGCAATGAAAAAAAAAATACCTGTCCCTATTAGCCCAGCCTCCTGTCAGTCTATTGAACCCTCCCCCTTTTCGCTAACCAGCAGTCATCACCGCGCCCCTCTACCTCTTCAGTCAGTGATGATATAGTGGTGATGGAACACAGCTGAATGTTTCTTCCTCTTTGCTCTTCATGTGTGGACATGGCAGTCAGTTCTCCTGATCTCCTTCAGTCATCCTCATCACAGCTCACTGCAAGCACAGGAAATGTGCAGAGCTGCTCTGTCAGCCCCACATTCCCAGCAAAGAGCTGAGGTGTTAGCATAGAGCTCTGTACATGTGCAGATTGGGGAAACATTGTTTCTGCAAGCTGCAAATACCATAGACATTGTTGGGAATCGGAGCCCCTTGATGCCCGTACTCTACATTTTTTTTCTGCTCCTGGCCCTTGCACTTTGTAATTTATCCTGTCCAGACAAGACAGAAGGTGATTAGTCATGCCCAACCTGGGGGGGGGGGGGCACAATTTTGGTATGTTCGCCCTGGGCACTGGGTGACCCATGTCCCGGCACTGACTGGGTGCAATGGCAAAAAAATGGCTTGTATCAATATGTAGAAAAGATATGGAAACAGTAACCGAGTGCACCAAATCTAAGGCTGGTCCTACATTGTACACTTTTTTATTTATTTCTTCTATAGTTTTGATAAATGTAAACACTTGCAATGTGTATATAATCAGGCAGGCCCTTGCACTACATAGTTAAAGGTAAATCCTAATGGGAATGGAATAAGAACATTGTATAAGGTATGGCCATCTTTATTTTCCTTCTGCATCCACAAATTGCAAATAACCATTCCATCCAGCAGTGCCTACTAAAGCACTGAGACCTAAGTCCAGGAGACACCGAGCTCCATCCCGAATTGGGTATGTGAGGGTGCTAATTACCTGCATCATAGAATAGGCCTGCTTAGTGGGTAGTGCTACTGATGTGATTGGGAGTCTGCCCCTGCTATAAAATCAGTAGTAGCACTTGCTTTGTGAATAGGACTGCTACATGATTCAGGTGATTGGCACACATCTTCTGTGAGGGTTGCATTGGTGCTTGGCATCTCATGGACTCTGCTCTTCTTAGTGGCCAGTGCTAGCTGGGCTAGTGGATTTAGATAGAGCTTAGGGCTCTTTCACATGGGCGGTCCTTAGCTTTGCCCAGCAGGGGATCGATCCACTGGAGTAGGCGGATGACAGGCCCATCTTGGCTCACTGTGCAGAGATGGACCTGTCAGCCCAGCTCTCCTCTGGGGAGTTCGGATGAAAACTGACCGCCTGTCTGTTTTTTTTTTTTATCTGATCTCATCCGATCCACCAGACGGATGGAAAATGGGGTCACCCTCCGTCTGGTTTTCACGGATCGGATAGCGGTGGGTGTCGGCAGATATGTCACCACTGACATCCGCCAATCCATAGGGCTGAATAGAGCATCCAATCAGGTCCGCCTGAAAAACTGACAGGCGGACCTGATCGGAAAGCCCATGTGAAAGGGGCCTTGCACTTGCTTTATGTAAAGCGGGAAATGTTCAACAGTAATGCAATGGTTTTACTTTTACATTTTTATTGATATCTGGTGCACTCTGTTACTAACAAGTTTCTTTCCAGTTTTTAGTAAATAGGTTGAAGTTTAGAAGTTTAGATAAAACCTTTATTTTCAAGGTTTGCTTTTATTTCATAGCTTAAAGTAGAAGGAAAGGCTAAGAACCCTACTATAAGATGTTGACTCATTGCCATGCTTAAAGTGGTAGTAAAGCCACATTTTGAAAACTTCCTGACAGGCAGTATATTTATTACCCTGTCAGTGTCCTCTGTCATAAAAGCTTCTACCTGCCTGTCGGCCTTCATGTGCACTGAGCCGGGCGTGCGCAGCTTGGTGTACATTAATGGCTCCTGATCTGTGCCACAACGATGCGACTTCTGCGCGCAGGAGTGATGTCCTCGCGGATTAGCCATTCAATTGGCTGAAGGCAGGAAGACTGGGTGATGATGAAAGTGCCCGGGACCTGCAGGATTCACCACACTGCAGCACCGGAGGGCTTATTTGCCATAATGTGCTAAATATCCTGTGCATACTAGCACATTATGGCATATACCTGCCCCATAAAAGTAAAAATGTGCCAGACTTTACTAACGCTTTAAATTTTAGCATAAATGATATGTAAATACGGTTTTGTTTTTTTCTATGCAGTCACATGACTTTAAAGCTCCAGTGTCTTTTTTGTGTTTAATGTGCGGCTGGTGGGAAAATTTCTAGAGCAGTGGATGTTGGCGGATGATGTCGCTGCTCTAGGTGATTCAGCCATGTTACCCCCTTCACGCTACACAAAGGAGCTGGAATTTAAAACTTTTATAGCACTTTTTGGTGTGCTCTGTTTCTTATGTGTATATGATGTTTTGTACTAATGGTTGTAATTCTTCCAGTTTTCATGAATTTGAAAATAAAAGTTGCTTAAAAAAAAATCTGTGGGTTTCTGTTCACATCTGTGCTGTGTGTAGTCATTCAGTGCGCACATAGCTTTTAGACTAGGGTCACATCTGTTCCAGTGGTGCCGCTACGGGATCCCACACAGATACCGACAGCCGCAATCGCCTACACAGCGAAATGCAGGACCCATGGATGGGTGGCATCATCCTAATTGTATGCCACCCACACTGAAAATTGCACCCGTACTGGGAACCTCGGTTTCCGTGCAGGCACTTCTTTCCTGCGGGGCACGGTAGCTCGAAGCCTCGCTCCTTTCCGCAGCGCCGTCATTGCAAGTGTGGGCACCCAACTGTGATGGCTTGCGGCTTTACAGCCGGGTGCGAATGCATGAGTCGCACTGCACTCTTAAGCCTCGTACACACGATCGGATTTCCAATGGACAAATCCATGGAATTTTGTGCGAAGGGCTATGAGCTTGTTCCGCATACCGACAGCAGAACTTTTTCATCCAACATAGACTAAACTACGTGGGTTTTTCTACTCTTTAACTTCTGCTAATGTCTGATGGTTAGCATTGGTTCGGAACATGCGTGTTTGTACTTTTGGATTTTATTCCGGCGGATTTGTGTACACACGATCGAATAATCCGACAGCACACATTTGTTGTCGGAAAATTTGAGAGCATGCTATCTCACATTTGTTGTCGGAAATTCCGACAACAATTGTCTGATGGAGCGTACAAACAGTCGGATTATCCAACAAAAACCCTGCCATCACACAATTGTCAGAAAATCCGATCATGTGTACGGGCCTTTAGTGCAGAGGGAGAGGTGGCGAGGTGAAGGAAGTGGGACGGGAAGTACCTGTCAAAACTAGGAACTCTGGGGGGGGAGGAACATTCACTTTAACCACTTCAATACAGGGCACTTGTACCCCCTTCCTGCCCAGACAAATTTCAGCTTTCAGTGCTCTCGCACTTTGCCAGTTACTCAGTCATGCAGCACTACCCAAACACGATTTTTAGATATATTTTCCACATAAATAGAGATTTCTTTTGGTGGTATTTAATCACCACTGGTGTGTGTGTGTGTTTTTTATTTATTTAATATATATATATTAAACTTTTTGTTTATTAGAAAAATTTGCAAATAGTTGTGCTCATAGGTTTACATACCCTGACAGAATTTATGATTTCTTGACCATTTTTCAGAGAATAGGAATAACACAAACTTCTTTCACTCATGGTTAGTATTTGGCTGAAGCCATTTATTATCAATCTACTGTGTTTACTCTTTTTAACCACTTCAATACTGGGCATTTTCACCCCCTTCCTGCCCAGGCCAATTTTCAGCTTTCAGCACTGTCACGCTTTGAATGACAATTGCGCGGTCGTATGACGTGGCTCCCAAACAAAATTGACGTCCTTTTTTTTCCCCCCACAAATAGAGCTGTCTTTTGGTGGTATTTGATCACCTCTCCTCCGGTTTTTATTTTTTGCACTATAAACCAGACTGACAATTTTGAAAACAGTATTTTTTACTGTTTGCTATAATAAACATCCCAATTTTCTCTTTTCGTCTATGGATGGACACAGCTCCTTACTACTTGACAGTTGGGTTATGTTCCTGTTCTATAGGAGAGGACTAGGCAGAACATGTTAGATATTTAATACATGTTACTTTAACAGAGTCGAACAGCCCCGCCCAGGGGGCGGTCCCTCTGTATATAACCCTCCACCCTGCAGCAGCAGCCTCAGTTTTTTTTTTCCTGCCTAGCAGAGGAGATGGACGTGGACGAGTCCTGAAGACATTTTTATTTTATTTTTAAGATCTATCAACTGCCAGCTGGGCATGACAGGCAGGATAATATAGATCCTTGTAGTCCGGCCATCGAGCATGTTGCAGTCCCTTGCAAATAGGCATCGGGTCTGTCACGACATACCCCATGACTCCAGGGGTGGCCGGTGAGCTTTTGCTCCAGGGTCCGCAATGACTGAGCTGCTTGCTTCTCTTTCACGGTGGACCGGGCCGACAGCTACTCCGTACCGCTCGGTTGTAGGCCTGTCAGGAACGCACCAGCAGGTACTCGTTTGGACGGGGTAAGTACAGTTCCACTGCCTAGGTGGGTGTGAACAGCTGGGCATTCCTGGGAAAGGGGGTTCTCATGTCCTCCCCTTCCCTGTTTTCTGTCTCCTTTTATCCCTTCTGCCCCAGCGGGGCTGGCTGCGACCGGCAGCGTACCTGTGGGGGGGCTCCGGGTCCCGGTGGGGGTCCATGTGGTGTCGTGGCCCGTTCCTCTGTGGGGGTGCTCTACTCCGGGGATGCCCATGCCTGGCCTTATCCACATCGTGGTGCTCGGGCGCCATTTTGACAGCGCTGGTGCCATTTTCAAGGTGTTATCTATTGCATTGTTTCCCATTGGTGGCCATTTTGCCGTGGCCGTGCTCTGGCGCAGTTGCTATTGCAGGCGGACATTTTCTTGTGGTCTCCGGCCTTTCCTGAGGCGTCGGGCGGCCATCTTTGGTGCAGTGTGGGCCTATAGTGCTGGCACCTCAAAACTTCCCTCACTGTTTCCACACACACTGCTTATAGAGCAGCATGGATATTGGTGATGCACAGTCTTGGTGTATAGAGGCGGGCAATGACGCTGAGCGGTCTCATTCTGGGCAGGTGTATCCCCTGGGTGAACCCCTGGTCGGTGCAGCATGGAGGGGGGGGGGGGACTTTGGTCATTAGTTTGACTAGTCCCTGAGAGCTTACTGTGTGACATGGAGTCAGTATCTGAGAGGCAGCAGCCAGTGCACCTGTGGCTTCCTGCCATATCCTGAGGGATGCTCTGACTCTGACAGGACCACTGTTCTGAGGGTCGGAGGTTGTTTTTTGTGCAGTTTGGTGTTTGCTTCGGCAGCACTTATACTCAGATTGGATTCAGAGAGGATTACGCGCCCTCGGGGCGATAGTTTAAACATACACATACTGTGAATGTATCTAGAGTTGTGTATGTATTGTCTGTGTGGGTTTCCTCCAGGTGCTCTGGTTTCCTCCCACGCTCCTATGACATGCGTGCCTTCGGCGCTATGCACAGCATAAATATGTTCACACATACTAAAATACATGCACCGTATGTCTATGTACTATGCTCTCTGTGGCTGCGTGGGTTTCCTCCTAGGCTCCAATTGCGCGTTTTGGCGCAATACGCAGTATAAACTATATGTTTGTACAATCCGCACTTATCAATGAAGTAGCTGCTGGAAGGTGTCAGTCCCTTTTTTTGGGTCGCACTCGACCCACTCTATATTGATGATCATAGATAGGGACTGGGTTTGTCGCAGAGGTCGTTTTTGGTCCCTCGCACAGCGGTCTGTTATTCCTTGTAGAGCATTTTCAAAAGGATATGTGTTTTTTGCCTAAAGTTGACCCTCTGGTATCAGGGGTACCACTTTCCTGGCAGGGGGGGTTACCTACCTTTCGGAGGTGATCAGAAGCCATGGCTCGGACTGTGTTCGCCATGCTGAGGTCAGCGTTGCGCCCGTTAGTGGCTGCGTCCCTGACACCCAATGAATGGGCAAAGCTTTTGTTACCGGGCAGTGGAGTAGCATCAGCTTCCTCTATAAGTCGACCAGCAGGTGCACTGCGACTGCTTTAGCCTCCAGGGCCTCTGTGTCCGGGAGTACCCATACCACTGCAGGACAGATTCAGGGATTCTGCTAGAGTCTGTTCATGGCTCTTAGGCCTCAAGGCCCTTAATGCTTTTGTGTAGCCATCCGGTTTTTCCGACCACAGAGTTTGTGAAGTGATCGCTTCATAAAAGATCGATTTTTTTTTAATTTTTTTGTTTTTTTTATTTTTTATTCATCGGATGGTTTCCTTGTCCTACAGTCGCATTGAACTGCCCTGATGGGGCAGTTTAAGACTGGGTGGGGATTTGGAAATTCAGGATGGAGTTGGTTCGCTCCATCCAGGGCCGTCACTGGACTTCAGGGACGCGAGCTGGCATGTCCCCAGATGCGACAGGCACCCGAGGTTCCTGTGATTAGCGGTCAGGGAGAACCACTATTAATTATGACTCCTTTTTGACCTAGCGGCACCAGGAGTTCTCACCAGGGTGCTCGCTTCGATTCTAGCCTTGCTGAGTCAACATGGCATTGTTGGCATTGGTCTCTGCGTGATCTTCTTTTATAACCTGTTTTCAGTTTAGAATTAGAGGAAGACGTGTCTAGAGTCAGTCACCATCCTGGGGCTGGTTCTGTGCTCATCAGGGGTGAGAATTTTTTCTTCCTCCAGAAAAGTTGCGGATGCTCTAGGGGGCAGTGAAATGGGTCTTATGATGGCCTCCTTCGAGGCAGCACCGTTTGTCCGAGTCCACTCTCGGAGGGGGGATTCGGTCCTATGGAACACATCCCCATGGTCTCTGGATCATCAGCTTCAGGTGAATCGCCTAGTCAGGGCCTCTCTGACTTGATGGCTGACATTTCGGCACTTGTGTCCGGAAAGTTTTTCCCTTTTCTATTGAAGGGAGAATGAGGGGTCCAGTCCGTCCAAGGTCGCTGGACTCTGGACGAATCACGTCTGCCGGTCAATATTCTGGAACTTCAGGTGATCAGGAAGTCGTGGAGACTACAAGGCTGCCCGATCAGGTTCCAGTCGGACAATCCCACGGCTGTGGCTTATGTCAACCTTCTGGATATCCTGCGGTGGACGGAAGAAGCGTGCCGGCTGTCTACATTCTCGGTGTGGAACTCTAACTGGCAGACTATTTGAGTCGCCAGTTGTTGAACAAGGGGAATGCTCTTTGCACCCGGAGGGGTTTCTACTCCCTTTGCTGGAGGTGGACGTCAGACGTGGACCTCCTGGCTTCGCGACTTGATCGCATGATGCTGAGATTTGTGGTCCGGTCCAGTGTTCCCTGGGCAGACGCGTTGGTGGCCACGTGGGGTCAGTGTCGGCTAGTTTATGCCTATCCCCCACTGATGTGGCTTCCTCGGCTGCTCCTCAATGTGCTGATCGAGGGGATCCCGGTGATCCTAATCGCTCTGGATTGGCCCCGGCGTCCTTGGTACGCCGACTTCGTACGCCTGGTGCAGGACGCGCTGGCGGATGCCAATGTGGGAGGACCTTCTGTCTCAAGGTCCCACACTTCATCCTGTCTTACAGCCGCTGGCCGTATGGCATGGTTATCGTCAGCCAGGTACTAAGGGACCGAGGTCTTTCGGATTCGGTCATCTTGACCATGCTGAGGGCACTGAAATCTTCCTCCTGTAAGATCTACCATCGCACCTGGAAGGCCTACGTCTCCAGCCAGGTGCGCAGAGATGAAGTGCCGTCTACGGACGTGTTCGGTTCCCAGGATCCTGATGTTTTTACAGCATGGAGTGGATAAAAAAAAACTTGTTTTAAGCACCACCAAGGATCAGTCTCAGCCTTGGCTGTTTTCTTTCTATGGCCCTTGGCGTCCCATTCCCTGGTGGGTACTTTTTTTTTTTTTTTTTTTTGAGTTTTGACGGGGGGGCTTCCCCCAATTAGACCACTTCTCCCTCCTCGGGTTTTGAACCTGGTGCTCTCGGTTCTTCAGGAACCTACTTTTGAGAACACCAGTGGAATTCCTCTCCTGACGTGATCTCAGAAGGTGGCCATTACTTCTGTCAGGAGGGTTTCTGAATTGGCTGCCTTGCAAGTCCCCATGTTTGATCCTCCATAAGGATTAAGCGGTACTATGCCCGCGACCTTCATTTCTTCCACAGGTGATTTCGGCTTTTCACCTGAATGAGGACGTGCTTCCGTTCTTGTGTCCTCGGTCATCGCATCCCAGAGAGTCTGCGCTCCACACTTTGGACGTGGTACGGGCCTTGCGGGTGTACCTGTCTCTTAGGGCTCAGTTTCGGATGTCTGACTCACTGTTTGCGTCGGTGTCCGGTCCACAAAAGGGACCTGGCGTTCTCATCGGCCACCATTTCTTGGATCAGGCGGGCCATCATCCAGGCCTATGCCCTTAGGGGCGGGCGCCTCTTTCCCGTTACGGCGCGTTTGACCAGGGCTTTTGGGTGCCTCTTGGGCTTTCCGACTTTGAGCAATCTGTATCACAAGTGTGTAAGGCGGCAACCTGGTCGTCCGTTTACGCTTTTTCCAAATTTTACAAGGTTGATGTGAGTGCATCTTCGGATACTAGCTTTGGCCGCAAAATTTTGCAGGCGGCTGTTTTGAGGTTGCAACTCCTCCGTTGAGGAGCTCTGCTTGTTTGGGGTGAAATTTTTTATTTATTTTTTTTGATGCTGTGCCCACCCCTCGTTTTTTGACACTGCTTTGGGACGTCCCAACTGTCAAGAATTAAGGAGCTGTGTCCATCCATGGACGAAAAGAGAAAATAGGATTTCCTCTACTCACCGTAAAATCCTTTTCTCTGTCGTTCATGGACGGACACAGCACCCACCCCTCCTTTTTTCGTTTGTACTGCTTTGTTACGAACTGAGGCTGCTGTTGCTGCTGCAGGGTGGAGGGTTATGTACGGAGGGACCGCCCCCTGGGCGGGGCTGTTCAATTCTGTTAAAGTAACATGTATTAAATATCTAACATGTTCTGCCTAGTACTCTCCTATAGAACAGGAACATAACCCCAACTGTCTAGAATTAAGGAGCTGTGTCCGTCCATGGACGACAGAAGGATTTTACGGTGAGTACAAAAAAATCCTTGTTAAAAAAAAAAAAAAATATTCTCAGTTTAGGCCGATACGTATTCTACATATTTTTGGTAGAAAAATAAATCGAATAAACGTATAGTGATTGGTTTGCGCAAAAGTTATAACGCCTACAAAATAGGGTCTGTGTGTGTGTTTTTTTTTTGTTTTTTGTCATGACTGCGATATTGCATCGGACACTTTTGACACTATTTTGGGACCATTCACATTTATACAGCGATCCGTGCTATAAATATGCACTGATTACTGTGCAAATGTGACTGGCAGGGAAGGGGTTAACACTAGGGGCGTTCAAGGGGTTAAATGTGTTCCCTGGGAGTGATTCTTACTGTGGGGGGAGGTGACCTATGTACAAGGGACACGCCATCGGTCTCCTCCCTGACAGGACGTGGATCTCTGTGTTTACACACAGAGATCCACGTGCCTGGCTCTAACTGCCGATCACAGCTACCTGGCGGGCATCGCGGCCGCCAGGAACCTGCGTGACACGGCAGGCACAGCTTTCCCCGATGCACGCCTGCAATGCGGAAGTAAACATGAGGATGCCCTCTCGGCAATTGAGCGCCGCGCTGTAGACGTCTTTTGTCTATAGCGCGGGCGCCAAGAGGTTTAAAGGAGTTACACCCAAAAAAAGTCAATGTGCATGAAATAAAAAAAGACCGAGCAGCCAGCAGAGGACGTGTGGCGAGAGTCTACATCTTTGATTCGGATGGCTCTATTGCACCCCGATTCCTCACCTTCCAGCATTTCTTCACAAACAAAAGGCAAGTGCTGATAGGGTTTTTTTTTTTTTTTTTTTTTTTTTTTTTTTTATATTTTGCTAACATCACAAACTCTGTAGCATTAAAATCTGTGTGCTGATTTGGTTATATGTAGTTTAACTTTTTTAGATTTGAACATTTTTTTTTTTAAACTTTTTTTTAACATTTTTCAATTTCATATTTTTTTTTGTTAGGCCTCATCCACACTAGGCGGCTCAGCTCAGCGGGAGATCTCTCCATTGAGCTCCGCTGAGCCGGCGGATGACAGGTCCCTCTCTGCTCACTGAGCAGGGAGGGGCTTGTCGAGCGCCACTGCTTGCTATGGAGAGATCGGACGAAAACTGACAGCGTGTCTGTTTTTTTTTTTTTTTTCCATCAGATCTCACCCGATCCGGCAGGACGGATGGTGGCGTATCGCCATTCGTCTGATTTGATCGGATGTCAGCGGACATGGTCACCGCTAACATCCGGCGCTCCATAGACTTGCATGGAGCGCCTGTTCAGGTCCGCCGAAAAAACTGACAGGCGGACCTGAACGGTTTGCCTGTGTGAAAGGGGCCTTAAGATTTGAGTTAATTTAATTATATTCCCCTTTTTTTTTGCCAATATATTATTTTGGGAAGTATGGCTGACACAAATACAAACCCATTTGTTGGCAGGTACCTAAAATCTTTCCCTCTCCTTTTTCGTGACGTAGGGTTTTTAGCTGATTCTTCCGCAGAGTCGGTAAGAATGTCATCCAGGACTTCGGCCTTGGTGAATTCGGACAGAAGAAGCCTGTGGCTTAAAACCTGGTCAGGTGATGCAGCCTCTAAGTTGTGCCTATGTGGGCTTCCCTTAACAGGGATCATCTTTTTGGCCCAGGTCTGCAGGAGGCACTGGAATGTGCGGCCGATTAGAAAGGCCTTTCCAGAAAACGCCAACAGCCAGAAAAATTTTTTTTGGCCAAAGTAGGCAGCAAGGTCCTAGTGAAAAGAACAATGGACCCAAGAAACATTGGAAAGGGCAGGGGTAGATGGGGGCGTCTTGTCTAACCCTCAACAGCCCGCCAAGCCACAGTGACCCGTGTCTGCCAGTGGGAGGAAGATTGAGGGCCTTTCTCCCACAGTGGGCAGCAGCCACCTCAAGTCCATTCATTCTGGACCTAGTGGCCAATGGGTACAGGCTGGAATCTTCTTGCCAACCACCAGAGCGACTATTGGTGAACCTCCCCTGCCCAAGATCGGGGAAAAAGCGAGGGCTCTGGGTCTCCAAATCGGAGACTTGTTAGATCAGAAAGTCCTGATCCCTGTTCCCCGCCCAGATCAGGGCAAGGGATTTTATCCCCATATATTTGTCATCAGAATGCCGTCAGGAAAGTATCGGCTTATTCTGAACCTTCGGTCTCAACTGTTCTGTCAGATACAAGCACTTTCGTATGGAGACGGTGTTCACAATCAAAAACTTGCTTTACCCAAACTGCTTCATGGCCACTTTGGATTTAAGGGATGCTTATCTGCACATCCCTATCCATTCAGCCTTCCAAAAATTCTTGAATAGTAGTCCAAAAAGGGGAACAGAGATTCCGCACTTTCAAATTCAAGCACTCCCCTTCGGTCTGTCCTCAGCCCCACGCATTTTCACAAAAGCGTTGGAGGTGCTGGCCCTGCTAAGGTTAAAGGCGATAACTATTGTCCCTTGCCTGGACGACTTCCTAGTGGTGGCAGAGTCTTACCAAAAGTTATCAGCGGATCTCCAGACTGTAAAAGACTTCCTTCAATTTCTAGGTTGCTTGATAAACAGTCTTCCTTGATTCCGGCCCAGAAGGTGACATATCTGGGGTACGACTTTTTTTGCTCGGTAGACCAAAAAGTAATTCTCCCACAGGAGAAGGTCTCGAAGATGGTGCAAACAGTTTCAGCTTTACAGACCAATCAATCGGTCTCGCTGAGAGAGGTTTCAAGAACAGTAGGTCTGATGACCTTGTGCTTTCCTGCAGTACCATTGGCAAGATTCCATCAACTACCGTTACAGATGTTTCTTTTGAGGAAATGGGACAGACGCAAGGTCTCTGGAGTCCAAGGGTTTTGTTACCTGCCAGGGTAAAAAGAAGCTTGTTGTGGTGGACAAACCTTCACCTAACAAGGTCTACCATGGTCCATTCCTATATCCCAGAGGATCTCTACGGATGCGAGTTTCTGGGGAATGGGGCGCTCACCTCAGCAACAAAGGCAGAGAATGGTCCTTGAGGGAAGCAAGAGCTTTATCGAACCGGAGAGGGCTTCTAGCGGTTCAGAGAGCCTTGCAAGTTTTTCAGATAGAAATCAGTGGTAACAATCTCCAGATTCTAGCCAACAATATCGCAACGGTTGCGTATCTCATCAAACGGGGAGGTACAAGGAGTCGGATCCTTCAATCTATTGCCCAGGAGATTCTATCATGGGCAGAAGGGAATCTAGCCTCAATTACAATAGTGCACCTGAAGGGGACGCAAAACTGTCTGGCAGACTATCTCAGTCGCTACAGGGTGCATTGAGACAATTGGTCCCTTCATCCCGAGGTTTTTGCGGAGCTCATCGACGAATGGGGTTGTCCCGAAACAGATCTGTTCACAAACCAGGACAACCGCAAGACAGTTCTTTTCTCTGAACCCAACAGATCAATCATTGGGGATCGATGCTCTGGCGAATCCGTGGCCATTCGGCCTCTGTTGCGCCTTCCCGCCGATCAGACTTTTTCCGGAAGTTTCTCCTAGAAGAAACAGACCTTATTCTGATCGCTCCTTTCTGGTCCAAGAGGCCATGGTTTTCCCTGCTACAGACTCTGGTCTCGGAGCCTCCACTGAGGACTTACTATCGCAGGGTCCAGTGTCACACCCACAGGTGGTTTCCTTAAACTTGACAGCTTGGTATCTGCAGAAAAGATACTAAGCGCCCAGGGGTTCTCTGACAAAGTAGTCAAGACCCTGGTAAATTGCAGAAAACCAGTCACTAGAGCCATATATTCCAAGGTTTGGAAAAGGTTTAATTCATGGTTATCTGAAAATCAATGATTAATTCATGATGTTCCTTTTTATATTTTGAAACTTTTTCAAGAGGGTGTCGACAAAGGTCTTTCAGTTAGCTGCCGCCTGTATCTTTAAGGTACTATCTGTTTTTCCTCCAGTTTTTTTCTCACCTGGAAAATCCCACTATATAGCTAGATTTTTCAAATCCATTTCTAGGGCCAGGTCTGTAGTGGTGAGAAGTTGTCCAACTTGGGACCTGTCCCTGGTGCTTCAAACTCTGGTAGAATTTTGAGCCCCTAGAGGATATTTCTGTTACTTTAAAACCCATTTTTCTGGTAGCAATTACCTCAGCTCGTAGGGTAAGCGAGTTACAGGCCTTATCAGTGAGGGAGCCGGTCCTCGCAATTTTTGAGAACTGATCCAGGTTTTTTGCCTAAGGTGGCCAGTGCATTCCACAGATCTCAGGACATTGTACTGCCAACCTTTTGTAGTTTGCCAGAGGGCGTCCAAGAAATAAAGTTTTAGTTTTTTTAGATGTGAGAAGGATTCTCCGTCTATCTTGAGGTCACCTTTAGGAAAACAGACGCCTTGTTTGTCCTTTTTTCAGGAACGCACAGGGGTAAGAGTGCATCTAAAGCCACATTCGCTAGATGGATAAAGCATGCTATCTCTGAAGCTTACAAAATTAGAGAAGTGCCTTCCACCTTTTTGTCACTGCGCATTCAACAAGAGCCTTGTCTGCGTCTTGGGCTGAGAGGGCTGGTGCCTCACCGGAACAAATTTGCAGGGCTGCCACATTGTCCAGTTATTCGAGCTTCATTAAACATCATCACCTGGATCTCCTATATGCACAGGAGCAGGCGCTTGGTCGTAAGGACCTTCAGGCAGTTGTCCCTCCCTAGACTGGTAAGTTCTGGCTCATTGTCTCATGGGCTGTCTTGGAAGATGCTTAAGAGAAAAGCTGAGTTAGACTTACCGGTATCTCCTTTTCTGAGAGTCTTCCATGACAGCCGGATTCCCACCCAGTTTTGTCTGTAAGTTATTTGTATTATGGAAGTTGTGTATTATTATGCATATGTTTTTCAGGGATGTCCTATGGTTCTCGAAGACTGACGTTAGGCCTGGAGGAACACCCTTTTATCTGGTGGGGGGTAACGTGTTTTCTGTCCTTGTAGTAGGAGCCCTAGGTCTCATGGGCTGTCTTGGAAGACTCTCAGAAAAGGAGTTACCGGTAAGTCTAACTCAGCTTTTCTTCCATCCCTGCTCACTCCCTTCCTCCCACCTCCCTGCTCAGTAACATGTCTCTCCTCCCTACCACCATTTTGTTACATAACTCCCTGCTCACTCGCTCTCCTCTCCTCTATCTTTCTTTATTTACTTCGCTCTGTCTTCTCTCGCTCTTTCTCTCTCGACAAATTATTTTTTTTTTTTTATTTGTTATGTATTTTATGTTGTATTGATAAAAAAAATTGAAATTTGCATTTTGTTTGTTTTAGATGTGATGCTATATCGCTTTGGCTCCGTCTTTTATTTATTCTCTATACTCTTTATCTATTTATCTTTATCTACTCGAGATTGTTATTCTTATCTCTCTATCTCGCGTTCGCTCTTCTCTCGCTTTTTTTTTTTTCTCTCGATCACTCTTCCCTCTTTTTCTATCTTCCTTTCTTTCGCTTTTTTTTTTATTTATTTTTTAATCTTTCTCTCGGTAGCTCGCTCTTCTCTTGCTAGCTAATCTCTCGTTATATTTCTTTCTTGCTCTCAACAAATGGTTTTAAATTATTGTAAACGATAAATTCTTTTTTTTTTTTTTTTTTGATGTTCAAAAATGATAGTTTTTGGTGGTTTTATTATATTTTAAAATTGTCTCCATTGTATGTTGTCAACATTGTTTTAAATTTAATAAAATATATTTTACTTTTAGAAATGTCGTCGGTGTTTCTTTTTTTTTTTTTTTTTTTTATATGTCTTTTATGTTTTCATTTTAAATTATAGATACTTTTTTAGTTGGCTGTTGTATCATGGTGTCATGTTTTTTTTTTTTCAAATTGGAATAGACAAAAGTTAAGATTGTTCATTACAAAATGAATAGATCTATTACTCTTTCGTCCATGGACCGACACAGCTTCTCTATTGACAAAGTGAGTATTATCCGTTAATTAGGAGTGACTAGGCAGAAAACTTTGTAAAAAGTGTTGCATCATACCTTCTACAGTACCGCCCAGCGGGCGGACCCTCTGGGTATATCCCCTCAGTCTGCATCTCGCAGATCAGTTTTTTTCTGTCTGGCAAGGAGTAGGACATGGCTCCCTTCGGGCCCATTGGTCCGGGGGAAAAATATATTTTTTTGCTACTTTTTTCTTTTAATTTTTTTTTGTTTCCTGCGATCTTCGATCAATTGCTGACTGGGTGACAGGCTGGATCCTCGATCCTTGTAGTCTCCCCAGTTTCGGCCATCGAGCGTGTGCCGACCCTAGCTACGCGCTGGGTTTTCCACGACATGCCCGTCGCTCCACGGGTGGCCGGTGAGCCTACGCTCCAGGGCCTGCATTGGACCGCTCAGCTTCAGCTGACCTTGCGGCCGAGTCGCAGCAGCCTGTCCGGTGAGCGTCGCACTCCAGGGCATACATATGATCGTCCCCTTGGGTCCAATCACAGCATGCCTGGCCAACAGTCACCTTCTGTGCGTGGACGATCTGTTTGGAATGTCTTCCAGCATGATACATGCAGGATAGGTAAGTAAACTCCCCTGCCTCGGCTGGGTGATTTGGCTGGACATTCCTGGAGTGACCAAGTAAGTGGTTGTGGCCCCTTTCTTCCCTCTCTCCTTGCCCTTCCCTCCTCCCTGGGCTTCTAGCTAAGGTTGCTGGGTGTCACCTAGGGGGATCCACTGGAGTGGGGCTGGCTGCAACGAACATTTAAAAAGATGTAATTTCTGCTTACGTGTGTGTGCCTCTTCCCCCTCCATGCTGTCGGCCATTTTGCGGTGGTCCATGCCGGGTTCGGCCTCTAGTGACTGCTCGGCGACCATCTTCCTGTGGTTTCGGCGCCATTTTCTTGTAGTAACACACCCTCTGGCCTCTATCGACTGATCGGCGGCCATGTTTGTAATGATTCACGCTGTATGTATATATTGCCGTTCGGCGGCCATCTTTTCGTGGTCTACGGCTGTTTTGGCCTCTATCTTCGGCTCGGCGGCCATTTTCTTAGAGCCCACGTTATCTTCCATACAGATGTTTGGCGGCCATTTTGCAAGAGTCTCCGGCCTCTAGGGTGCATTACACTGGCGCGAGAAATTCACACAGGAAGCAGACTGACACGGCAGCGGTGAGACTGCATCACAGGCGCAGCACGGCAGCATAGCGGTACCGATCCAAGGGTGGTGAGTCCTCTGGGTGACCCAGCATCTCTGCAGCACCGGAGGGTGGCCTATTGATATCTTGCCTGGAGCCTTGTGGGTGTCAGCGTGTGGTCAGCATGGCATCTGAGCCAGATGTCGTCTTCCCTGAAACATCAGATTTAGCAGCTGGTGCCCCTGAGGTGTCTATGAACGCTATGACGGCAATCCTAGAGGCGTTTGCTGCCAGGGTGGAAGCAGCACACGGGAATACAGGGGGTAGTAAACGCCCCCGTCCCCTGCAAGCTTCTGGGGATAATTCTGATGCAGAACCAGGTCCAGCTACGGCTCAGGGCCCAGATCCTGATGCATCAGACTGCAGACCGTGACCGGACGGTGAGAATGACTCCAAGTCCAGGTCAGTACGCGAGGCGGCTTTGGTATCTGACCTTATTACTGCAGTGCGGGATACGCTAAAGTTGGAAAATACTGCAGAAGCAGCAGAGACTCCGGTCCACTTTGGGTTTCATAAACATGCCCCCACTGCTAAGGTGTTCCCTTGTGTCTTATTTTGTTAAACTCTTATACAAGGAATGGGAGAACCCACTGAGCCTCTTTACAGCCCCAAAGAGGTTTGCGGTACGGTACCCCTTTTGAGGAGAGTTTTCTGAAGAAATGGACCTCTCCCCCTATAGTGGACCCTCCGGTGTCCAGACTTAATAGAGCCACCACAATTCCAGTAGAAGGGGCTCCTGTTTTCAAGGACCCTGTGGATAAGCAGGCTGAAGCGCTCGCTACCTATACTCAGTGGTAGGCTCGGCAGTACGCCTGGCATTGGCAGGGGCCCTAGTGTCTCAGACACTTACTGAATGGGCAAGATTGCTACTCCAGGGGTTAAGGAGCGAGATGCTCCTTATGATGAGATAGCATTGGACGACCAGTTGGTCCAGGGCCTTAGGTTTGTCTGCGAGTCAGACATGGATACTATTCCCCTGCTGTCAAAAGCTTCGGTTTATTCAGTAGCAATACGCCGCCTGATCTGGCTAAAGGGCTGGTCTGCGGACCAGACCTCCAAGAAAGCCCTGTTGGATCTGCCTTTTAAGGGCGACAGACTTTTTGGGGCCTCTATGGATGACATCATCAAGGATGCCACAGGAGGTAAAAGCACTTTGCTTCCTCAAACTAGCAAGGGTAGGGGCCACGCCAAGGGCAAGGGCCCTCTTTTACTGCACGCAAGCGTTTTTTTTTCGTCCCACTAGGGCGACAGGGAAAAGACCCCAGGCCGTCAAGGCGCCTGCCCAAAGACAAAAGCGTCCTTGGTCCCGCAAACCCAACAAGCCTGCGGACTAATCTGCGTCTGCATGAAGGTCCACCCCCTTCCAGCTCTCGGGTGGGGGGGACGTCTTCGCAAATTTGCGACTCAGTGGACAGCTCTAGTCTCCGACAGGTGGGTCTGCAAAGTAATCTCCTCAGGCTACAAGATAGAATTTCTATCTTGTCCACCGGACAGATTAGTCACCTCCAATCTCCAGCTACTACCGACCCGTCGGGAGGCCCTGTATGAGGGGCGGTCCAGGGTCTACTGGAACGCGGGGTAGTTATTCCAATTCCAGAACAGGAACGGGGTCAGGGTTTTTATTCCAATCTGTTCATTGTGCCGAAGGAGGGGGTTCGTCCAATCTTGGATCTAAGAGCCCTCAATTGTTTTGTGAAGGTACAAAGATTTCGGATGGAGTCGGTTCGATCTGTAGTCACGGCTCTCCATCCAGGGAACTTTCTGGCCTCCTTGGACATCAAGGATGCATACCTGCATGTCCTCATATATAATCGACACCACAGTTTTCTGCGATTTGCTATCGGTAAGAACCACTACCAGTTTGTGGCCCTCCCGTTTGGCCTTGCCTCAGCACCCAGGACGTTCACCAAGGTGCTCGCTCCGATTCTGGCACTTCTAAGACAGCGGGGTATCGCTATCACAGGTTACTTGGACGACCGTCTACTGAAGGCCCCTTCAAGCTCAGAATTAGAGGTAAGCGTGTCCATTACCTGTCAGACTCTTCGAGACTGTGGTTGGATACTAAACACGCAAAAGTCAGTATTGGTGCCCACTCAACGCCTAGTGTATCTGGGGTTGATTCTGGATTCCTCAGAGGCAAAGGTATTCCTCCCTGTGGAGAAGTTGCAGACCCTCTGGGCTGCAGTACGGCAGCTGACTTCCAGGAATTGGTCGTCACTCCGTTTTTGCATGCAAGTGTTGGGCCTCATGGTAGCCTCCTTCGAGGCGGTCCCATATGCTCAATACCACACGAGTGTTACAGAAGGAAGTTCTGTCCAGATGGAACAGATGTCCATCATCTCTGTATTATCAAATCCGAGTGAGCCACCTAGTCAGGAGATCCCTGGTATGGTGGCTGACAGCACCGGCTCCAATGGCCGGGAAGTATTTTTTTCCTGTTTACTGGATAGTGATCACGACGGACGCCAGCCTTACAGGTTGGGGGGGGGTCTGGGGTGTTCAGTCTGCGCAAGGTCGCTGGACCCCAGAGGAAGCCCTCCTGCCGATCAATGTCCTGGAGATCCGGGCGATCAGGCTGTGCCTCTTCAAATGGTCTGAGGCTGCAAGGGCGTCCAGTCAGGATCCAGTCAGACAACGCCACAGCAGTGGCATATGTCAATCATCAAGGAGGAACAAGAAGCTCAGCTGCAGCATCGGAGGTCGCTCGCATCCTGAAGTGGGCAGAGAGGAGCGTACCGACACTGTCGGCCATGTACATTCCGGGTGTGGAAAACTGACAGGCGGACTACCTGAGCCGCCAGATGCTGGACTAGGGAGAATGGTCCTTACACCCAGAGGTGTTCCAACTCCTCTGCCAAAGATGGGGCACACCAGACGTAGATCTTCTGGCTTCCTGACTCAATCGGAAGGTATTGAGGTTTGTGGCCCCGTCAAGAGACCTATGGGCAGACGCGTTGATGGCATCGTGGGGTCAGTATCAGCTAATCTATGCCTTCCCTCCCCTTAAGGCTTCTTCCTCTTCTGCTCCGCAGAGGGAATTCCAATGATCCTAATCGCTCCAGATTGGCCTCAGCGTCCTTGGTACGCCGATCTAGTACGTCTGGTAGCAGATGTCCCCTGGCGCCTTCCACTATGGAAGGACCTGCTATCGCAAGGTCCCATACTCCAGCCTGCTTTACGGTCACTGGCTTTAAACGGCATGGCTGTTGAGAACCAGGTACTGAGAGACCGGGGCCTGTCAGATTCAGTAATCTCTACTATGAGAAGTGCTCGGAAACCGTCCTCTAGGAAGGTTTATCCCCGCACTTGGAAGGCCTACATCTCTCCATGTGTGAGGAAATGGCATCCGCGTACTTATTTGGTTTCCAGAATCCTGCTGTTTTTACAGCATGGGGTGGACCTAAGGCTTGCCCCAAGTAAGATTAAGGGACAGATATCTACCCTGGCTGTCTTTTTTTTTTTTTTTTTTTTCAGCGACCCCTGGCAACTCACTCTCTCGTGAGTACATTTGTGCAGGGGGTTCGACATGTAGCCCCTCCGGTCCGTCCCCCGCTGCCTCTGTGGGACTTGAACCTGGTCCTCTCGGTGCTTCAGAAGGCACCGTTTGAGAATATTAGAGATATTCCCCTGTTGACACTTTCTCAGAAAGTGGTCTTTTTGGTGGCTGTTAAGGTCAGCTAGACGAGTCTCTGAGCTGACGGCCTTGTCCTGCAAGGCTTCCTATTTGATTTTCCACAAGGATAAGTTGGTGCTGCGGCCGCAGCCTTCCTTTCTTCCGACAGTCGTTTCGGCTTTTCATCTCAATGAAGACATTGTACTTCCATCCTTGTGTCCTCATCCGTTGAATCCTAAGTAGTCGGCGTTGCATTCCTTGGACGTTGTCCGAGCTTTGAGAGTATACCTATCTGCTACTTCCTTGTTCCGGAAGTCGGACTCCCTGTTTCGGTGGCTGGTCCCAAGAAGGGCCGAGCAGTCTCGTCGGCCACCAGCTCTAGGTGGATCCGACAGTAATCCAGGCTTACGCCTTAAAGGGTCAAGCGCCCCCCTTTCCGGTCACGGCGCATTCGTCCAGGGCAATAGGTGCTTCTTGGGCTTTCCGACATCAAGCGTCGGTTTCCCAATTATGTAAAGCGGCGACTTGGTCGTCCGCTCACACTTTCACAAAATTCTACAAAGTTGATGTAGGTGCATCTTCGGATGCCTCTTTCGGCCGCAAGGTTTTGCAAGCGGCTGTTTAGAGTTGCAGCTCCTCCGTTGGAGTGCTGTTTTGTGTTTGGGGTGAAGTTTATTTTTATGCTGTTACCACCCTCGTTTTTTTTCTCTGACACTGCTTTGGGACGTCCCACTTTGTCAATAGAGAAGCTGTGTTGGTCCATGGACGAAACAGTAAATAGGATTTTTTACTCACCGTAAAATCCTTTTCTCTGAGTCCATGGACTGACACAGCACCCACCCCTCCTTTTAAGTTTGTACTGCTTTTTGACGAACTGATCTGTGAGATGCAGACTGAGGGGATATACCCAGAGGGTCCACCCCCTGGGCGGTACTGTAGAAGGTATGAGGCAACACTTTTTTTTTTTTTTTTTTTTTATAAGTTTTCTGCCTAGTCACTCCTAATTAACGGATAATACCCACTTTGTCAATAGAGAAGCTGTGTCGGTCCATGAACTCAGAAAAGGATTTTACGGTGAGTAAAAAATCCAATTTTTTTTCAGGAACTACTTTTCTAGAATTATAGGGATCTCTTGGTTTAAAAGGGGGGGGGGGAATTAAAGGAAAGGGAAAAAGTAGCATAAAGATTTAAGTATAAGCTGATAAGTGGATACTGTATATATCGAGTATAAGCCGAGTTTTTTTCAGCACTTTTTTTTTGTGTGCTGAAAATGCCCCCCTCGGCTTACACTCGAGTCTGTGTCCATCTTCAACTTTGTGCACCTGATCCCGGCTAGCTGTAGGTCCCCTGGACCCCAAACTTGGCACACATCTAGCCCCACTCTTCCTCTACAAGTGTGGAAAGTTTGTAGTCCTGGGAGCACTTATTATTTTTTTTATTTTTTTTCAAAACCTGGCACCCCTTCCATAGACTCCCATGTTAAACAGTAATTTCTCTGGTGATTTTGGGGACCCGGTACTGGCTGGCCCTAGGTCCCCTGGACCCCACACCTGGCACACATGTAGCCCCACTCTTCATCTATAAGTGTCAAAAGTTTGTTGTCCAGGGAACCTACGGCCGGGGAGCAACGATTTTTTCAAAGCCAGGCACCCCTTCCATAGACTCCCATGTTAAACGTCAGTCTGGTCACACAGTGCCGGAGATCAGGTAGGGAGATTGGGCACAGTGAGGCATGCAGATGGACACCCTAAGCTTATACTCGAGTCAATACGTTTTCTCTTTGTTTTGTTTTTTTTGTGGTAAAAATAGGTGCCCTGGCTTATATTCGGTCGGCTTATACTCGAGTATATACGGTAAGTTTTTTTTTTCTTCCCTTTTTTGTGTTTTCATCCGTTCCTCCTTACCTTCAGGAGGAGCTGGAAGATGGACCCGGGGGCTCCCTCTCTTTGGTCATGCTTGATCATTTCCCCTAAATAGGCCAGCACTCTTAGAGTAGATGGTGTATAAAGCAATTTGCTTTGATACCACTTGTTTTTCTTTTTTCTTTGATAAACTCAGAGATTAGGGGGGGGGGGGGTAAGTTGATCCTAGGAGGGGATCTAAATATGTCCTTGATACCGAGGGAAGATACTTCCGCAGGTATCTCGTCCGTATTACCTGGTTTAAGGAAACGGATGGCACGGACACTCCAGGGAGCAAGATCGGTGGATGTGTGGCATTTATTACATTCAGGGGTGAGAGATTATTCATACTACCCACCAGTACACAAATCATTCACAGATCGATCCGTTCCTTTTACCCCACTCTCGGCTGCATTTAGTGGCAGAGGCTAACATTGGGGCAATTACCTGGTCCGATCACGCACCAATTCTATTAAAATACAATATTTCCCAGGGGGATGAGGTCTTAATCCAGCGACGTGGAGACTAAAGTCTGTTACAAGACCCTGTGATGATGGAGGAGGTTCTTTAAAGAGGTGACATGTTGTTTTCAGATCAATGATACTCCTGGAGTGATCTGGGAAGCCCATAAGGCTGTGATGCGCGGAGTCAAAGCATGGGGCCAGGATTAAGCGAGAAAGGGAGGCAAAGTTAACACTCTTGTTAAGAAATATATATCAACTAGAGTCATTGCATAAACATGTCCCACATCAGATGTGGAATGAGACCTCCTGAGTGCCCGTAGACAGGTTACAGAATTACTTATGAACAAAGCAAAAAGAGCAATACAGATTGGACGAAAACATGTTTGAGTCCGGCAACAAATATGGCAAACTACTGGCTAGAACAGTGTTTCTCAACTCCAGTCCTCAAGGCGCCCCAACAGGTCATGGTTTCAGGATTTCCCTCAAATGAAACCGCTGTGGTAATTACTAAGTCAGTGAAACTGATCAATTCACCTGTTAAAAATAATGGAGAGCTGGAAAACATGACCTGTTGGGGCGCCTTGAGGACTGGAGTTGAGAAACACTGGGCTAGAACTCTGAAGGAATAGACGATGACTTATGTACCAACAATTACAGGGAAGGAAGGGGAAAAGATTACAATGACTAAACAAATTGCTCAAAGATTCAGAGAATACTACTCTTCTCTTTTATATTTTACAATTGGACCCCCTGACACAGGAAGGAATAGACAGTTGCCTAGCGTCAGGAATGCCCTGATTAACGTCTGTCTATAGCACAACAGGAATTGGAAGTACCAATTACACTTGAAGAGGTCCAGGAAGCAGTGAGAGGGGCGAAGGTGGGGAAGGCACTGGGCCCAGATGGCTTTACAGCTCAGTATTATAAACATCTCCTGCCTATATTGGGACCATATCTGGTGAGGATGTACAATGGTATGAGTGACTGTAGTCTATTTTCCCTGGAGTCTCTTAAGGCCCTTATCACGGTGATCCCCAAGGAGGGAAAATATCCCACATTATGTGGAAGCTATAGGCCAATATCCCTCCTAAATGCAGATAATTTTTTTTTTTACAAAAATCCTAGCAACCAGGCTGCAGTGACGACTGCCTTCTCTGATTTCATCTGGACCAGGTAGGATTTCTCCCGACGCGTGAAGCGCGGGACAATACTACTAAGGTCCTAAATTTAATCCAATTTATCTAAGCTCCCGTGTGTGTTTTTGGGGACAGATGCAGAGAAGGCATTCGACCGGGTTAATTGGCAGTTTATTTTTTCGGCCCTGCGACATAAAGGGGTGGGAGAAAATGTTTTGTTAGATTTTAAGTATTTATGCCCAACCAAATGCTCAAGTAAAGGTAAACGGGGTTCTTTCTCCCTCTTTTGGGATCACCAATGGGACCAGGCAAGGATGCCCACTGTCGCCCCTCCTTTTCTCACTAGCTTTAGAACCCTTCCTTTGTAGAATTCGATCAAATCAGGACATTCAGGGATTGACAGTGGAAGGAACTCGGTATAAGATCTCAGCGTATGCCGATGACATGCGCTTCTCATTGGCTAACCCAATGATATCTCTTCCTAATTTATACACTGAAATGGAGAGATACGGTCCCATATAATATTTTAAGATCAATTTAAGTCAGAGGCCATGGGAATAGCAATGTCTAAGGATATGCTGGGATCACTGAAATCCAATTATAAATTCAAATGGACAGATCATGCTCTGAATTATCTGGGAACAATGATCCCAGCGGATCTTGCAAAAACTTTTGATCTGAATTTCCCACCTCTCCTACGAAGTGTTCGTAGTCTCCTGGATAGGTGGCATAAGGGATTCCATTCCTGGCTTGGATGGGGAAATATACTTTTAAAATGAACATTTTACCAAAATTCCTATATTTGTTTCAAGCACTTCCCATTGCCATCCCTAGGCAATATTTTAAACAGATTGATGCACTATTTTCTGGATTTATTTGGGCACAGAAACATCCAAGGATCAGAAGATCTCTGTTAACTCTATCCAAGGATTATGGGGGACTAGCTATACCTGACATCTATAAATACTACCAAGCGGCTATATTAAGTAGAATAATTGACTGGTGCCGACAGAGACCTAAAGATGTGGTCGAACTTGGAACAAGCACAGAGTAGGCCTTTACTTTTATAGAGCACCTTGGTGCTATAAAGAACTGCCATTTACGATTAAGACACATCCATTAATAGGCCGACGATAAAAATGTGCCATGGACTTATCTCTAAGGGGAAGTTGTCAACACCAGAGTCCCCATTATTCCCCATTTTGGGGAACCCACAATTTACACTAGGACTGGGGAAAGAATCATTTGGGGTATTATTAGAAATGGGGATATTTCAGGTCTCCCATTTCCTTGAAACAGGATCTTGACCTAATTGGCAAACCTTGACATCCAGCTCCAACCGTTATCAATTAGATTTTTGGCGTGCGACACAATTGAGGCACTTCCTGCAGACTTAACTTCCGCTTGTAATTACCAGGTGGAGGTAAACGATATTCAAAGAATATTGTAATGAGAAGGGATTACTTTCCCACGTTCTCTCGAAGATGTATGACCTGTTGATTAGATCATCAGAAGATTTCCAATTGCCATTCTTAGGCAAATGGCATTGGGTAGAACCTTCTCAAAGGAACAACGTACCAGTATAATACACAACATATTTGAATCCTCAATGTGTACGAGGATACAAGAAACAAACTATAAAATTGTTTCCCAATGGTACTAAACCCCGGTTCACCTTCAGACTTTTCCCGGCGGTTACGGATACCTGCTGGAGATGCTGTGAGGAACCGGGGACATTATTACATATTTTCTGGGCATGCCCCAGAATCAAGTATTTCGGGGAGGAGGTCCGGAAAATTAGTCAGCAATATTGGGGAGAAGAGATACCGGACGATCCGGCCTTTTTCTTTATTACATGAAACAAAAATGCAAGTAAAGAGATCTAAAGAAACAATAGTATGTCATTTTCTAAATGCGGCTAAAGCATGCATACCTGGCACTTGGAAGCAAAGACATCCCCCACCAATAAGACTATGACTTAAAGTAGAGGAGATGAATTGAATGGAAGAACTGATATAGACAGCACGACAGAAAAAAGAGACCTATTGGAAAACATGGTCCGTATGGAATCTCTTTATTAACTCAAAGGAAGGGAAGACGCTTATGGGAGGTATATAGAGGAGTAATACACGGCTAGGGGGTATGGGGGGAGAGGGGGGACATAGGGGAGTGGGATTCTCTGTAAAAGAGAAATACTGGAATAGACTGAGATTATAGATACATGACCAAAGGGAAATAGATGCAGAGAGAAATGAGGGATTTACTGTAAATATGGATAAAATAAGACTACGAAGTGAAGTTTGAAATAGAACTACTATTCTGTTAGAGGAATAGTCTAATCATGTGATTATGCTACTATAATGTATGGAAGATGTCTTGAGATTTACCTTTTTTTTTTTTTTTCCTTTTTTTTTCTTTTTTTTTTATATTTTCTTTATTTCAACAAGACAAAAAAAAAAAAGATTATTCATAACATCAATGAATGCAACAAAAATATAATTGCATACATTTTATTATGGATTACATTTTTGTCTTTGGGACAATTTTTATCCAAATTTCAATATTCAACCAATTCTTTTATTTTTTTTATTCCACAAATTTTTTATTGAAAGTTTTCATGAGTAATACAAATGGTACCATAAAGCACAAAACCAGGGTACAGATACATGTTCCAACTAGAAGGAGGCATAGACTTTAAAGTTTGTGAGAGTAGAAACCCACAGAAGAGAGAGAGAGAGAGGAAAAAAAAAGGGAAGAGAGGAGAAGGGAGAAAGGGGAAAGGCCAGAGTGGAGAGGAAAGGGGGAAAAAAAGGGGGGGTGAGGGGGGGCCCTGTCAGGGGAATGAATGAAGAGGGGGTGGGGTCACCACCAGCAACCCTCCCCAGTAGACCCCAAATGTTGTGAAAGTTATCGCTACCCTTAGTGCACCGTTCAAGGGTTATCCCGGGAAAAGTCCTGAGAGCGCTGCGAATTTCGGTATTCAAGCCAGGGTGCCCATGTCGCGGAAGAGTATGCTATTCTGTCCTTTGCGGTGTAGATCAACTCCTCCATCGCTGCAATCCTATCAACCCGCGCCACCCATTCCTTTATGGAAGGGGGTGACTTGGATCTCCAGTGGACCGGTAAACACAGTCTGGCGGCATTTAACATATGCATAGCTATTGATCTATAGTATTTTTTACTGGGAAATTTAGAGAGGTGAAGGAGGTATTGCGCCTGCGAAAATTCCAAAGGAAGCGAGGATATCTCAGTCGCCGCCTCATGCACCTTACGCCAATACGGCTGAATCACTGGGCAAGTCCACCATATATGGAGGAGCGTGCCCAGCCCCTGTTTGCACCTCCAGCACTGGTCTGAGACTGTCGGGATAAATTTGTGAAGTGTTTCCGGGGTTCTGTACCACCTTGTTTTAATTTTGTAGCCGTTCTCTTGAGTATGGACATTTAAGGAGCCCTTGTGAATATACAAATGTACTTGATCCCAGGCAGTGTCATCAATCACCATGTCTAGCTCAGTCTCCCAAAAGGCATGCTCTGATCTCAGGGAGGCATATGGCTCCCCAAACATTGTGGCATAAAGAACTGAAATGAGATGACTCTGGGGAGAAGAGCGAGAACACAGCGATTCCAGAACAGTAGGAGCTTTTGCAAAGCTGTCTCTATTCGTAGAGCTGTCCAGGAAGTGTTTCAATTTGATATAGGCCCAAAAGGGGAAAGTCTTTGTGTTGGACAGTGATACAAGCTCATCTCGCCGGAGAAACCTTCCCCTGGAAAAGAAGTGTTTGGCCTGCATTTCTGTGTAAGGCCATTCTGCTGCCAGAAAGGCCCCTTCCATGCCAGGAGGGAAGTCTGGATTGCCCTTGATTGGCGTGATCGCGCAGTATGTGGTTGAAAGCGAGTGTACTTTGCATGCTCTATCGAAGGCTTGCAGGGTTGCTCCAATAAGAGGATGAGAATGGATAATAGCCGGTATGTTTTTCTTTGAGAACCAGGGGATGGAGCGGAGTTCGGTACCCGAAATCAGTTTTTCCAGCAACACCCAACCCTTGCAGTTAGTATGCAACCTCCAGTCCACTACCCGGGTCAGGTGGACTGCCCAGTAGTACCTCTGCAGGTCTGGGAGTCCAATTCCACCTCCCGACTTTGGTAATACAAGCTTTGCCCACCCCACTCGCGCCACCTTTGCTCCCCATATAAAGACTCTACACATGCGTTTGTAAGCTGTAAAGAAAGAGGGCGGCAATCGAATTGGGATAGTCTGTAATTTGTACAGTAAGCGGGGGAGCACAGTCATCTTTAGAATAGAGGCCCGACCGAACCAGGAGATGGTGGGGGCCTCCCACCTGTGCAGATCCTGCTGTATAAGTTTCAATTCTGACAAAGTTCCTATCATACAGCTCTTTAAGTTTGCTAGGGAGTTGGATACCTAAATAAGTGATAGCGTCCGTTTTCCAGCGGAACGGAAAGTTCACCTGACACATAGCTATACTAGTTTAGGGGACAAAGAGACATTTAGCGCGTAGGATTTTGAGTAATTAATTTTCATATTCAAAATAGTCTTGAACTGGTCTAATACTGGCATTAAATTGGGCAGGGACGTCAAGGGGGATGAAAGAGCAAAATATCATCCGCAAAGGCGGCAATCTTGTATTCCCGTTGATGTACCTCTATACCTTTTTTAATGTTTGGATTTGCACGGATGCAGCGGAGGAGGGGCTCCAAGGTAAGGATTTACAGTAAGGGAGAGAGAGGACATCCCTGCCTGGTCCCATTGTGGATGGGGAAGGCGTCCGAAAGGTGGCCGTTAACCCGGACCCTAGCTCTGGGTTTGGCGTAGAGCGCTCCAATAAAAGCACGCATGCCCCTTCCCAGGCCCAGGGCTTCCAGAACCGCGCTCATGTAGTCCCAGGCCACCCTGTCGAACGCCTTCTCCGCATCCATGGCCAAGATGCAACCCTCCTTGTTGGTTGAAGTAAGCCAGTGATGTAAATTGAGGGCCTTAATAGTGTTGTCTCTGGCTTCTCTTCCAGGGACAAAACCAACCTGATCCAGTCCAACCCAGGCGGGTACGTGATAGGACAAACTGGTGGCCAAGATCTTGGCGAACAGTTTGACATCTGCGTTCAAAAGGGAAATGGGTCGGTAATTGGCTACATCGGTGGGGTCTTTGTTTTCCTTAGGGATCACTGTTATATAAGCCTCTAACAGGCTATCCGAGGCACAAGGAGAGTGGGAGAGGGTGTTGAAGGCCTTAAAAAACCCCGGCACCAGGAGATCAGGAAAACGCTTGTAGTATTGTGCCGAGAAGCCATCTGGCCCTGGGCTTCATAGCCTTCAAGGCCTCCCCCCACTCCTCCTCCGACAATGGAGCCTCTAAGGCTTGCCAGTCCTCAGTGGACAGTGCCCGGGGGCTGTACTTGCCTAGGAAATCCCTTATGAGGTCAGAGCGCGCGTTCGCCGATATGGATCTGTGTTCATGTGATTTGAGATTATATAAATTGCTATAAAATGAAAGAAACTGCCCAGTGATGTCCTCATTTCTGGAGTGGGTTACACCACCTGTGTCTACAACATGGTGAACAGTGGATGCGAATGTGCGCCTCTGTGTAAACCTCGCCAATAACCTTCCAGGTTTGTTACCCTGTTCGTAAAATAGTTTCTGAGATAACACCTGCCTCTTTCTCGCCCGTTTAAACAGTTCCTGTAAGAGTGTCGCCCGTGTATCAGCTAATTCCTTAGCTACCCTCACTGCTAGCGAGCGTTTGTGCTGTGCTTCCAGTGAGGCTATCTTCTTAGAAAGGTCTCGAAACGTGAATTGGTGTTTTTTTTTTTTCCTAGCTGCAATAGCTAGCAGATGCCCCCGCACAACGCATTTATGTGCTTCCCATTGGGTCATGGGGGACAAGGCTGGCGTGTCATTGTGTTTGAAAGTAATCTTTAATGATTTGGGTGATATTAGCCAAGTCTCCCGGGTCAGTGAGAAGGGAAGCATCCAGCCTCCAAGTCCTGGTAGTCATCTCCCTTTGTGGGAACTGCAAAGTCAGTGTGATCGGGTGGTGGTCAGAGATTAACATATTCTCTATGGTCGCAGCCTGCAGGAAGGTCAAATCTGTCTGGCGTAGAAATATATAGTCTAACCTCGAGTAGCGGTTATGTGGAGGTGAGAAAAATGTGTAGTCCTTCCCCTGGGGATATAACATTCTCCAGGTGTCATGAAGCGCTAGGGAAGCTAAGGCAAGCTTTGCCTGGCGTAAAGCAGCAAATGGGTTTGAGGAGGTACCTGTGGAGGTATCGAGGAGCGGATCCAAGGCTATATTGAAGTTCCCCCCCCCCCCCAGTATCAAAAGGCCTGCCTGAAACGTGGTGAGCTGCAAAAGGACCTCTTTTAGGAAGGATACCTGTCTGGAGTTGGGGCAATAGATGTTCGCAAAAGTCACCGGCCTATTTTTCCATGTCCCTTTTTAGGAAGAGAAATCTGCCTTCTGGGTCACGGACTTGGTCAGTAAGGTGGAATGGGAATGATTTAGCAAGTACTATTGAGACCCCCTTAGTTTTGGAGTCGGGACAGGTCGCATGATAGACCTCCGGGAATTGACTATTAGATAAGCGAGGGGTGGAGCCTGATTTAAAGTGGGTTTCTTGCAGGAATATCACTTGAGCTCTGTGGCGGTACGCCTCAGCAAGAATACTACTGCGCTTCTCCGGGATATTGAGACCTTTAGCATTCAAGGAATAGACCTTGAGAGATAGGAGCTGATGATTGCACCGCAGTAGGCATGGTTAAGGACCAGGAGTGCTTGTCAATACCACCCCCAAATTTCCAGGCAAGGGGATCTGAAAAAGGGGGGAGAGGGGTTAGGGAAGAGAGAACAGGGGAAGAAAAGACAGAAAAAGATAGAGAGAAAAAAAAAAAAAAGGTCAAGCCCACACCGGGTAGTCACTCAGAGTTTACTAACAACCCAAGAGAGGCTTAACACCTGAGCGAGTGAGCCACCTCCTAGGTGGGGATCGTGAAGGAAGTGCCGGAGGTAATACCAGTCCAGCTGAGTCACCTAATAGGGGAAGGGGTGGAAAACAGAAAAAAGAGGCTATTCCGGCAGTTTTCAAGGGGGATACCTGCCTCCTTGAGGTGGGAAAGAGACCTAGCACCTAAACCAAAAACAAACACCAAATATACATAGATCCTACCATCCAGAGTCCCAAGAGAGAGGATGGACAGTAATGAGTAGCCCCAGCCCTGCAAGACGGAGCGATACCGCACAAGCCCCCCCACAATAGGTGAGAAGGGCCTGCGGCGGCATCCCTCCCCCCCAGCAAACCAGGGGGCCATGACGGGTCAAGAGTAGCACCCTATAATATCATGTAGCTTTGCAATGTAGAACCACTCGCAGCAAAACAGAGTAAACAAGAGTTAACAGTGCAAATCAAGAACGTCTATCATTATAACATTTTTAACATTTCCTCTACCTCCATTTTGGCTGACTAGAAATGTCAGAGTCCCCGGGCCCAGGACCACCAAAATCCATGATGGATCCCGGGATCGGGGGCCCCCGACCGCCCGCAAACATTAAGAATATATTATATGCCCTGCAACAGCTAGCATAAGGAAGGATATAGAGCCCTATACCTCCGTACTATATAAGAGCCCCTACGGCCTATAAGGGCCAGTGTAGACAGGGTAAGGGCCTCCCCTTACTCCGGGATCACGGGGATGCCCCTCCCCACATCCCACAAACAGTCATGGATGCAGGGATAAGACCCCACCATCCCCAGGGCAACTTCCAAGCTGTCACAGTGTTGCATCAGGCGATAAAATTATATACGTCATTAAACATGAAACAAACAGTGCAGCCTTGATAAGCTATGCTTTTCCCCTATCCCTAGTGTCCATGAAAGTATTATTCTATAAGAGCCTCTGAGCAATCAGCTTATGACCTGTGCTAACAGACTGGCAAGTCCAAGCCCCCACCCCACCCCCCAAAACAACAAAAAAAAAAGGGAGGGGGGAAGGGGTGAGTAGCTATGGGGTGACACCAAGAGCAAAGTTTCCATTGCTGCCGCTACTAACAGAAAAAAAAAAAAAAAAAGCTGGAGAAAGGGCAGGGGATCATCAATCTTGTCATGTAGCCGCTGTCCGCAGTTAGCCTAGAGAGTCAGTGTGGCAAGGGAGGGGAAGAGCCCACATCTTCCCGAAGCTCGACTGCCAACTTGAATGGGTGAGTTCTTTCAGTAAATAGATCAGCACTGGGAACGGCCCAAAACTGGTAAGCGTTCTGTAGAAGCGATAGCATACCTCTGCGTAGAACCGGTTCGAGGATCCTTGATAAAATCACCTGATACAGTCCCTGGCAATCGTACTACATGAACAAGTTTGCGCCAGATCCCAGGGTAAAGAAGAGAGATAACTCCTGTCATTAGCAACTTGAAGTAGTGGGCAGCTAAGCAATCAAGAAAAGGTCAGAGCAGGTGTCAGGAACCCCAACAAATCGTCATCAGTCAATTGCCAGGTGTAGGTAATAAGCATGAAGGTATAACTCAGCTTACCTTACAGGTTATGATGCGAGGCGTACATAGGGACAGATGATGGCGAAGGCACAGCTCATCAGCTCAAGTCCTGCAAACTCAGTGATCAGTTTTGCGCCTGGCAGATGATGGGGAGACGCGTGGGCTTTCATCGGTTTCCATATCTCCACGACGGCTCTGTGGTGAGGCAGTCGAGGGTCTGCGGCGGCGTTGTCTGCTTCTCTGCGACCTCGGAGTGTCCCCAGGCCGGGTAGAGATCCAGGGTTCAGGCTGCAAAAAGACTCCATACCAATCTGGAACTGGGACCACCGGGATGCCTAGAGTATCACAAAAAGGCTGCAAGTCCACCGGGGTCCTCAGTTGTGCCGTGCGGTTGCCATTTGTCGCTTGAAGGCAGAATGGGAACTTCCAACGATAGGGAATGTGCATCTCTCGTAGGGCCTGTAGGAGAGGACGGAGATCCCTCCTATGTTGTAAGGTAATGGCTAATAAGTCCTGGAATAGTTGGATTCGTGACCCCTCATGTTCCAGGTGGGCATGGTTGCGGGCCAGGCGCAGGATTTTTTCCTTCTGGGTAAAGCTGACCAGGCAGCATACAGCATCCCTGGGTGGATCAGTGTCCCTACCTCTTGGCCTCAGCGCCCTGTGGCACCTCTCTATCTCGACAGGTGCATCTGGTGGTCTACCGAGGAGGGTGTTGAATATAGCCCAGACCACTGCCTGCAACTGGGGGCCCTCAACAGACTCTGGAATTCCTCTGACACGGAGGTTACACCTACGGCCCCTGTTGTCCAGGTCCTCCATATGTCTGTGCATGTCCATGAGATGTTGTCCATGCACACTGACTGCCTGCTGTACCTGCTGTATGGCCGCGCCATGTGTCA
>CM055128.1:253838188-253880688 GCA_029206835.1 Rana muscosa
TGGACGTGGTGGGTCAGCATGGAGAGTGTGGGTCAGCATGGCGTCAGAAGCTGGCGCTTCTTCTCCAGACATCCCTGTGGTGGCAACCGGGTCCCCTGCACCTGCGGTGCCTATGGACGATTTGTCGGCGGTCCTGGAGTCTTTTGTTGCCAGGGTGGAAGCGGCGTGCGGGCGCAAGGGGGGTAAAAAACGCTCCCTCCCCCCACCGTCTTCTGGGGAAAGCTCTGATTCTGACTCGGGCCTTGCTGTAGCAACCGGTCCCTGTTCTGAAGTTTCAGAGGATGCGGATTAGGACCATTCGGACAGTGAGGATAATTCAGTTTCCGGGTCAGCCCAGGAAATGGCGCTTGGAGGAGCACTTATCACAGCGGTGCGGGATACCCTAAAAATGGAGGATACCACAGGGGCATCTACATGGGTCTCACAAGCTGGCCCGCACAGCTAAGGTGTTTCCCTACCTTACCTATTTAGATAGATTTATTTACAAAGAATGGAAACGCCCGCAACGGTCCCAAAACACATGGCGGTACATTACCCTTTTGAGGAGAGTTTCCTGGAAAAAATGGACATCTCCCCTGATTGTGGACCCCCCGGTATCCAGGTTAAACAAGGTAACCACGATAACGGTGGAGGGTACCCCTGCTTTTAAGGACCCTGCCGATAGGAGGGCCGAGGTGGTTGCCCGGTCCCTGTTTACGGTGGTGGGGTCAGCATTGCGGTCAGTGTTGGCCATGGCCCTGGTTTCCCAGACACTTACTGAATGGGCAAAATTGTTGTACCTTGAGTTGGAAAAGCAACAGGCTTCCCCGGTCTGCGTGGAACTGGCAGACCAGTTGGTGCATGGCCTTAAGTATGTCTGCGATGCTGCCTTAGATACGGCCCCCTTGCTTTCTAAGGCCTCAGTGTCTGCTGTGGTTCTACATCGCCTGTTTTAGCTAAAATGCTGGTCTGCGGACCAGGCATCTAAGAAGGCTCTGGCGGATTTGCCTCACCAGTAGGGATGCACCAAAATTTCGGCCACCGAAACATATTGGCCGATAATGGCTCTTTCGGCAAAAAGCCAAAAGAGAAATTGGGCCGATACTGTAGCCGAAAATGGGGCCGGGGCGGGGCTCTGCCCCCCCCCCGCCCCTGGTGCCGTCGTTGTGGGAGAGGAGAGACGCTGCCGCCTGGTGATTAGCTGTGTGTTCCCTGCGGCGCGCCATCACATACAGCCCCTCCTTTGTCCGGGCACTTTGATAGATCGGGGTAAAGAAAAAAAACTGCGCTATTTCATAAACCTAAAACTGAAGCTGCAACATATATGCTATATGACACCAAGAAAAGAATGTAAGGAAAGAAAATTGCGTTAAACATAAAAAAAGTGATGATAATAAAAAAGGATGAACCCTATTGGGGGTATTGTGTACGAACGTGAATCAAACAATGAATGAAAGGTGCATGGTGAGAAAAATTGTGGTTAAAATAATTATAAATTAAACCACAAAATTAGCATCAATAAATGGTTAAACTCTTAACTGTGGTACATGCAATGGTAACAACCATCAAGCAATAACATATGAAATAAGTTAAAAATTTGAAAATTTGAAAAGTTGATGAAGAGCACAACTGCTCTCAAAATAAACACTGTGAATATCACACAAAAGAACAATATTAAAGTTCATAAATGAAATGCAGTTAAATTCAGCGAAGGGGTCCTCCACCGTGTTCAGTACAATCCGTGATGGATAAAGCACCAGAGAAATAGTGATGGATAGAAAAAGCCTTCACCGGTAGACACACTGCCGCTTACCGCAGGTAAAACGAGCAAGAATAAGCCGGCCGGCTCACAATAAACAGCCCGTACAGTTCCAGGATTGCGTGGGCGTGGTGACGTCAGCACTCGACTCCTCCCACTTTGATAGATCACCCGTCCCAGGACTGGACAGGTGATCTGTCTATCAAAGTTCCCTGGACAAGGGGGAGGGGCTGTATGTGATGGCGCGCTGCAGGGAACACACAGCTATTGAAATGAAAGCTGTTATGTTCCCGGCGCTCTAATCACCAGGCGGCAGCGGCTCTCCCCTCTTCCCCTGCACAGGTAGGCTGAACTGGGGACACAGGTGAGGCTATTGAACTGGGGACACAGGTGAGGCTATTGAACTGGGGACACAGGTGAGGCTGCTGAACTGGGGACACAGGTGAGGCTGCTGAACTGGGGACACAGGTGAGCCTGCATTGATCTCCTGTACCATGGCCCCAGTCTCTGGCCATCTCCTGTACCATGGCCCCAGTCTCTGGCCATCTCCTGTACCATGACCCCAGTCTCTGGCCATCTCCTGTATAAAATATTATTTAAAAACAGTCACATTCGGTATCGGTGCTGTTTTGGTATTGGTTTTCTTGATCAATCAAATTTGGTTTTCGGTTTTGGTACCAAAAAACCCATTCGGGGCATCACTACTTTCCAGGGAGAGAGGCTCTTTGGAGCCTCGCTGGATGACATTATTAAAAATGTTACTGGGGGTAAGAGTACGTTGCTCCCACCATCCAAAAAAGGTAAGGAGCCACGCCGTAGGCCAGGGCCCTCCTTTTCCGCTCAGAAGCGGATTTTTCGTCCGCCCGGGTCGGCAGGTAAGCGTTCCCAGACCGACAAGGTGTCCGCTGAGGGACAGAAGCGTCCCTGGTTTCGCAAGCCAAACAAGCCTGCAAACAAATCTACGAGAGCATGAAGGTTTGCTCCCGCCAGATTTTCGGGTGGGGGGTTGCCTTCGGGAGTTTGCAGCTCGGTGGACCTCCCTGCTTTCAGACCAGTTGGTCTGCAAAGTGGTTTCATCAGGATACAAGTTTCTTTTCATGTCCGCCAAACAGGTTTTCTCTTTTCGTCCATGGACGGACACAGCTCCTTTAATTCTTGACAGTTGGGTTATGTTCCTGTTCTATAGGAGGGGACTAGGCAGAACATGTTAGATATTTAAATATATGTTACTTTAACAGAGTTGAACAGCCCCGCCCAGGGGGCGGTCTCTCCGGACATAACCCTCCGCCCTGCAGTCAGCAGCTTAATTTTTTTCTGCCTAGTAGAGAAGGATCTGGCTCCCTTTTGGGCCCAGGGTCCGGAAGAAGTTTTTACTTTTTATTGTTTTTTATTACATTTTTTGATCCTGAGATCAACTGCCGGCTGGGCGACAGGCTGGATAATATATTTTTTTTAAACTTTAAATTTTTAGTTATTGAGAAAACAGAAGTAACATACAGGCATCGTTGCAACAACTGCACATTACTGTAGAAAACTACATCAGCCATAACTGCATACAAGGAAACAATATGCCACTCATCATAGGAGATTTCCATCTTTCTTGTAACACTATATTGACTCAGGAGTATCAACTCCATTGTATCAGTCCTGGACCTTAAGGCAGATTTAACATTTGGTCATAGAGCCTGTCACCCCTTCCGGGATCACACTGTGAACAGGTTAGCTATAAGCAAGTCCAGGTACAGAGATCACGGCCCAGAGTTTGGCCGACTCGAGTTGCCCACGGGTTTACTTTATAGCTACCGTCCTATGACGGAGAAATAGTATAACTGAAGTTATAGTCATGTTGTGAACATTAACTATTTGAACATTACTACAATACCTGTATGCAGGCGGATTAAGATACTAGTGCTAGTACCAACTACACTGAGAATTCTACTGCACCACAGGACATCATTCTGCTTTTATACTTGCAATCAGCATAAAGTCTAACCAATGCTAGGGGGTAGTATGTAGCGGAGGCCAGGAATCCCAGAATTTGTGGTATACATGTATTCTATCTAGTTTATACGCAAGCATCCTCTCCATTAAACTCTGGGTATTTACTCTATTTATTACTTCCAATATGGTCGGAGGATTCGTGGTTCTCCATTTTGCTGCTATAGAGATACGGGCAGCATGAAGGATATGTACAATCACTTTTCTACATGTATATGCGAAGAGTTCTATCCCTAATGTAAGAAGAGCTAATTCTGGAGAGGGTACGTAATTCATTTTAGAAATGTCCGATATAAGCTGAAACACGTCTCCCCAAAATTTTTGTAGTATGCTACAATGCCACATAATGTGAAGGAGATTACCCCTGTTCTGACAGTCCCTCCAACAAAGTGGGGAGAGAGTGGGTCTTATTATGTGTAAGCGTGTCGGCGTGATGTACCACCTATGTAGTATTTTGCATGAGTTGTCCCAATGGTCCACACAGGCTGAGGATGTTCTATTATATTTAATAGCAGTTAGCCATTGAGGAAATGTAAAGGATGTTTGTAGTTCCACCTCCCATTTGAGCATCGCTGGGGTTTTGGAGTAGTGTAGTTGTTGGTTACTGAATCTGTAGGAGAGTGATATACCCCTAGAGTTTTTTTTGCTTTTATTCAGGAGGAAGTCCCAGATTGCTAATGGAACCTTAGTGGTGGTGTGAGGGTTCATTTTACTGTAACTCCGAATCTGTTGTATCATGAGAAAGTCGAGTGCTGTGGTCTGCGGTATGTCTGACATGTTAAAATGTATTCCCTTTTTTTTCCAGTGATGTGTCAAAGTTTTGAATAAGAAAAGTGTAGGTCGTCAAAGGGATATCTAATGTATGGGTGCGTTCCTCTGGGAATTTCAACTTGGTGAATAGAGCCCATGCTGCAAGTGTGGCCTGTATCGTGGGGTAGTCTGGTATCAGGGGTTTATGATGAATCGTGGGTGCCATTAGTAAAGCGATGATATCATGGCTCGGAGTCACCTCCCTCTCTATTTGGTTCCAGAGATTGTCTTCCTGGCATGAGAACCAAAATTTCAGTTGGTCCATTATGGATGCTATGTAGTAGGCAAAAGCATTCGGTAAGCTTCCCCCTCCCGCATTTTTGTGTATATAGAGATTTTTTAACGCTATTCTGGGTTTTTTATTCGCCCATATGTATTTGTTCAGATGTTTTGCCAGCTCAGAGAAAAATGTATGAGGGATAGGGATTGGAATAGTTCTGAAAAGATAGAGGATCTTTGGGAATACTTGCATCTGGTAAGCTGCTATCCGCCCTATCCATGATAGTTGGATTTTGGACAATTGTGCAAAGTCTTTCTTGATCTGGTCTAAAAGGGGTAGGAAGTTATCAGAATATAGCTTGGCTGTAGGGTGGGTCAGTTGTATACCTAAGTAGGTGATGGATGGGGCATCCCATGTGCAGGGGAATAGTAGTTTGAGCCTGTTTACTGTTGTGGGGGGGATATGAAGGGGTAGGGCAAAACATTTAGAAGTATTGACTTTATAATATGTTATTTTCCCAAAATCGTGCATAAGTTCTGTGGCTTTCCTTAGGGAAGTTAATGGGTTGGTCAGGGTAAGGATCACATCATCCGCGAACAGACCTATTTTATGTTCTGTGTTCCCTATGTGGAGTCCTGTAACTTCTGTGGTAGACCGAACGAGTTCTGCTAGGGGTTCTATTGCTAGTGAGAAGACAATTGGGGACAGTGGGCAACCCTGTCTCGTTCCATTAGTCAGGTTGAAGGAATCAGAGAGCATTCCTGATGTAAAGACCCTGGCCGATGGATTGGTATATAAAGACATGACTGCTGAGTGCAGGAATCCATGTATTCCAAATTTATGTAGTGTGTGTGACAGGTAAGACCAGTGGACTCTATCAAACGCCTTTTCCGCGTCCAAGGCGACAAAGATGCTAGGCGTGTGTGTGAGTTCCGCATTCCTAAGTAGGTTTATAATTTTTCTAGTGCCATCTGGGGCCTGTCTGCCCTTAACAAATCCTACTTGATCTAGTCCTATGAGTGTGGGGGTTATATGTAGTAATCTGTTTGCTATAGCCTTTGCATAGATTTTAAGGTCCGAATTCAAGAGTGAGATGGGTCTGTAGTTCTGGGGGTGGGCAGGATATTTCCCTGGTTTTGGAATGGTTACTATAATGGCTTGGAGCATTTCTTTGGGGAAAGCACTTGTGGTTTCAGCTGTGTTGTACAGCTCCACCAATCGGGGGGTGAGTAGTGATGAGAATGCTTGATAGTATTCGGCTGAGAACCCGTCAGCTCCCGGGGATTTATGTTTGGGGAGTTTCTTAATTACTTCCTCGATTTCGTCCTCTGTAAAAGGTTCATTAATTTGGTCTAGCGTTCTCTGATCTATAGATGGTAGGTCAATACGTTTGAGAAAGTCAGTGATTTCTGCTTCTGTGGGTTGGTGAGTAGTTTTGTCCTGGTTGAGGTTATACAGGGTTTCGTAAAAGTCTTTAAATGCATTCGCTATGTCTTTGGGATTTTGATATGAGTTGTCGTTAGTGGGATGTTTGAGCAATGATATCTTTGCTTGCGTTTGCTTTTTCTTCAGTTGAGCTGCTAACTGTTTACCTGCTCTATTGTTCTGGGAGTAGTATGATAATTGGAGTCTTTTGTAGTAAAGGTCATAGTCTGATTTTAACACCAGTCTCAGTTCTTCCCTGCTAGAATTCAGTTGTTGTAAGGAGTGGTCCCCATTTTTTTTATGCTTAATTTCTAAGTCGGCTATCCGGTCATGAAGTTGCGTTATAAGTTTTTTTTTTTTTCCTCTTTTCTCTGGCTGCTATCTGGATCAGGGTGCCTCTCGAGAAGGCTTTATGCGTGCACCAGACTGTGGAGGTGGGAGTACTAGGTTTCGTTAAACTCAAAGAATTCTAGTAGTTTCTTGTGGACTTCCTCTTTAATGTGGGGCTGGGAGAGTAGGTAGGTGTTATTACGCCATAGAGGCGAAGCATTAGTTTTGTTAGCGGAAGTTATGTCAATGGTGATGGGGGCATGGTCAGACCAAGTGATGGAGTGAATGTCCGCCTTGATTACTTTTTGTAAAGTATATTTGTCTGTGAGGAAAAAGTCAATCCTAGAATAACTCTTGTGCACCTGTGAGAAGTAGGTGTAGTCCCTCTCTGCGGATCGGAGACAGCGCCACGGGTCATAGAGGTCTTCCCCCAGACAAAAATGATCTAGGGTTGGTCTTTGTCTCCGCCCCGCAGAGGAGGAGTCAAGCATATCATTCATGATCACATTAAAATCTCCACATATCACTAAATTACCTTTTTTTCATTTTGTTAAGATTCATTCGCAAAACTATACAAAAAGTTATCGGGTGTTTGGCGCATACAAATTCACCAGAGTATATATTTCATTGTTAATTTCGGACACAAGGATAATATACCTACCATTACTATCATATTGTTCATTTAGAAGCTTAAAAGACACTGAGTCCTTAATAGCTATCAGCACCCCATTTGTTTTACTGGAGTTATTTGCCGTAAAGACATGCAGAAATTTTTTATGGGAGCATCTCGGGGTGTTGTGATCCAAAAAGTGGGTTTCTTGCGCAAATAACACATCACATGTCTTGTCCAGGGCGGTTTTCCATAGAGATCTACGCTTAAATGGGGAATTGAGCCCTCTAGCATTGACAGATAAAAGTTTAAGTGTCATTATTTTTGTTTGTGGTGCTTCGGTGACATCTAGTGGCCCAGAATAAGTATTGCTTGAAGTGAGGAATTAATGAATTAGCAGTGAAAATCTGTAAGTTGGATTTTAAAACAGTAGTCTGGATTCTCCAGACTATATAATCACAAGTAACCATTGCAACGTCAATGGTCAGAGAACTAAAAGTTAGAACAGTCAACAGCAATAGGATGGATTTGGGATGATCCCAAACGCAGTATTGGGGTAAAGTCATCAAGGTGGTTACCTTGTCAGCCGAACATCAGGAGATTATCTCAGCGACGTCAGAAGGCAGATGAGGCATAGAAGGTGTCATGAGGAAACTAGGTATTTCAGCACAGAATAAACGAATCCAACGTATTTTAGGGATGTCTAAGTGTCACGGTTGTTCCTGGTACTGCGACAATTGTTGATGTTTGATCTGGACGGGGTCTGGTCCATAGAGTCAGGGTAGTCGTCCTGGGGGAGGAGTCCCCACTTGCGGAGTAGCTCCAGGCCTTTGTCCAGGGAAGAGATGGTGTACCATTCATTGTTTTTCTCCAAAATGATTTTAGCAGGGAAGCCCCATCTATAGAGGATCTTGTGATTCCTTAGCATTTTAGTAACTGGGATCAGATTATTCCTAGCTTTCATGGTGGCCTGTGAGAGGTCAGCGTATATTGTGATCCCAGCATATGGGTCCGGGAGGGAGCTGTTCAGTCTGGAAAATCTCATAAGTTGATCTTTGATATGAAAGAAATGAATTCTGGCGATCACATCTCTGGGGATTTTCTCAGGGAGATGTTGTGGTTTGTGCAGCCTATGTGCTCTGTCGATAATGACATCCGAGGCAGTGAGAGAAGGGATTGCTTTTCTCATTAGCTGTTGAAGGAATGAACTCAGTTCAGCAGGTTTAACTGTTTCAGGAATTCCTCTAAACTTCACATTATTCCTGCGAGAGTGATCTTCGAGGTCAGAGACCTTTAAGCGGAGGGCTTTGAGCTCATCTTCTAAATCTACATGAGCATCCACTAGCTCATTGTGGGCTGCAGAGAAGTCATCCATTTTAGTTTCCATATAGGTAACCCTTTCTCCCATAGCACTCAGTTCCTTGCGTGTGGAGTGGGTGAGGTGAGCTATGTCTTGCTGGATGGCCCCTCTCAGATTCAGTATCATTTCTTTCATGAAAGTATCAGTCATGGGCTGACCAGAGACAGGCATAGCGTCCAGCTTCTGGGTATAGGAGTCAGCCTGCTCCATGTCACTACCTCCCTTCTCCTGTTCACTGCTATCTGCTCCTGGGGGATTGATCCTCCGTTTTTGTTTTACAGGGCTGCTGGATGGAGAGGGATGGGGGAGCTGAGGGTGATTGCTGTCCAGCGACTCACCTTACAAGTTGTAGATCGCGCCATTCTCCTCCTCATGGCACTGTGATGCAGACAGCCCTGCCGCGGCGCCATCTTGGCAGCTCCTGCCTGCTATGTGGGGATAGAAATCTGTCAATTTCCTGGGTCCTTCTCTGTCCTTTCTTTTGGCCATGTCACTCACGGGGTTCCTCCTGTATTCCGCCGCTCGGATGGGTATGTTTCCAGCCTCAAAAGCCGCTTTTAGTTGCTGATAATCCCCTGATGTGACGGAGCTCTCCTCTCACCACACCATCCGCTCCGGCCGCCGGCTCCGCCCCCCCCAGGCTGGATAATATAGATCCTTGTAGTCTCCCCAGTTCCGGCCATCGAGCGTGAGCAGGCCTTAGCTACGTGCTGGGTCAGCCACGACATACCCCCATGGCTCCAGGGGTGGCCGGTGAGCTATTGCTCCAGGGTCCACATATGACTGGGCTGCTTGCTGTCCCAGTCACAGTGGACTGTGGCCGACAGCTACTCCGTACTGTTCGGCAGTGGGTCTGTCTGGAACGCACCATCAAGTCCTCGCATGGACTGGTAAGTTTAGTTCCTCCCTGTTTTGACAGGATGGAACAGCTGGGCATTCCCGGGGGTCGGTTAGCGGGTCTTTTGTCCTCCCTTCCTCTCCCTCTTCCCCCCCCCCCGCCTTGCGGGGCCTGCTACGTCGGCCAGGGTATACCTGTGGGGGATTCCGTATCCCTGTTTGGGGCTGTGGGAGCGTCCGGGTCCGCTCTCTGTGGGGGGTGGTCTGCCTCTGGAAAGTCTCCATTCGGCATCTCTACGGCCTTCTCGTCCACCTCGGGTGCATAGGCACCATTTTTTTAAGCGCAGATGCCGTTTTCTTGGGGCCTGTAGTTTGCATTGAAATCTCCATTGGCGTCCATTTTGTCGTGCCCGCGTCATGACGCAGGTCTTAATTGCGGGCGGCCATTTTATTGAAGTCCACGCCCTATTTCTCTGAGGCATTCGGCGGCCATTTTGAGAGTTTTTTTCTTATTGATGTGGCCTCTAGTGTTGGGAAGGCTTCCTGAATGGCACGAATAGCCCTGTTCACATCACAGAACACCTCAGACACACGAAGTGTGCGGAGGGAGAGCAGACAGCGGCGCTGGGCAGCCTCTTACTTGGGTGGTGAGTTCCCTGGGTAAAACCCTGGTCAGAGCAGCAAGGAGGGTGGATATTTTTCGGTGCCTTTACCTTGGCTTAAGTCCTTATAGGCTGTCAGTGGGTGGGCATGGAGTCAGAAGCTGGATGCTTCTTCCCCAGACATTCCAGTGCAGCAACCAGTGTTCCCTACACCTGCGGTGCCTATGGACAGTCCTGGAGTCATTTGTTGCCAAGGGCGGGCGTAAGGGGGGGGTAAAAAAGCGCCCCCTCCCCCTGCCATCTCCTGGGGAATGCTCTGCCTCAGACTCAGTTTTGGCTGCGGCACAGGACCCCTGTTCTGAAGTGTCAGTGAGGAAGACTCCTCGTCTGGGTCAGCGCAGGATAAAGCACTTGTGGTAACACTTATCACAGCAGTGAGGGTCACTCTTAAGCTGGAGGATACAACTGGGACATCCGCTGAGGTGTCAGTCCCTTTTGGGTCTCACAAACCGACCCGCTATCAAGGTTTTTCCTTATGTGTCTTACTTTCACAAGTTCATAGATAAGGAATGGGATGGCCGCAGAGGTCCTTTGCGGTCCCTCAGCGCAGGGCCGTCCGAAGCGGTGAGCTGCTCCATGTTCACCATGCTGGGGTCAGCATTGTGGCCTATATTGGCTGCTACCTTGGTGTCCCAGACACCCACTAAGTGAGCTAAAGTATTGCATCAGCTCCCTCCAGAATGTGTCACTGGCCGTACAGTTGGTACAGGGACTTGTGTATATCTGTGATGCAACCCTGGATGCGACCCCTTTAATCTCCAGGGCCTCCACATCTGCGGTGGTATTGCGCCACCTGATATGGCTGAAATGCTGGTCCGCTGATCAAGCTTCCAAGAAAACTCTGGCAGATTTGCCTTTCTAAGGTGGTGGATTTTTGGTGTCTCACTGGACGACATCATTAAGGATGTCACTGGAGGTAAGAGCATACTTCTCCCTCAGTCCACTAAAGTGAAGGAGCCGTGCCGTAAGCCGGGGCCCTCCTTTCCCACACGGAAGCAGTATTTTCGTCAGTCAGGACCTGCTGACAGACCCTCCCAAGCGGATAAAGATCCAGCTGGGGGACGGAAGCGTCCCTGGGTGCGCTAGCCCACCAGGCCAGCAAACAAGCCTCTACCGCATGAAGTTTTGTCCCTGCCCGACTCCTGGGTGGGGGGACGGCTTTGCGGGTTTGCAGCTCGGTGGACCTCTCTGCTCTCCGACCAGTGGGTCTGCGAGGTAGTCGCCTTGAGGTACAAGATCGAGTTTCTTTCTTGTCCACCAAACAGGTTCTTTCCCTCAAATCTGCCTCTCCTTTCCGGCTCGTCGGACTGCCCTGCAGGGGGCAGTGCAGAACTTGTTGAGGTGCGGGGTGATCATAACCGTACCACCACAGGACAGGTTTCAGGGATTCTACTCAAATCTGTTTGTGGTCCCAAAGAAGGACGTAGTCCGTTCAATCTTGGACCTCAGGGCCCTCGATGCCTTTATAAAGACTCAAAAGTTCCGGATGGAATCGATCTGTTCGGTGGTTGCTGCGCTCCATCCAGGGGACTTCCTGGCGTCCTTGGATATCAGGGACGCATACTTGCATGTCCCCATCTGCGTCAGGCTTCAGAAGTTCCTGTGCTTTGCGATCGGCGAAGACCACTATCAATTTGTGGCCCTTCCCTTTAGCCTAGCTTCGGCACCAAGAGTTTTCACCAAGGTGTTCGCCCCGATTCTAGCTTTACTGAGGCAGAGAGGCATTGCTATCGTGGGCTACTTGGACGACCTTCTTCTGAGAGCTGCTTCAAGCTCAGAATTAGAGGAGGACGTGTCTATAGCCAGTCAGACCCTCCGGGAGTTTGGTTGGATACTGAACCTCCAGAAGTCGGCGTTAGTACCGACCCAGCGCCTAGAGTACCTGGGGTTGATTCTGGACTCCTCGGAGGCCAGAGTCTTTCTTCCTTTGGGAAAGTTGCAGGCACTCCAGTCAGCGGTGAAGTTCTTGACATCCCGCAAATGGTCGTCTCTCCGTTTTTGCATGCGAGTCCTGGGCCTCATGGTAGCCTCTTTCGAAGCAGTGCCATATGCCCAATTCCACACTCAGGTCTTGTAGAAGGAGATTCTCTCCAAATGGAAAATCTCTGTCTCTGGATCGTCAGATTCAGATAAGTCATCTTGTCAGGACCTCTCTGAGTTGGTGGCTGAGATCCCCGGCTTTTCGGTTCGGGAAGTCGTTCCTCCCCTTTAATTGGACTGTGATCATGACGGACGCCAGCCTGACCGGTTGGGAGTCTGGGGGTTCAGGCGGCCCAGGGCCGCTGGACTCCAAACTAATCCCAACTACCGATCAATGTCCTGGAACTCCGGGCAATCAGGCTGTGCTTCTCCAAGTGGTCACAGAGGCTAAGAGGGCGTCCAGTCAGACAACGCCACGGCTGTGGCAATACGTCAACCATCAAGGAGGAACAAGAGGCTCGGCTGCAGCATTGGAGTCGCTCACATCCTGCGGTGGGCGGAAAGGAGCGTGCCGGCCCTATTGGCAGTTTACATTCCGGGCGTGGAAAACTGGCAGGCGGACTATCTGAGTCGCCAGATGCTGGACCAAGGGGAATGGTCATTACATCCGGAGGTTTTTTCAACTCCTTTGTCGGAGATGGGGCACGCCAGATGTGGATCTCCTGGCATCTCGACTCAATCGCAAGGTGTCGAGGTCCGTGGCCAGGTCCAGAGATCCCTGGGCAGACGCGTCGGATGCCCCGTGGGGTCAGTATCGGCTAATTTATGCCTTTCCCCCACTAAGTTATTTCCTCATCTACTCCGCAGAGTAGAGACCAAGGGAATTCAGGTGATTCTAATCGCCCCAGATTGGCCCAGGCGGTCCTGGTACGCCGACCTCGTGCGCCTGGTGACGAATGTACCCTGGCGACTGCCAATGCGGGAGGACCTTCTCTCGCAAGGTCATATTCTTCATCCTGCTTTACACTCGCTGGCTTTAACGGCATGGCTATTGAAAGCCAGGTACTAAGGGACCGAGGCCTGTCAGATTTGGTCATTTCAACCATGTTGAGGGCTCGGAGGTCTTCTAGGAAGATCTACCATTGCACGTGGAGAGCCTACATCTCTGTGTGAGGAGATGGAGTGGCGTCCACAGACTTATCCGGTTTCCAGGATCCTGCTGTTTTTACAGCGCAAAGTAGTTCAGAAACTTGCCTTAAGCACCATTAAGGGGCAGATTTCAGCCTTAGCTGTTTTCTTTCAGCGTACCCTGGCGGCTCATTCACTGGTGAGTACGTTTGTGCAAGGGGTCTGACATGTGGCTCCTCCGGTGCGATAACCACTACCTCCATGGGATTTGAATCTGGTGCTCTCGGCGCTTCAGAAACTTCATTTTGAGAACATCGGGGAAATTCCTCTTGACGCTCTGAGGGTGGCCTTCCTGGTAGCCATCCCATCCGTCAGGAGGGTTTATAAATTGGCGGCCTTGTCTTGCAAGTCCCCATATTTGGTCCTCCATAAGGATAAGGCGGTGCTACACCCGCAGCCTTCCTTCCTTCCGAAGATGGTTTCGGCCTTTCACCTGAATGAGGACATTGTACTTCCATCCTTGTGTTCTCGGCCATCGCATTCTTTAGACGTGGTACGTGCCTTGCGGGTGTACCTGTCTGCTACGGCTCCGTTCCGGAGGTCTGACTCACTGTTTGTTTGTGTCGGTGTCTGGTCCGCAGAAAGGCCTGGCGGCTTCGTCGGCCACCATTTTTCGGTGGATCCGGCAGACCGTCATCCAGGCCTATGCCATTAAGGGGCGGGCGCCTCCCTTTCCTGTCACGGCGCATACGACCAGGGCTATTGGTGCCACTTGGGCTCTCCGACATCAAGTGTCTGTATCACAAGTGTGTAAGGCGGCGACCTGGTCGTCCATTCACACTTTCTCAAAGTTTTACAAGGTTGATGTGAGTGCATCTTCGGATGCTAGCTTTGGCCGCAAAGTTTTGCAGGCGGCTGTTTGAGGTTGCAACTCCTCCGTTGAGGAGTTCTGCTTGTTTGGGGTGAAATTGGTTTTTTAATGCTGTTCCCACCGCTCCTTTTTTTGACACTGCTTTGGGACATCCCAACTGTCAAGAATTAAGGAGCTGTGTCCGTCCATGGACGAAAAGAGAAAATAGGATTTTTTTGTACTCACCGTAAAATCTTTTTCTCTGTCGTCCATGGACGGACACAGCACCCACCCCTCCTTTTTTGGTTTGTACTGCTTTTTACGAACTGAGCTGCTGACTGCAGGGTGGAGGGTTATGTCCGGAGGGACCGCCCCCTGGGCGGGGCTGTTCAACTCTGTTAAAGTAACATGTATTTAAATATCTAACATGTTCTGCCTAGTCCTCCTATAGAACAGGAACATAAACCAACTGTCAAGAATTAAGGCGCTGTGTCCGTACATGGACGACAGAGAAAAGGATTTTATGGTGAGTACAAAAAATCCTATTTTTTTTACTCTCCAACCTTCATCTTCTTCCGGCTCGTCGGGAAGCCTTGTTTGGGGCAGTGCAGGACCTGCTGCGTGGGGTGATAGTGCCGGTGCCTTCGCAGGAAAGGTTTCAGGGATTCTACTCCAATCTGTTTGTAGTCCCAAAGAAGGAAGGGGTCCATCCGATCCTGGACCTCAAGGCCCTCAACAGCTTTGTGAAGGTGCAAAGGTTCAGGATGGAATCGGTTCGCTCTGTGGTCACTGCACTCCATCCGGGGGGTTTTTCTGGCGTCCTTGGATATCAAGGACGCATACTTACATGTCCCTATATGCGTCAGGCATGAGAGGTTTCTGCGGTTTGCGGTGGGGGACGAGCACTAACAATTTGTAGCTCTCCTTTTTGGCCTGGCATCGGCACCAAGGGTTTTCACCAAGGTACTCGTCCCGATTCTGCCTTTGCTGAGACAGCGAGGAATCGCAATCGTGGGCTACCTGGGCGACCTCCTTCTGAGAGCAGCTTCCGCATCAGAATTCAAGGAGGATGTGGCAATCACCAGTCAGACTCTTTGGGAGTTTGGTTGGGTTCTGAACCTCCAGAAGTCGGTGTTGGTACCGACTCAACGCCTGGAGCACCTGGGCTTGATTCTGGACTCCTCAGAGGCCAGAGTTGTTCTCCCTTCGGACAAGCTGCAGACTCTTCAGGCTGCGGAGAACCTGTTGGTGTCCCACAAGTGGTCGTCGCTGCGCTTTTGCATGTGAGTCCTGGGTTTCATGGTAGCCACTTTCGAGGCTTTACCGTATGCTCAATTCCACACTTGAGTCTTGCAAAAGGAGATCCTGTCCAAATGGGACAAATCTCCGTTGTCTCTGGATTGTCAAATTCGGGTGAGCCGGCTAGTCAGGGATTCCCTGGTCTGGTGGCGGAGGTCTCTGGCTCTTCGGTCTGGGAAGTCGTCCCTTCCTTTTCATTGGACATAGTCATGACGGACGCCAGCCTGACCGGTTGGAGGGGAGTTTGGGGGGTGTACAGTCGGCACAGGGTCGCTGGACACAGGAAGAATCCCGCCTGCCGATCAATGTGCTGGAACTTTGGGCGATCAAGCGGTGCCTCTCCACATGGTCACAGGCTGCAGGGACGCCCAGTCAGGATCCATTCGGACAACGCCACAGCGGTGGCGTATGTCAACCATCAAGGAGGAAGAAGGAGCTTGCCTGCAGCATTGGAGGTTGCTCACATCCTGCGGTGGGCGGCGCGGCGTGTGCCGGCTCTATCGGCCTTGTACATTCCGGGCGTAGAAAACTGGCAGGCGGACTACCTAAGTCGTCAGATGCTGGACCAAGGGGAATGGTCGCTACATCCAGAGGTTTTTTGACTCCTTTGCCTGAGATGGGGCACGCCAGATGTGTTTCTTCTGGCTTCTCGCCTCAATCGGAAGGTACTGATGGGGGCATTATCGGCTGATTTATTCCTTCCCCCGATTAAAACTTCTCCCTCGTCTGCTTCGCAGAGTGGAGACCGAGGGGATTCCGGTGATTCTAATTGCCCCAGATTGGCCTCGGCTTCCCTGATACGCCGACATAGTACGAATGGTGGCGGATGTTCCTTGGCGACTGCCAATGCGAGAGGGCCTTCTGTCACAAGGCCCTATACTTCATCCTGCTTTACAGTCGCTGGCTTTAACGACGTGGCTGTTGAAAGTCAGGTGCTAAGGGACCGAGGGCTGTCGGAGTCGGTCATTTCCACTATGATGAGGGGGGCGGAAGTCATCTTCTCGGAAGATTTATCATCGCGCGTGGAAGGCCTACATCTCTGTGTGAGGAGATGGGGTGGCGTCCGCATTCATTTTCCAGGATTCTGCTGTTTTTGCAGGGGGGAGTGGATCAGAAACTTGCCTTAAGCACCATTAAGGGGCAGATATAAGCCTTGGCTGTCCTTTTTCAGCGACCCTTGGCGGCTCATTCATTGGTGAGTACATTTGTGCAGGGAGTTCGACATGTGGCCCCTCCGGTTCGACCACCGCTGCCTCAGTGGGATTTGAATCTGGTGCTCTCGGTACTTCAGAAGCCGCTGTTTGAAAACATTAGGGAGATACCCCTATTGATCACTCTCTCAGAAAGTAGCCTTTCTGGTGGCTATTACATCTGCCAGGAGGGTTTCTGAGTTGGTGGCCTTGTCTTGCAAGTCCCCCTACCTGATCCTCCACAAGGATAAGGCGGTTCTACGCCCGCAGCCTTCGTTTCTTCCTAAGGTTGTTTTGGCGTTTAATCCAAATGAGGACATTGTGCTTCCATCCTTGTGTCCTCGGCCGTCGCATCCCAAAGAGGTTGCTTTGCATTACTTGAATGTGGTCCGGGCTCTGCGGGTGTATCTGTCAGCTACGGCTCCGTTTCGGAGGTCGGATTCATGGTTTCTGTCGGCAACTGGTCTGAAGAAGGGCCTGGCGGACTCGTCGGCCACCATTTCTAGGTGGATTAGATAGATCGTGATCCAGGCTTATGCCTTAAAAAGGCGGGCGCCTCCCTTTCCTGTCACGGTACATTCGACCAGGGCAATTTGGTAATAGTAATAGAGTGATTTGCGCTGAAAATAAACTCAAAAAACACAACCACAAATAAATTAAACCACATCTACTGATGGTAAATCAACTATAGTGATATACATATTCATTGTGATAAAACAAACAATGTGACAGAACGTGTAAAAGAATAAGTGAAATGAACAATGGGCCAATGTTCTAGATGATTCAATATGGCATGGGATTATTTCTTTAGGATCCTTTGTTTAATCCTCAATAGATGGTGGCAGCATAAGTTGGGGCAATATTTGCAAATATTGGGTATAGTGGTGCTGCACTGTACTCTGACAGATATCCCTCCTTTCTTTGCCCCGGTCTCCCAGAACTCTCACCTTAATGACTGATAAACATTCACATATGGTATACGTTGCTATGTGGCTGATGTTTCCAACTGCTCTCTCTCTCCTTTCTGTCTCCTTCTGACCTGGAATGGTGGAGTGATCCGCCTGTGTAATCTTCACCTTATTACCAGACTCCTACTCTCTTATCACTCACATAGGAGGATATACCCAGGGAGGAAAAAACAGGGGAGAGGGGATGGCAAATGAGAAAAAAAGGAAAAGCCTCCAATAGCGTGATATTGTTTTTATAAAAATAGGTGAATTTAATAAATAAATAGGACTCTTACAATATATTTAAAAAATTCACGCATAAGTAGTACAAAACGCGGCTAGACAGCCGTCTTACTTCCTCTCCTGTCGCTAACGATCCGCGTCCGGCTCACGTGATCCCTACGTCGTTACGTCACCTCTCACGTGACTTCATCCGCCCCCTCGTATGTCAGACCCCGCCTACATCATTGGATGAGCGGACCTGATGGGGAACTTCCTCCGCAGTATAATAAATGAATAGACCCGCCCCTTCTCACGTTCCGCATCAGGTCCTCAGCCTTACACCTACATCATTGGCTGAGCGAACCTGATGGGGAACGTTAGAAGGGGCGGGTCTATTCATTTATTACACTGCAGAGGAAGTTCTCCATCAGGTCCAGCCAATGACATTTTGTGTGGACAGCGCTGGACATCGGATCGCCGTGGGACACTGGATTTCATCGCTGGAATGTTTTTTCTTTTTATTTATTAAAAAATAAATAAAAATAAAGGACTTTCTCAACGGTGTCTGTTTTTTTTTAAAACTTTTTTACACTTTCTTTGTGAAATGGTAGGGGTACAATGTACCCCATTATCAATTCACATGGGGGGGCCGGGATCTGGGGGTCCCCTTTGTTAAAGGGGTCTTCCAGATTCCGATAAGCCCCCCGCCCGCAGACCCCCACAACCACCGAGCAAGGGTTGTGGGGATGAGGCCCTTGTCCTCATCAACATGGGGACATGGTGCGTTGAGTGGTCGCAGACCCCCAAAGCATCCTGCCAATGTTGAGGGCATGTGGCCTGGTACGGTTCAGGAGGGGGGGGGGCGCTCTCTCGTCCCACCTCTTTTCCTGCGGCCTGCCAGGTTGCGTGCTCGGATAAAGGGTCTGGTCTGGATTTTTGGGGGAACTCCATGCCATTTTTTTAAAAATTTGCGGCAGGGTTCCCCTTAATATCCATACCAGACCTGAAGGGCCTGTTAATTGATAATTTTTTTTTTTTTTTTTTATCGATGACTTTTCTATGTATTGCCGGCAATTCATTATAGCCGCGAGTGAGTTTTAAATTACTTTTTTTCCTTCAGAAATGACATGTGCAGGGACAGTTCTAAGCACGGTAAAACAAGTGCTGCTTTACGTGCATACTATACACACACCCTAGGTACGAAATTTAAAGGAATATTTCACTTTTATTGTTTCACTTTAAGCATTATTAAAATCACTGCTCCCGAAAAAACTGCCGTTTTTAAAACTTTTTTTTGCATTGATACATGTCCCCTGGGGCAGCACCTGGGTCCCCAAACACTTTTTATGACAATAACTTGCATATAAGCCTTTAAAATTAGCACTTTAGATTTCTCCCATAGACTTTTCGAATTTGCCGCCAACACCCCAAATTGTTCGCTGTTCGGCGAACAGGCAATGTTCAAGTCGAACATGAGTTCAACTCGAACTGGAAGCTCATCCCTACTCGAGTATATACGGTATGTGCCCAGTAAGAAAGTGGTTAATAAAGACTATGCTTTTTCAGAACAACACTGAACTATACCCGGAACCTGATGATGAGGAATTTACAGTCCTTTCAAAAGACTTATCTGTCTAAATGATAATACCTGGTAAAACAAAGAACCTGGATATTTGAATTATTGACATGAGTATAAAAGGAGGGAGAAGTTGGAGAAATTTCGTATTATACCTTAAATCTCAGCTATGAAAATGCAACCTTATGTAGCACACGGACCCTTTTCCCTACCTTTGGCTCACTTTCAGGAAAAAGGCACACCGTACTATATGCCCGTACCCTCCTGGTTAAGGAGGTTGAGCGGTGTTATGTATTTGGGTCCCACAGCTAGGTTCCTCCGTCAGTTCGTTCCTATCTCCTAGGATATAGGGACAAGTCTCTGTTTCCCCCCCCCCCCCCCCCCCCCAAGTAATTTCAATGTCCGCACCACTCTAAACTCCAATGTTGAGTTTATTTTCTCAATGTTCAGCAGATAGGAAAGGGTGGATGAGAGACAGGACAGCAAGGTTTTGGGAGGTTAGTCCAGGCACAAGTAGATTTTACAATCGCTACTCTATCCCAGAGTAGGTTTAGCTCACCCGGATAGTCTCCTGCAAAGTGGATCCTAGCAGCCGAAGTGATGCTCGGACGTTTAATCAGGTTCTTTTCCTAGATATGATCGGGAGACTCTCTACCACAGAATCTATCAGACCCCGAACTTCTCAGCTTTTGTTATATAAGGGCAGGTGCCAGCAGCAGCACATTACTAGGTCCTTGGTGGATAGATGAATCCCTCCAGAAAGTTACCGGGCCCCTTCCTTCACCGTGAACTCTCATGGGTCCGTCAGAAAGGTCCTCCCCCGGCCTCCTCTTCTTAGAAGCGGGCTCCCTCGCCAGAGACACCCTGGGATTCCTCTTCCCAGAAGTGGGCTTCAGCTAAAGGTGCTGGGCCCAATGTTGAATATGCAGCCCCAGGACTAAAGGTGCCTGGGACTGATGCACACGTGGCCCCACGCACTTGGACTCCGACTCCTCTCCTCCTCCGAAGACCCCTCCCAGGTGGCGTCTGCCCCTTATGTATCCTCTCCCAGCATGCACAGCAGGCCAAACACGCCCACTGTACCGCTGCTGAGAGAGGACACCCCAAGGCACAGCACTAGTACTGATGGTTCAACCCCGACCCGTCATGGCAGTGCCACCTACAGGCCACAGGGAACTGCACACCAGTATACCACCTGGAGAAATAAAATAGCATAACCTATCAATGAGAACGGTCTGAGCCCAAGTACTATCTCAGACCAGCCCCCTAAATTTGAGTATATAGCACCCCTAAATGGGGTGGGCGCTACATACACACCCCTCTAAAGGAGACACTGCCCCCAGTGTCTGGGATAAACCCACGCTCCTCAAGCCTGAGCCAGCGCAGATTTATCTCCAAACTATGTACAAATTTAAAAAAATCCTTGTGCCGGAATCCAACATAATGGGGAAAGGACATGAAATAAAGAGATGAAGGAAGGGTTAACAAGAATAAAAACAGGACATCCCATACTCAATGTCACATTCACATAGCATTATACATTTTTAATCCCACCCCTCTAGACTAACTACTCCACCCATTCTCCGGCAGTTGCTAGCAGTCCACCTGCAGAAGGAGAGAAACACACAACAAATAACATCCTATTAATATCTATATGTACACGAAGTGAACCATCTTTCCGAGAAAAGATGACTCCCTTCACCTAAAGCTGCATACACTAGGCCTAGCATATGTAATAACGCTCCTCTAGGGAGATGCATAATAAAATAGAAGTCCTGCAAATCATCGCCATCTGGTGGTAGTGCGACCGTCATAGCACTTGACACTACCTAACATGGTAAAGTACCACTGCTATACATTCCCCATCTTGAACATGTTGATCTCACTGATGAACCTAGCTACATCTACCCCAAAACTTCAATTCTCTTGTGGAGCTGTAAGCGGAGAGAACAACAGCAGCTCTCCTGACTCTTGGTAGAGCAGATTACCCCAAGCAGTGAAGGGCAAAGTCCTTCAGTTCCCAACGGAATAAACTTCCAGAAGACAAGGGAGGAAAAACAAACAAAGTCTTGTCTTTAGAGATAGAAGCGAGGATCGGGTAAAACAAGAAGTTTCCATTTTGTGTCAAAGGTCTCTACAGAGTACACGGAATCCTCTAGCTCCTTGTTACAAATGGCCACCCGATCCGCATGTATGTGTCGGCCATAACTCCACTCCTGTTTGCATCCCTTGAACCGTTCAGTCATAGTAGCGGAGCACACAAAGTATCTGCGGGCATTAGGCACTTTTAGGTGGTTCCACACAAAGTCCGCATACCACCTCTCTCTATATGCCTCGACCTCAAACAGGTCCCTGGGAACATAGGGGTATTCCCAGTCGTACTCAACAACCACTCTCTTGTTAAACAGCCGTTGCAGTCTCGAAAGGGGAGGAAGGGTTGCACGGTCTCCTGCACCCGGTAAAACAATGGCATCTGAGGACCTGGGCACTTTCACTGCCTCAAGCTTTGGCAAAGGGGCCTGCAGTGGCGCACGTTCAGCCACAGCAGCAGGCGCTGGCAATGCAGGTGTGGGAACATCTCCTTCCTCACGTGTAGGGGCCTCCACCTGGGGTGCAGTCTCCCCAGAATCCATGGGCGATCCCTCTTTAATGCTTCGGGGTGCGGACAACATGGTTTTGTCCCATCCCTTCCTGGCAAACCGTTCATCTACTTCAAAATCGTCTCCCACGTCAGAAGACGACTCCAAATCAGAGGTATCATACTCCTCTGCCGGCAGGTAGTTTTTGGTCAACATTGACTCGTTGTCTCTCAAAAGTTCCCGCGGGTCAGGCACCCAAGCATCCCCTATAGTACGGACACTAAGCCTCTTCCCTTTCCCCGGCAAACTCTTCATTGTCGTGGCCCCAGCCTCCTTACCGTGGCCTGTCGTGGATCTCCCGGAGGTCCCTCCAGGTTGGAACTCCGGCTCAGGCAGGCGCTGGGGTGTATCTTGACCGCAGCCGTGGGAGGCTTTCACGTAGCCCACTCTCCGCTTGGGAGGTGGAAAGGAAGTCTCGGTAGCGACAGAGGCAGCAACCGCCGGCTTCTCCGGCTCCGTAGCAACTGGAACCTCGAGCTTGACTTCCTTCTCGGTCACAGTTGTGCGCGTGGGGGTGGTTGTGGAAACGCAGGTTTCCTCCTCTAGAGTGGTGGCGCCTGTTAAGCAATTCACCTGATAGGCCCGGGGCTTTTCCGTAGGCTGATCCACCTCAAAGAGGAACTCTCCACATCTGGTACATCTCCCGAAAGGTCGAAGGTGCACCACCAGTCCCTGGAACGCGGGACAGACCATCCCCAAGACCTCAGCATCTCGGTACGTATACAGTGCAAAGCGGCCCCGAGGCTTCAACCGAATCCCTGTATCTGTCAAAGGGGCAGCCAGTGAGGCAACGTCCATGGTGGAAGCAGACACCGAACTCCATGGAACAGCAGACATGTTGTTCACTCACTATTCTAGCATGCACTGCCCATTTGTCACCAAGGTCACCACGTGCAACTCACGATATGTTGGGGCTCCTCCCCTTTCTTCTTGTTGCACGCAACTCGCAGGCTTTTCTTGCTGAGACACGCCCACGAAATACGCAGCCAGAAATACAGTGTAGGCCTGTACCTCCATTACTCACATCAGTGGCGCAGTTCAAAATTCACCAAAATGGCCGACCTCCACGGAACCACACAGGGAAATAAAGTCCAACTTCTGGGGGGTATAGCTGCAGAATCCCGGACCCGAGCCCCCACGTGTAGCACACGGACCCTTTTCCCTACCTTTGGCTCACTTGCTGTCAGGGAAATGGCCGTATTGTGGGCAATTCCGCCAATAACCAACATGGTTGCGCCAGACGCGTCTGTGTGCATGTGCGCACGCGCGTGCGCAACGCCACAATCCAGGCACGCGGATGCGCGCGCACGCCGTGCAATTGTAGGCGCACCCCCGGCCTATTTAAGCCTGCCTCTAACATCTCAGACTTGCTGGATTATCGTCAGCTTCCTGTGTTCCTGTGCCTGCATACCTTGAGACCCCTGGCTTGACCTCTGCTTCTGGCTTGACCTGTGATCCTGATTATCTCCTCGCTCTGACCTTGGCTTGGCTGACTATTCTTAGATCCACTACCCTCTGTTTATGACCCAGCTTGCTCCTGTTTGCTCTTGGATTGTCTCCCGGTATATGACCTCTGGCCTGGCTGCGAACCCTGCTCCTGGTTTATCCTGCAACCGCTTGCTAAGGACTTCTTCTTGCACGGCTACTGACGTCGTTCCCAGCGCATCCCAGCCACGTCCTGCTTACCAGCCTGTTTGCAGCATTACTGGCAACCCGTGCACCTTTGGGCACCGTATTCCCTGTATCACTCCCAGGGGAGCGCTGCACTCAGCCGCAAGGGGTGCCCTCTCTGCTACTCAGCCTCACATCAGAGACTTGACAGTATAACCCAGCCATGTCTGAGGCCGGCAGAGGTGCGTCCCCGTTAGAGGCATTGTGTCAACAGGCCACTACTCTGACCCAAGCAATCCAGACACTGCAAGAAGGATACCTCCAGCTGGAGAAGAGATTGCAACACCTGTCAGAGTCATCTGCTTCTGCGGACCCGGTTCCAGCTTCTACCAGCTCCACCCACGCATGTTCCTCTGTGGCTCCTACGATGGTGTTCCCTCCTCCAGAACCCAGTGTTCCCGTCCATGAACGGTTTTCCTAGGATCGAAGAAAGTTTAGATCCTTCAGGAATGCCTGCCTATTGTACCTATCCTTGCAGCCCCAGACTTTTGCTTTAGAGACTGTTAAGGTCGGGTTTCTCATCTCCCTGCTGTCCGATGAACCCCAGACCTGGGCCCACAGTTTATGGGAACAAAGAAGCCCAGTCATTAACACAGTGGACACATTCCTGGCAGCCATGTCACAACTCTACGAGGACCCCCAGCATACAGCCACCACCGAAGCCACTCTACATTCACTACAGCAGGGTAGTCGACCAGTGGAGGACTATACCGTGGACTTCCGTCGGTGGTCTGCAGACACAGGCTGGAACAAGGCTGCCCTCAAGCACCAGTTCCGCTTAGGACTTTCTGAATCTCTCAAAAACAAGCTGGCCGGGATTGGGGTCCCCACTACACTTGAGGATCTCATCCAGTCATCCATCCAGCTGGATCGACGTCTATGAGAGAGACAGTCCGAACGAGCTCAGTTCTCCAGGCCTGCCATGATACCGCCTAAAGTTTCCTCTTCATCAGTGCCTGTTCCCACCAATGCATCTACCCCAGTTCCTAGACAAGACGGCCTGCTACGTTCCGCATTAACCCCTGATGAAAGGCGTCGTCGTATGCAATCTAGGCTCTGCCTCTACTGTGGAGGAAGCGGACATTTCTTGTGTAATTGCCCCAGAAGCCACCTTCCTACCCTCCAGTGTATTTTCAGGTTTCCGGAGCTTCTCCTTCACACCTAGTTCTACCCATTACGCTGCAATTTGGAAAAGAGGATATCCGGCTGCAGGCCATTATCGATTCTGGAGCATGCAGCTGCTTTGTGGACTTGAACCTGGCGAGAAACCTTAAGTTACCCCTCCACAAGAAACAGGGCTTGGAAGTCCGCCTGGCCGATGGCACATTGCCTAGTTCTGGCCCTGTTACCCAAGAGACTGTCCCTCTCCTTATCAGCACTCCTGATGGCCATCAGGAATTCATACGCTTTGACGCTCTGAGCTTGCCTATGTCTCCAGTTATCTTAGGAATTCCGTGGCTCCAAGCCAACAACCCTCAGATCAATTGCATCAAGAAGGAAGTCCTGTTCACCTCTCCCTATTGCCAGCAGCATTGCCTTATTCCTGAACCCAGAGACACTACCAGTTGCTTGACAGTCCACCCTGTATCTACCACTAACCAGAATATACCCCAGGCATACCAAGAATTCCTGGATGTCTTTGATAAGAGAAAAGCTGATGTTCTACCATCACATCGGCCATATGACTGTCCAATAGAATTACTTCCAGGGGCCGAGATTCCATTTGGACGAATATTCCTTCTCTCTGAAATGGAATTAGGAACTCTGCGACAATCTATCGATGGTAATTTGGCTAAGGGCTTCATCCGAGCTTCCTCCTCTCCTGCCGGTGCCGGCATCTTCTTTGTCGAGAAAAAAGACAAGTCTTTTAGACCATGCGTGGACTATAGGGAGCTAAATAAAATCACAACAAAAAAACGTTACCCACTGCCATTAGTTTCTGAACTTTTCCAGAGATTCCGTACGGCCCAAGTATTTACCAAGCTCGACCTCCGGGGGGTGCCTATAACCTTGTTCGTATCCGTGAGGGCGATGAATGGAAGACAGCATTCAGAACGAGATTTGGACACTTCGAGTATCTTGTGATGCCCTTCGGGCTCTGTAACGCTCCGGCAACGTTCCAGCACTTCGTAAATTACATTTTCCCGGAATACCTTGACTACTTCGTCATCATCTATCTGGATGACATCCTCATATTTTTCGGCTACTCTGGAGCTCCACCGGACCCATGTAAAGACAGTGCTGCTCACACTAAGAAAACATGGAATTTACGTGAAAGCGGAAAAGTGTGACTTTGAGAAGAAATCAATACAATTCCTAGAACTGATCATCTCCACGGGCGGTGTAGCTATGGTTTCACAGAAAGTGCAGGCAATCCTGGATTGGCCAACTCCATCAGATAAGAAAGGGGTGCAAAGGTTTGTGAACTTCTATAGGAGGTTTATAAGGAACTTTTTTTCCATCATCTCACCCATTACCCAGTTGACCTGCTTACATATCCGCTTCCAGTGGTCCACCGAAGCCCAAACTGCTTTCGAGAGACTGAAGTTATTGTTTACCTCTGCACCAATCCTTTAACATCCTGATCCTGCCCTGCCATACATCTTGGAGGTTGATGCCTCAGAAGTAGCCACAGGGGCAGTCCTTTCACAAAGCCAGTGACCCAAGTCCTTGCTTCACCCCGTGGCCTTCTCACAGAAAATGAGCCAGCCCGAGAGGAACTATGATGTAGGTGATCGCGAGCTCCTGGCCATTAAAACAGCCTTAGAGGAGTGGAGATACCTTTTTGAGGGGTCTGCTCACCCCATAATGATATTTACAGATCATCGGAACCTCGAATACCTCCGTACTGCCAAACGCCTGAGACTCCGTCAAGCCCGCTGGGCTCTGTTCTTTTCGAGGTTCAGCTTCCACATTACCTACCGTCCCGGCTCCAAGAACGGAAAGGCCGATGCCTTATCCCGAATGTTCCCCGATACTCCAGAGGAGACAATATCTAGCACAATCCTGTCACCTCAGAACTTTCTTCTGATCCAACCCGATCTAAGATCTTCTCTTGAACAGGCTTCCCTCCAATGCCAGGAACCAGAAGCATCCTCTCTAAGAAACCAGGGAGGGTGTCTCTGGCATCAGGACAAGATCTTTGTTCCGCAACAAGCCCGAATACAGGCACTAAAGACCTTGCATGACCACCAACTCGCTGGCCACTTCAGAGTGCGGAAAACTACGGATCTTATCCAATGATCCTTCTAGTGGCCTACCTTGAAATCTGATTGCAGGGAGATTGTTAGCTCCTGCACTACCTGCCAGCGAAATAAAGGGTCCAACGTCAAGTCGTGGGTCTGTTACGTCCACTGCCAGTGCCAGAACAACCATGGAAAAATATATCTATGGACTTTATAGTAGAGCTGCCCCCATCCGAAGAATTTACAACAATCCTGGTAGTTGTGGACCGTCTATCCAAAATGGCGCACTTCTTGCCCATGGCAGGAACTCCTTCTGCTGCAGAAACAGCAAAAAATTTCATAAGGGAGATAGTCAGACTTCATGGCCTTCCTGACAGCATTGTGTCTGATAGAGGGGTACAATTCACCTCCCGGTTCTGGAGAGAGCTCTGCAAAGCAATATCAATCAAAGTGTGCCTGTCTTCAGCCTATCACCCCCAAAGCAACGGTCAAACTGAAAGGTCTAACCAGACCTTAGAACAATATTTGCGTTGCTTCTGCTCCTTCTCCCAAGACGACTGGATCTCTCTACTTCCTTGTGCGGAGTTCGCTTACAACAATGCAGTACACTCAACCACCAATCAATCTCCGTTTTGGGCCAACTATGGTTTCCATCCTTCATTTCTACCTAACGTCATTCCGGAAGCCTCAGTCCCAGCAGTTCAAGACAGGATAAATTCCATTCAGGCTAATTATCAAACCCTCCGGCTAACCATGCATAAAGCGCAAGAGGACTACAAGAAACAATATGACAAGAAGAGGGGAGAGAGTCCTAGTTTTGATTCAATCTTATTTTATTTGTTTATGCAAGGAAACGACAGAAAAAGACATACATTGTCTTAAACATTACAAACATTGATAGGATACATCCTCAACAGGCATCATGAGTGTCAGAACAGAGCAGGGCTAAGTTCCATCAGATGAGAGTATACACAAATCTATTTGGAGAATATGATGTAGGGTCACTCAATGGGTTATAGGCAATAGGTAAATCGAAGCCCTGGTACGTTATCCTACTGGGTTCTTAGAGGTGTATTTATGTGTAGAGAAAAGAGTCAGGGGCAAATAGTAGGGGTACACAGATAGGGGACAGGGATCAGAATCACTCCATCAAGGTCCGAGAGTGGTCTCATCCAGGGCACACTCCGCCCAAGAGATAAACTCTGAGGAGTACCGAAACACGGACCACGAAGTCCATGTGAGAGAGAACTGTTCACTTTTGTCATTTTCCTCCGCCAACAGGCGTTCAAGGTCCCTAATGCGGTCCACCTCAACAGCCCAATCCCCCAGGGAAGGCATGGTTGCCGTTCTCCAATGACGGGGAATCACTACCCTGACCGCCGCCAGAAAGTGCCGCAAGACATCATTTCTGATGGATTTAAATGATCCAGGGAGAATAGACAAGAGAGCCACCTCAGGTGAAGGGTGGATAGAGGTCGCCATCAATTTGCAGTAGAGTGTGAAAATCCGCTGCCAGTACCTCCGCACAGGAGGGCACTCCCACCAGATGTGGAGCATGGTTCCTCGGGAGCTGAGGCACCGCCAGCAGGTATCTGACACCTCCGGATTGAAGTGGTGAAGAGATGATGGACATCTGTACCATCTTGTTAACAGTTTAAACCCCTTCTCCTGGGTCTTAGTGGCTATGGACAATTTGTGCGTCAGGGTAAAACATTTTTGCCAGTCAATAGGGGAGATAGTGTGACGTAGGTCTGTCTACCAGGCCACCGTATACGGTGGGAGGTCAGGGGAGTAAATATCGAGCAGAAGGGAGTATAGTTGAGATACAACATGCGTTGGAGGTTCCACCTGCATGAGCAGTTCCTCGAATCCCGTCGGTTCAGCAAGAATGTCTGTAATAGATGGGAAAGTCCGGATGTAGGAGGTAGTCTGTTGCCTCCGAAGCCACTGCATGGGGTGACGGGAGGTCAGACCGGTAGAGGTATCTGACCTCAAAGTGGGGTCTGCACGAAGGACCTGGGCAAGTCGCCTATGATCCTCTCTTCGCCATGGTCCGAATCTTGCTACCGACATAGCTGGCGGAAAGGCCGGGGTCCCAAAGAAGGGAGTCCTAGGCCCCATGCGGTTTGATAAGCCCCTTCTGGACAGCATGCGATCCCAAATCTGGATCGTTTGATGGGTAAGGTCATTAAGAGGGCCCGAACCCCCCCGTACCGTAGGCAAGGTCCAGGGGAGAGCGGAGAGTTCAATTGGGTTCATGTGGCTTTCCAATTGAACCCAAAGCTTGGTTGAAGAATGATGGAACCAATCTAGTATGCGGGTGAGCACCGCTGCTTTATGGTATAGGGAGGCATCTGGGGCTCCAGCCCCCCCCCCCCCCCGAGCCTTTGGAAGAGAAAGTGTTTCATACCGTATCCTGGGACGGGCCACATTCCAAATAAATTTGGAAAACAGCTGACGTATTTTCTTAAAGTACGAATTAGGTATGTGAATAGGGATGGTCTGAAACAAATACAGGAACCTAGGGAGAACATCCATTTTCAGGGCATTCACTCTACCTAGCCATGAGAGCTGTTTGGACGCATAATTGATTAAATCTGCCTGGGTCCTAAGAAGTAGGGGGGCAAAGTTCAAGGAAAAAAGTTGGGAAGCATCCGCCGGTATTTGAATTCCGAGATACCTTATGGAGGGGGAACCAGTTTTGAAGGGGAAAGAAGACGATAGTCTTCGTAGGGCCGACGTAGGCAGAGATATGTTGAGGATTTCTGATTTATTGTAGTTGACCTTGAAGTTGCTAACTTCTCCAAATTTCCGAAACTCCTGCAATACCGAGGGCAAGGATGTGTGAGGGTGTGTCACGAACAGGAGCAGATCATCTGCAAAGAGGGCGAGTTTAGTATGTGTGGGCCCGACTGTTATGCCTTGGATAGAAGGATTGTTACGTAGAGCAATAGCTAGATGTTCCATAGTGAGAACATAGAGGAGGGGGGACAGTGGGCATCCCTGTCGCGTCCCCTTAGATACAGAGAAGGCTGGAGATAGCGAGCCATTTAGTCTAATCCTAGCATATGGAGAGGAGTAAAGGGACATTATTCTCGCCATCATATTGGTTCCCACGCCTATTTGTTGCAGGGATAGTCGAAGGAACTGCCAGTCTACTCGGTCGAATGCCTTCTCGGCATCGACTGTTAAGAGGCATAGTGGGATATCGTGGGACCGGGCATAGTTGGTTAAAAGAAGGGTCTTCAGGGTATTGTCCCTAGCCTCACGGCCACTCACAAAGCCAACCTGGTCTAGGTGTATTATCCCAGGCAACAATGGTTGTAATCTATTGGCTAGGATTTTAGCAAAGACTTTCAAATCGACCCCAATCAAGGAGATCGGCCTATAGCTTGCACAAAGAGTAGGGTCTTTGCCTGGCTTTGGGATGAGGGATATGTGGGCCTCAAGTGTTTGTGGAGGGAACAATGAACCCTCCGACAAAGAGTTGAACACCTTAGTTAGAAAGGGCGTGAGGAGGGCGGCAAAAAGTTTGTAGAACTTAGGAGTGAAGCCGTCTGGGCCCGGGCTCTTTCCACTCGGTGTACCCGCTATGGCTTTGGCAACTTCGTCTTCTGTGATTGAGGTTTCCAGATCAGCGATGACGTCCTCGTCTAATGTAGGGAGCACGGTTTCCAATACATATGACATCTGGTCTTCCACCCCGGAAGAAGGGGAACTTGTCCCTTGAGTCTTAGGGATATTGTACAGGGACTGATAGAAGTCCCTGAATTCCTCTGCCATCTTGGTGGGTGAGGATACCATTTCTCCCTGTGCCCCCCGAATATGGGGTACAAAGGCGGAGGTTGTTTTTGGGTGCAGGGAGCGAGCCAGTGGCCTACCACATTTATCTCGAAACTTATATTGATGGAAAGTGAGCTTATCTGCATATGTGCGTGCAGAGGCTTCATAAAGTTCTCTAAGTTGTGATCGCGCCCTAGAAACATCCGCCAGCATTGTCACTGTCGGAGATCGTTTGTGCTCAGTTTCTAAGTTTCTAAGCGTTTGATTTGCTGCCTCTATGGCGGCTGAGCGCTCCTTTTTAAGACGCGTATCCATTTGGATAAAGGTACCACGTAGGACAGCCTTAAGTGCCTCCCATTGAAAGGGCAATGATGTCGTATCCAAAGCGTGGTCCGCAAAAAAGTTAGAGATTGTATCTGAAACCCTTGTCACACATTCCGGGTTCGTAAGCAGCGAATCGTTCAAGCGCCATGACCATTCCCTAATCGGAGTGGAAGGGAGCGAGAATGTCATGTGTATAGGAGAATGGTCAGACCAGACCATTGGGTCTATGGTGCATTCCGGGGACCAGTCCAGGCAGCTATGGTCACTCATTAGGTAGTCTATGCGACTATAGGTGTGATGAACAATGGGAGAAGTGGGTATAGTTACGGGCCGTGGGGTGCAGCACTCTCCAAACGTCCACTAGACGCAGATCGTAGAATGCCCGTTTCAGAGCCCTCAGTTTAGGGAAGGAGATACACGATCGCGAGGTGGAGGAATCTAAAAGTGGTTCAAGAGGGGTGTTAAAATCTCCCCCCAATACGAGCTTACCCTCCCTGAATCCTGACAGAATCCTCAAGTATTGTAACGCAGCCGATACTTGATTAACATCAGGAAGGTAAATGTTAGCTACCGTAAATTTGGTACCCCATAGCACGAATTTCACAAAAACATACCTCCCCTGGGGGTCCGAGAGATGGTCAAGCACCTCTATAGGGAGCGTCTTATGGAAGGCCACAGACACTCCCTTGGCTTTCTGGGTTGGGCTAGTGCTGTGGAACCACCTGTTGAAGTATCTGCTGGAACAGGAAGGGGTGGAGGCAGAGTGAAAATGTGTCTCTTGGAGAAGAAGCACATTGACTTGGCGTTTGTGCATTTGATACAGGATTTGTCCTCTTTTGGAGGCAATATTGAGCCCATTGACATTGTAGGAACAGAATTGTAACCTAGGGTGAGAGGTCACTGTGTGGGCCATGATGGAGAGAGAGAAGAAGAAAAAAAAGAAAAGCGGGGAAAAAAAAGGGGGGAAACACAACAGGGGAGGAAGAGAGAAGGTAGAGCGAGGCGGGGAAGAGATTGAACATAGAGAGCACCTGGGGAAGGTGGCTCAAAAATACTAAAGTGTGCGCAAAAACGTAACACTTCGTGAAATATCACGTAGTAGGCACGAACTGTGCCAATCCTATTTAGGGGGAGAGAACGGGGTTAGAACAGCTGAGTTGTGATCCCGACAACTTAGCAGGCATATATAACATAACTGTAAATGTAACACACCCAATGACCGTGGCATCTAATGCTCAACTGCCTAGTCACTAAAGAGCAGAGTGTCAGACTAATACCATTGGTACGCTTGAGTGTAATAAACAATCTAAAATTACATAGAAAAATAACATCAACGTAGAACAAGGTGTACACAAACTGGTGACAGAATAAAGGCACAGGTATTCCCGCGTAAGCATGCGAGGGTTGGAAGCACCAATTACTACATTTATAGCAGCATTAACTATGATAGTCGTCACGGCTTAGCTCAGATATCTGTGTAAACGCACAGAAGGTGTCAGTGATAAGGCCAGCCAGTCCCAAGCTCCAGGGACATAGATGTCCAGAGCCCGAGGGAAGACCCGGAGGTCCCCGGACAAGCCAAAGGGCTATGTCCGGGAAACACCAAGCCAGCCAGTAGAGCCAAGGCCGTGAAAGAACATATCAACACCACCGACCGCCTTTCCAGAGCCCCAGCAAGCACAACTGTACCAGCTGAGGGCAAGGAAACATTCTCCGTGCCAAGTGAGACAACTAAACCGTTAGCAGCATTTAGATAACAAAGTGAGCAAGAGTCAGTGGGGTGGATACGCAAGTAAAACCGTGAGTACAAAACAAAATAGGGAAAACAGTAGGCAAACCTGGCCGGAGTCTCATAGAGGAACTGTAGTCACCTGGTGGACAAAAGGACATAGCAAAAAGAACCATTTCAGGTCTCAGACGACAGAGTCTGGATCAGTCTTCTGGTGACGTGGCTCACCGTACTCTAGGACCGGAAGGTACCGATCTAGACTGTGGGCGTCCTCGACGCTGTAGAGGAGGGCCCGGTAGCCGCTGGCGGTCATCTGGGGGGTCCAACCAGTTCGGGACGACAATAGGGTCCCGGTCCAGGAACAGGAAGAAGGCAGGAAGCTGGTCCGGGTCTGACAGCACAAATTTGTGGTTATCTTCTCGGGTCACTTTGATGCTGAAGGGGTGGCCCCAAGTGTACGTGGCGCCTACTTGGCGAATCAAGTCCAGCAGAGGACGGACCGCTCGCCGCATGTACAGCGTGTTGCGGGAGAGGTCCGGGTAGAGGTGTATAGGTGATCCGTGAAAGTCCAGTGGCCCCAGGCACCAGGCCTTGCGCAAGATTTCTTCCTTCAGGGTATAGTAGTGCACCCGGCAGAGTACGTCACGAGGGCGGTCCCTGCGGTCACCCCCCATGCCTCCCACTCTATGCACTGTCCAATTCAATGGGAGATGTAACTTCCCTGCCCAGGACCTGATTGAGGATAGCGATGACAGTGGGTTTGAGATCGGCACCTGATGTAGCCTCCGGGACCCCCTGCAGCCGGATGTTGTTCCTGCGGCTCCGGTTCTCACTATCTTCTATCCGGAGCTGGTGTTGCCGTAGACGGGAAAGGTGAGCCGTAGATGCATTTTCAAGCGCCGTTATGCGGGCTGAATGGTCCTCCTGGGTGGTGGCCATAGCAGAAACCGTGACCTCCGACGCGGAAACCCGTTGTTTGAGGGCATTTAGTTCAACATGGAGAGAAGTTTCCATTTTGGAAGCCCAGGAATCAAAGTCCGCTCGGAAAGCAGAAAGTACGGCAGCGGATGTGGAGCCCCGGGAAAGCATCTCTGCTGAGGCCGTGTTCACGCTAAGAGTAGCGGGATCCATCGGAGGGGCCGGGTGTACACCCGGGCCGGTCCCACCGACAGAGAAAGCTGCTGCAGTCGGGGGAGGAGGTGTTGGTTTGCCTGGGGTTCGGGCTGACGAAGCCCTGTCTCTCCCTGTACGGGAGTCCTGTGAGGCTGTGCGTAGCAGGTACCGTTGGATATTACCTTGTTGCAGTTCAGCGGAATCAGTAGAGGTAGAGCTGGAAGCCGCCATCAGCAGATTGGGCGTGATTGGTTGGGAACGCAGCCTGCGGTCGTCGGGAGAGCACAATGCTCAGCAGTACATGTCTTCAGCCGTCCATCCTCAGCCACGCATCCCCATAGGTGGAGTGGAAGAGCAGAGAGTGCGACCCGTGTCGTACATGGGAATAGACGCTTGCTGTGTTGCTACTGTCTTATTGGAGCAGGCGCAGGGGAGTGCCGGTGTTTGTGTTACAGGACAGTGGTACGGCAGCCTGGACAGCACTGGCGGCTGAGGAGGGGGCAGAGCAAGGCTAGTGGCAAGGGGGAGCACGGAGTCCGGGTGGAGCAAGATGGCCGCTACACTTCTTGCTAGTCTGTGACTGGAGGGTTACGGGGAGGGCAAGATGAATGAGGTGGAGGCCCAGCCGCCCTGTATACCAGAGTAATCAGACCTTGATGTGTAGGGCGAAGCGGTTTCAAACGGGCAAGGGGGGACCCAGCAGTCCTATGGTCGGGTGTAGCAAGATGGCCGCCCCTCGAGCCTATGGGGTCAGGGCTCCCACCGAGTGCTCCTTTCTGACTGCCAGCCGGGGAGGGATCAGCCTACTTCTGGTGCCTTTTACTCTGCCCCCGCCCCGCTTACCCTGTGCGAGATGGTGCTTTGTGCTGGATGTTGCTCTGGGTGTATTGGGAGCAGCAAGATGGCCGCCGACTTCCAGGAGTAGGCCGAAGCCGCGGACTTTCCTAGAACTGGCCGCCGCGGGTGTGTCAGGCCGAACGTCCCGGGATCCCTCAGGTATACAGACCAGTCCAGTGTAGGCACACTTGCGGCCGAGCCGCCCGCCGCACACCCCGCCGACCGCAGCACTTTAGGCCGGAGGATGCTGCTGGTCCCGCAGGCCGCAAGATGGCGGCCAGGCCTCGGAGCCGACCACGGGCCGAGAAGAAGACCGAGGGGGTTCCCTACTAGTCAAACACCTCCATCCAAGCCTGGATGGAGATGCAGGATGTCCGTGGGGTATCCGGAGACCCTCCGGGAGGCGTTGGAGGCTTCGTGGGCCCCAAGATGGCGTCGGGCCTGGGCTGTGTGGAGCGGGCCTGGTAGTTACCGTACGGCCGGCCCGGAGTCACAATTCAGGCTGGGTTGCAGGTAGGGAATCCTCAGGAACGACAGGGGTAGAGTTGGAGCAATTTCCAGTGGATTAGGAGCGAGGATGGCTATAGATTGAGGGTGCAGTTGCGGAGCTCAATGTCTGCACGTCCTCCTCAGTCGGCTCCCGGACACGCCCCCCGAGAGTCCTAGTTTTGAGGTTGGAGATAAGGTCTGGCTCTCTTCGGCAAATCTCAGGCTCCCTTGCCCCTCCCGGAAATTAGGTCCAAGATTTATCGGTCCATTTGAGATTAAACGAAAAATCAACCCAGTAGCTTTTGAACTGTTACTACCAAGTTCGTATAAAGTGCATCCTGTGTTTCACGTATCTCTTCTTAAATCTGTTGTCCTTTTCCAGGAAGAGAAGAGTGGGAGATGAAACCGAATTTAAGGTAGAATCCATCCTGGACTGTCGCAAGAGAGGTAGGGCTATTCAATTTCTTATTAAATGGAAGGGTTATTCAGCAGAAGAGAATTCTTGGGAACCTGCAGGCAATATACATGCTCCTAGACTTCTCCAGAGATTCCGTGCCAGATACCCCAAAAGATGGGCACGGTTGGGCATATGGAGGCTGCCCCTTGGGGGGGGGGGCACTGTCAGGGAAATGACAATGTGGGCAATTCCGCCAATAACCAACATGGTTGCGCCAGACGTGTCTCTGTGCGCATGCACTGCGCCACAATCCAGGCGCGTGGATGCTCCGCACGCCGTGACAATTGTAGGCGCACCCCCCCGGCCTATTTAAGCCTGCCTCTAACATCTCAGACTTGCTGGATTATCGTCTGCTTCCTGTGTTCCTGTGCCTGCATACCTTGAGACCCCTGGCTTAACCTCTGCTTCTGGCTTGAGCTGTGATCCTGATTATCTCCTCGCTCTGACCTTGGCTTGGCTGACTATTCTTAGATCCACTGCCCTCTGTTTATGACCCGGCTTGCTCCTGTTTGCTCTTGGACTGTCTCCCGGTATATGACCTCTGGCCTGGCTGCGAACCCTGCTCCTGGTTTATCCTGCAACCGCTTGCTAAGGACTTCTTCTTGCGCGGCTACTGACGTCACTGCCCAGCGCACCCCAGCCACGTCCTGCTTACCAGCCTGTTTGCAGCATTCCTGGCAACCCGTGCACCTTTGGGCACCGTATTCCCTGTATCACTCCCAGGTGAGCGCTGCACTCAGCTGCAAGGGGCGCCCTCTCTGCTACTCGGCCTCACATCAGAGACTTGACACTTGCAGGAAAAAGGCACACCGTACTATATGCCCGTACCCTCCTGGTTGAGGAGGTTGAGCGGTGTTATGTATTTGGGTCCCACAGCTAGGTTCTGATGGGAAATTATTAGATAGTCTAGGGATGAGTTTGAATCTTGATAATATTTCTGATAAGATGTGACTTACAATCCCCCCAGGCCTGTGAGATTAGCCCATTGAGACTGACACAAAACAGCAAGGTCTCTCTGAGCAAATCGAATCTTTTATTCCTTGGTGTGAATATTTAAGGGGGCTTTCAGAAAGTACCGCCCTTTGACAAATTATCCAATCATATACAGAGACATTTCATGACAAAAGTGAAACTAATTATTTCTAAGAAATCACGTGCTTAATAGGAAACGAAACTCCAAGAAGAAAATAAACAGGAACATGAGAAACGAAACTAGTTTACCAGTACGCACCTAGTAATATGTGAAATACAGTACAAGTAGAAACACAAAATGGAAACTGATTATAACAACAAAAGAAGCGGTTAAGCTAAATATCCCTTTAATCCCCTCTTAGATCATATAAGATGATCTCTACATTATATGTTATGTTTTAATACTTCCTTGGGATTATGGCATAGATTGCCTGATGATTCTTCATGTGTGTCATGTAGGATAGAACCTTATCATCAGGAGATTGAAGGCGTGCAATTATGCAAGTACAACACTTAAAACAGAGGTAAAGAATCAGAGCAAGGATAAATACCATAACAATAACAAGGACAATGTCTTTTAACCATGAAAATATACCTCCAAGCCCAAATCCTGCGTTGGCAAATGGGCTCCATGTTTTAGCAATGTCCTTAGCTTCCTGCTGGAGCTGGCCTACCTCTTTTCGGTGTTGTGCAATATCATAGTAGTCAGGCACCTTGGCACTTGTATTATGAATCCAAGTACAACACTCATAGTCCTCAGTCACTTCACACAGGCCTGTGAGCGCTGCACTCATACTTTCTTTGGCAAGATCATGTAACTCTAACTGTTTTCTAATTGCTCTAGGTTCTATGTTTAACATGGCAATGTCATCTGAATTTCTCTCCATTATCTCATCCAATATACTTGAATAATTATTCAACCTTTTCATTGTATCTATACCCCATCCTGTCCAAGAAGGGAACCATGCCCAACCCATATCTTGTTTATAGAATAATTGCCTTTTGTCTCTGTGTTTAAGGGGGTATCTGGGGTGTATACTGGCCTCTAGGGGATGTCGCCTTTTTATCATCCCCTACCACTCCCATGACAGGTACCAAGGATGCAAGGTAACACCATCCCTTAACATGGAGGGGCACCCAGGGATAACACACTTCCCCACAACATACATAGATACTTTTTCCCAATGCAAAAGGTCTCTTAGCGACAATCTCATGAGTGTACTTGTCCTGTGTTGCGATTATAAATTGGTGCAATATTTCACCTACATTATCAGAGAAAGAGGAAAAGTTATGCAAAGTGCGGTTTAGCCCTGGGTCAGATACTTGAAACAGTGAGCAGGCAGAGGCAGAGTCTCTGGATTCGCACATGGAGATGTTAAATATTGACCTGCTGCAGAAAAAAGGGTTAATCTGTGTCTCATTCCCTAAATTAAAACACCAATCAGGGGAATAACTCCTACCTGCTATTGGAAAGGTAACAGTGTTGTTTATGTACAGAGCGGATATGTTAGTCAAGAATACAGGAGGAGTCTCGTTGAGAAAGGAGGAGATATTTAAAGGTACAGCCAAAAGGGGAATTCAGGCAGTGCTAGGATGTAATTTACTACATATCCAACATTCTTCATACCCTGATTTTTTTTTTTAGCATAAGCATATATAAATTTTAGCAAAAGCATCTTATTAGTAAAACTATCTCCAATCTCTCTCTTGGTTCTAGCTTGTGTCATTGTAATGTTATTTTGTGTGTGTGTGTGTGTGTGTGTGTGTTCCCACAGATACTTTTTTTTAATTGCACCCAAATCTTCAGGGTGGTAGATACAGTTAGTGATGATCCAGGTGGGTAGGAACACTGTCAGAGAGATCAGAATCAGTAGGCAGAATGCCTTCCCAGAAATCTGTGGTGAAATAAGCGAGGTCATCTTCTCTGGCCGGACCTGCTTTCCCAGGAACTCCTCCTTCGTCTTCTTGGCCTTCTGCTTGAGGGCCTCCTGTATCCAAGATCTCCTTCCTGCCCTTGGGGCTTTGGGTCATCTTTTTCTTTTTCACTCTGTTGGCATGGATCCAGGACTGGCAAATCTCCACTAGGATGGCTGTTCTGGTCACTGCAACCACTGTGGTAGGAGGTCCAAAGGGATACCCTTTCTTCTTATTTCTGTTCAGCTGTTGGACCACCACGGTGTCTCCCACCTTCAAGGGGTGAGTAGCTTCCTGTGAAGAAAAAGGAGAGGTGTGGGCAACATTTCTCTCAACTGTATCCAATGTTTCAACCAATTTCCTTACATATTCTTCCTGTATTAAGTCTAAATCTCCCTTTTTCTATCATTTAAAGGTGTTCTGGCCCATGGGGTGGGGAAAGGTCTACCCATCAAGACTTCAAAAGGTGAATACCTTGTTGTCTTGGAAGGGGTCATTCTTATTTCTGCCAGGACTGCTGGAAGAACCTTTTTCCAGTTGACAAAGGTTCCTCCTGTGGCCTTTCTTATTTTGTCTTTTATTGTTCTGTTCATTCTTTCTACTATCCCTGAACTTTGAGGGTGGTATGGAATGTGAAATTTCCATTCTATCTTGAGAGTTTTTACCAGGTCCTGGCAGACCCTGGCCATGAAAGCGGGACCATTGTCTGAGTTTATTTGAAGTGGGCATCCCCATCGAGGAATGATTTCCTGAATGAGGATCCTCACCACTGTTTGTGCATCTTCCTCTGTGGTCACGAAAAGTTCAACTCATCTTGAGAACATGTCCACAATTACCAAAAGATATTCCTGTCTTTTGCCTAGTTTGGGCATGTGTGTGAAGTCAATCTGCAAATGTGTAAAAGGAGTTGCTGGATATATCAGGTGTTCATGTTTGGCCTTGTGTGGGTTGTTTGGATTGTTCCTGATACATGTGATGCATCTTGATACATAATCTTTAATCAGCCAGGAAAGTTCTGAAATGTAGAAGTCTTTCTCCAATAGTTCACAAGTGGCTTTCCAGCCTCTGTGGCCTATTCCATGGTACTAGGAAATAAAAAGTGATGCACTAGCTACTGGTATACATGGCTTCCCCTCGGTGCAGAGAAGTCCAGTCATTGGATCTTTCTGCACACCTATTTCATCCCAATCTCTGAGATCAGCTTCTTCTGCACATCCCTGCAAATCTGAAAGAACCTGATCAAAAAAGGGCAATCCTGGTGCTAGCATGGGCATTTGGATCTGTGCATTTTGTGAAGTAGCAGCTTGTTTAGCAGCTAAATCAGCGAGAGCATTTCCCTTGGCTATCTCTGTTTGTTGGCCTGTGTGTGCTCTGCAGTGTTGTGGAAGATAAATCAGACCTGGGTGATGTGTCTTGGTGAATGAGGTTTATGCAATCATGTTGGGGCACAACCTCATCCTGCTCTCCTTTTAATCCTAAAAGGGCATTTAAGATTGGTGCTGGTCCTGCAGTGGGAGAAGCATATTTGATGTGCAATTTTGGGTTAGATAGCAAGATCACCTCATAGCCGCTCAACCTCTGAGCAGACATGTGCTGTGTATGTAAATTTTTTTTAACAGGATTGATACATTGTGGGTGGTTTGAAGTGTAGTGTCGTGCCCCAAAGTGAAAGAAGTGGCCATCTCAACCATCATCACACAGGATGCTAAAGCTCAGACACTCAGGCATGCCTTGAACCTGCACCGGAACCATGTTTGAAAAAAAAATAGGGCGCAACTTGCCTCCATGCTCTTGAGCGAGGACACCTGACAAAGTTTTACAATTTTCCCTTGCAAACAAATGAAACCTCTTTCCATAGTTAGGCCGAGCCCTGGAGCCGTTCCCATAGCATTTTTCAAATACACAAAAGCATTGCACATTTCATCTGACCATTTTATACAGTCTGGCATGTCTGAACCTGTGGCTTGTCTCAGGAGATTGTAATAGTGGGAACAGTCAGGTATCTGATTGGTGGCAGTAACCAATCGTACCAAGAAGGGTGAAGCATGTCCTTCTTAGTAAGTGGGCGGGGCAGACCCACAAGAGCCACAGCTCTTTTGTGACTGACCTTTCCTTTCTCCTTTTTGAGAGTACAAACCCAAGATATTCAACCGTTTCCTGACACCATTGCAGTTTTTTCTTTGACACTTTGTGACCACTTTCAAAAAGACATTGCAAAAGATCCCTCCCATCCTCCAGGGCAGCCACCCGAGTAGAACTGCAGAGATGGAGATCATCCGCATACTGCAGCAGGGATGAACAGTGTCCTGGTATCCAAGCTCTGAGAGTAGTTTGGAGGACAATGGAATAGACTGCAAAGGAGTCTATATAGCCCTGGGGCATTCTACACCATGTTAGTTGGCGTTTTTTTTAAAGCAAAGATTGGCTGTGTCTCCTCATCCACAGGGACGGAAATAAAAAATGCATTCAATAAATCAATCACAGTAAAATACTCTGCATCGGATGGTATGGCGGTAAATATTGATGACACATCAGGCACTATTGGGGCAATCGGTACCACTAGGCTATTGATGGCCCTTAGGTCTTGTACGAACCTATAGTCACCATTTGCCTTCTTTACTGGGTTAATGGGAGTATTGTAGGGCGAGACAATTTCCCTTAAGATTCTTTTCTTTAAGAAATCCTTGACTATTGGTTGTAAGCCATCCTTTTTTTCTTTAGCTATGGGGTATTGCTTGTGGTATACAGGTTGGGCCCCTGGTTTTAAGGTGGCTTTGTAAGGTGTACAAGGGATAAACCCACATCCAGTGAATTTTCTGCCCAAACTGCTTCCTCTATTCCGCCTTCAATCACATCTTCTGTCAAGGAGATGGATGGAAAAAGGGTGAGGATGTTAATCCTGTCAGATTCCACGTGTAATCCTCCTTGCTTTGTGACTTTCATTGTAATTCCCAGTTTTCCTAGTAAATCTCTGCCCAAGAGATTCACCGGACAGCCAGGTATTATTCTGAAACCGTGTTGAATCACTGATCCCATTCCAGTCGGGTCAATGATTGTGAGGGGTGGTGTTTTAAAAGTTTTGGTCAGTACCCCATTTATTCCCATTGAATGCTCAGCATTTGTGACCTCTCCTCTTTGTCCTTGTCCCCTCCCTCTGTGTCCTCTTCCTCTCTTTTTATAAAAGGTTCCCCTCTGATTTCCTGAGAAATCAATTTGATAATGTGTCAGCTCTGGTGTTTGCTTGGGAATGTCAAAACATCCTGCAGCATCCTTCGCTGTAAGCCTCTTGCAGAAATCACTTATTATCAGGTTATGGAATGTAAGGGGGAGGAGGCGGGGCACATGGTACAGGCATAGAGAAGGCTGACTTAACCCTTAAATTCACCATCCCATGACTCTTAAACCCATCGTGGACAATGTTTGGGCTAGGATGCTATAGGGAGCCTCGGTCCAGCCGGGGATCTCCACAGCATTTTTTTATTTTCATCTTTCTTAACATTCTAATTAAGTTCTTGTAGCTTTTTCTTTTTTTTTTTTTTTTTTCTTGGCAAAATGCCAATAAGCACTCCTTATGGCCAGAGGTTCCCCTGATCACAAGCTTTGTACGTTATTACTTTTCTTATTTTTATAACCAAACAATTTTTATATATATTTCAAATTTCTTGGCAGAGTGCCAACAGGTTCAAACAGTACTTTCAATTGCTGTAGTACCAATGCCGCAAACAATTCCCCACTATCTATTACGGTCAGTGAGATATTAACACTTGAATCCTGTTGGCAAAAAGCCAAATGTCCAAATTTTGCACCTGACTTCCCTTGCGCAAGAGATGTCGGTAGCAAAAATAATTATTCAAATAGCATGTTTTGATCAAAAGTTAGCCTCAGAGTATCCTACTGACTATACCAATTTATGTATTACCTTTAAGAAAGTGTTAACACTGCTACTATGCACACTATCTTATACTTTAGAGTAAAAGCATTCATATATAAATCATTAAAAATAAACATCAATACATCACCGGATACTGTAGCATCACTGTACGTTTCGATTGGGGAACGTCCATCAATCACTAAAAGGAGCCGGGAGTTCAATTATAACACAGTGCAGTGGAAAGTGTCATCTTACCTCACAACACTCCCACACACACACACAGACAGATTACAAATTATCTTACGACTTCTATGAGCAAGCGATAGAAAGATAAGCAAAGAGATCGGGTTTTGTCCGGCACACCTTATCAGACTTGTTCTTATAATTACAGTAC